>VWZX01010273.1:2070637-2417885 GCA_013399015.1 Galbula dea
AGGGAGGGGAAAAAGGGAAAGAAAGGGGGGGGGGGGAGGGGAAGGGAGCCGGGGACCGGGGCTGGGGAGGGGAAGGGGGAGCGCGCCAGACAGGGCGAGTCTCCGAGTCACCACAGCAGAAGCAGCAACGACCCAACGCTTCTCCCCGCCACCTCCATAGAGAGCCGACTCGCTGCCGCGTCTAAAGCGCACCGAGGCGGCCCCACTAACTTTATTACCCTTCACGCAACCTATCCCACCTCCCTCCGTAAGCCGCCAATCGCGGCGAAGGGCTCCGCCCGTCTTGCCAATCACGGCCGAGAAAGGAGGTGGCCTTAACGTCGAAGTAGGCGGAGGAGGGAGGAAGTTTGGTTGAACTGTGCCGTCGCCGCAGTGCAGCATCCGTATTCACGAAAGCCATTAAGCTATATGGTAGGTGGTAGAGCCTGGGAAGGAAGGGACATTTGCGCAGATGGCGTAGCCTGTCAATGGCGGCAGCTTGGCTGCCTGGTATTCACAAAAGCCGTTAAGCTATATGGTAGGAAGTAGAGCCTGGGAGGGAAAGGGACATTTGCGGAGGTGGCGTAGGCTGTCAATGGCGGCAGCGATTCTTTCGTTGTTTGCTCCTGTGCTTCAGCCGTTACAGAAACCCAGTTCTAGCGGCCTACAGTGTGAGCTACAGTTGATTCTGTCACGTTCATAGAAAGGTAGTTTGATATATATGTATTCTCATAAGGCTTTATTGGGTTTAGGTTTTATTTTGTTTAATAAATGTATGTAAGCCTGAGTTTCCCTATAGTCAGACCACATTTCAAATTTGGTTGAGGTAAAAAATTAGCTGATTGCTGATTGCATTCCTGAGCTTGCAGTCAGATCTGAAGGAGGAGACTGGCCACTTGAGCTCCAAGAGCCTGTCTGTACGGATCCAGTTTCAGGTTTGCTCTCTGGATTTGGAAACTATATCTATCTCTGCATGTGCTTTTAGCTATTAACTAGCCTTTCTGTGGCAGGGTGTCCTGCAGGCAGCCGATGGGCAACCAGGATTCTCCAGGGATGTTTTTATATATTTATCATGCTAAGCACAGAGCTGATGAGGTTTTCTGGGTCCTGCTCAGTTAAACAAAACAAAGATGGCCAGGCTTTTGGCTGTAGGTGGAAGTTTGAGTCATGGGAGACTTCCAAAGAGATTTAACAGTGTGAGGTTTTATTCTCAGCTCTCTCAGTCCCAGATTGTTGCTGAGGTAGCAGCTGCTTGTCAAAGATTCAAAATTATTTGTCCTAGATGGAGCAAGACAGAAAAGGAGAGCTATGTAAGCCTGACAACAAACATCCACATCTGGTTTGTTCACACATACACCTTCCGCTTTCAGTTTGTATGACTCATAATTAACATGACTAGGAGAAAGTGAAACGTGTAATAAATCTTGAACCATATAGGTGGCAATTCCAAACAAAAGATATTGCAGAACTTTCAGCTTCTCAAACTCATTCGTAATGCTTTCAAGACAGTGTGTCACCGTGTCCCAAGGGTTTTATAGGGCCTCAATGGTGCTGTAATACAGGGGTTCTTAGGTCCCATCTTAATCTGGGATTAAGTTTGTTCAAGATAGATTTCCCCATTTTATAACCATAAGCATTAAGGACAGTTTACGTATCAGATTGTGTTATGGAAGATCTTGGATAAACAACCTGAAAGTAAGTTTTGAGCATAAGAACTAACATAACTGTGACAGGTACTTGTCATAGAAGAATTTTTATATGATGACACTTTCCTGCATTTAACAATATTACTGCAAGAGCTTGGACCTCACCTGTGAATCTGCAAGGACACAACTGTGCTGAATACCATTTAAGTCATTGGAAACCAGTGTGAAAGAAGATGCCAGTGGTCATAGATGCAACAGCAAATTCAACAAGTACAGCTAATATAATTAAAACAAATGTTCTCAGAGTAAAAAATAAATTAAAATATTTGCGCATCTTAAAAATGTTAGTGAAAGCAAAGATTTTGGTTTGCTTGGGATGGCAGAATATTCTCACATAGTGTTTGTAGCATAAGGGTTAATGACACTGTTTAGGGTGGAGAGCTCAACGTGAAAATTAAGGAAAAATCATCTGGTTTTGGAAGGGGAGAGGAGAATGGAAAACCTGCAAAACATGGTAGGTTTATGTTGACAGACTGAAATGCCACCTGTTTGGTTCATTTGAAAGCATACTACAAAATACTTATTACCATAACAAAAGGAAAACCCCAAACATTTGGTCAGTAAGAGAATAGCAGCAAGTGATCATTGTTTTCTTAAAAGTGTCATTGGGTGTTTTAGGAGATATTCAAAAGCCACCTGGACGTGTTCCTGTGTCACCTACTCTAGGGAATCCTGCTCTGGCAGAGGAGTTGGACCAGATGATCTTTCAAGGTCCCTTCCAACGCTTAACATTGTGATTCTGTGATTCAATCCTGCATTATATTAAGACCAGCAGGATATATGGTACTACATAGCTCACACTAACTTTGGCAGGTGGGAACCCAAGAAGTTTCGGCGCTTGGCTGCTTATGGCTTTCCATCACATCTGTGCCATACTTTGTCAACCTCCTGGACCAGCTGCGCCAGTTCGATTGATGAAAGCTATGAACTGTAGTACAGAGTACAAAAAAGATTGTGAAATGCTTGCTATTTTATACATCTCATTTCTTAAATTNCGAGAAAATGGCGGCTCTTCAGGCAGCCGCCATTTTAAGCGGCGGCTGCGGTAGTACCCGTTCCCTCCCGGCCCCAGATCGCTCTCCCGTCACTCCCGCATTCCTCACCTTCCCTAAGGCCTTGTCAGCTTCCCCGGGTCCCGGCGGCTACCAAGGGCAGGGGAAAAAGGCAAGAAAAGGGAGGGGGGGGGGGGGGAGGGAGGCGGGGNTAGCGGCCTACAGTGTGAGCTACAGTTGATTCTGTCACGTTCATAGAAAGGTAGTTTGATATATATGTATTCTCATAAGGCTTTATTGGGTTTAGGTTTTATTTTGTTTAATAAATGTATGTAAGCCTGAGTTTCCCTATAGTCAGACCACATTTCAAATTTGGTTGAGGTAAAAAATTAGCTGATTGCTGATTGCATTCCTGAGCTTGCAGTCAGATCTGAAGGAGGAGACTGGCCACTTGAGCTCCAAGAGCCTGTCTGTACGGATCCAGTTTCAGGTTTGCTCTCTGGATTTGGAAACTATATCTATCTCTGCATGTGCTTTTAGCTATTAACTAGCCTTTCTGTGGCAGGGTGTCCTGCAGGCAGCCGATGGGCAACCAGGATTCTCCAGGGATGTTTTTATATATTTATCATGCTAAGCACAGAGCTGATGAGGTTTTCTGGGTCCTGCTCAGTTAAACAAAACAAAGATGGCCAGGCTTTTGGCTGTAGGTGGAAGTTTGAGTCATGGGAGACTTCCAAAGAGATTTAACAGTGTGAGGTTTTATTCTCAGCTCTCTCAGTCCCAGATTGTTGCTGAGGTAGCAGCTGCTTGTCAAAGATTCAAAATTATTTGTCCTAGATGGAGCAAGACAGAAAAGGAGAGCTATGTAAGCCTGACAACAAACATCCACATCTGGTTTGTTCACACATACACCTTCCGCTTTCAGTTTGTATGACTCATAATTAACATGACTAGGAGAAAGTGAAACGTGTAATAAATCTTGAACCATATAGGTGGCAATTCCAAACAAAAGATATTGCAGAACTTTCAGCTTCTCAAACTCATTCGTAATGCTTTCAAGACAGTGTGTCACCGTGTCCCAAGGGTTTTATAGGGCCTCAATGGTGCTGTAATACAGGGGTTCTTAGGTCCCATCTTAATCTGGGATTAAGTTTGTTCAAGATAGATTTCCCCATTTTATAACCATAAGCATTAAGGACAGTTTACGTATCAGATTGTGTTATGGAAGATCTTGGATAAACAACCTGAAAGTAAGTTTTGAGCATAAGAACTAACATAACTGTGACAGGTACTTGTCATAGAAGAATTTTTATATGATGACACTTTCCTGCATTTAACAATATTACTGCAAGAGCTTGGACCTCACCTGTGAATCTGCAAGGACACAACTGTGCTGAATACCATTTAAGTCATTGGAAACCAGTGTGAAAGAAGATGCCAGTGGTCATAGATGCAACAGCAAATTCAACAAGTACAGCTAATATAATTAAAACAAATGTTCTCAGAGTAAAAAATAAATTAAAATATTTGCGCATCTTAAAAATGTTAGTGAAAGCAAAGATTTTGGTTTGCTTGGGATGGCAGAATATTCTCACATAGTGTTTGTAGCATAAGGGTTAATGACACTGTTTAGGGTGGAGAGCTCAACGTGAAAATTAAGGAAGAATCATCTGGTTTTGGAAGGGGAGAGGAGAATGGAAAACCTGCAAAACATGGTAGGTTTATGTTGACAGACTGAAATGCCACCTGTTTGGTTCATTTGAAAGCATACTACAAAATACTTATTACCATAACAAAAGGAAAACCCCAAACATTTGGTCAGTAAGAGAATAGCAGCAAGTGATCATTGTTTTCTTAAAAGTGTCATTGGGTGTTTTAGGAGATATTCAAAAGCCACCTGGACGTGTTCCTGTGTCACCTACTCTAGGGAATCCTGCTCTGGCAGAGGAGTTGGACCAGATGATCTTTCAAGGTCCCTTCCAACGCTTAACATTGTGATTCTGTGATTCAATCCTGCATTATATTAAGACCAGCAGGATATATGGTACTACATAGCTCACACTAACTTTGGCAGGTGGGAACCCAAGAAGTTTCGGCGCTTGGCTGCTTATGGCTTTCCATCACATCTGTGCCATACTTTGTCAACCTCCTGGACCAGCTGCGCCAGTTCGATTGATGAAAGCTATGAACTGTAGTACAGAGTACAAAAAAGATTGTGAAATGCTTGCTATTTTATACATCTCATTTCTTAAATTCCATCATCTAATATGAAAGGCACGTTATTAATTTCTGGGAATGCAGCAGCCCAATTGTTTCTATGATTATTCAGTAACAAATTTACCTAAAGATTGGGGGTTTTTTCCATTTGTCACCTTGACTTCACAAAAAAAGCCCAAACAACAAAAATCAGCAAATGGAGTTTAATAGCTATCAATTTCAGTATCATCTTGCACCTGTCTTATTGCATTGTCCAAATCCTTGCCCCCCTCCTGCCAGCTTTGTATTTTCGCCCTTTCTTTCTTCCACTTGCCCTGAATGGCAGTGATGCTCCAGTTCAAATAATCTGTTTTACAACTGACAGAGTGGTAGTTCTGGATTTGTTTCTGCAAGTCTGAACTTGCAGAATTGATGCATAATTCCAACTTGTATGTACTGCCACTGGTTATTTGGAGGAGAAGAGGTGTCTGCAAGGTGTTGTGAGGAACCTACTGTGTTGCAGACTGGCACAGGAGCGGGAGCTGCTGCATCTGGCTGAGAGGAGGAGGAATGCCTCTTGCTAGGCACATGGTGTAGGCTCAGAACCTGGACTGGCTGCTGTTGTCTCACAAAACAACCCACAAAATGTGGGAAAAGAACTTTGCAGAACTGTGAGGTTTTCCTTACTATTGCCAAGCTGGAATTGCTGTGACTTACCCTGTGTAGTAGGTTGTATTGCAGTGATTTCAAAGCTGAGCCCTGCTGGGTGGAGATTCAGAGTGTTGATGACAGGGTAGCTGTAGCAGTGTGGTACTGAAGCATCTTCAGTAAATAACTGCATCTCATCACTGTACTGGTTGTTGATCTAGCTAGGTTAGTTTTATGCAGAGTGCCCCATTAATGTTGTATAGACATGCATATAATATGAACCAAAGCATCCATGTAGAGAATTACTCCGGAGTAATTAATTCACTAAAAATTCACACCCTGGTTTATTCCATGTTAATTTCTCTAACATAATCGCCTCCTTCTTACTTTTCAAACAAACTTTTTCAAGTGAGCTTCATTTTTCTCCAAATACACAGTTCCTGACCCACCCCATGAATGAAGCAGCTGGCACAAAGATTTAACCAAATATGCTCATATAATTTTCCTGTGATAGAAGTCTGTCTCAAGAAGCTGTACTGTAGAAAACAGGCCTAAGAGGGAAAAAAACCTAATAAAAGCCAAACCCAAACTGAAAAGGACACCTCTATTTTTCGTTTAAACAATTTTTTTGGTGCTTCTACTGGAACAGAATTCTTTTAATGGCAAATTGATTTATACTGTGCAGATGCTCTAGTATAAGATTTTTTGCATTTTCTTTTAGAAAAATGCACCAATATATAGGTTATGTGCATAGTTTGTACAAAATAGCATGGATAGTATGAAAGTGTTGTAGAAGTCTTTATGGTTCTTCACAGGATTTTAATTTTCAGAGTGTATGTTAGCCCAGAGAAGGGCTACGAGAGTGATCAGAGGACTGGAGCACCTCTCCTGCGAGGACAGACTGAGAGAGTTGGGGTTATTCAGTCTGGAGAAGAGAAGGCTCCGAGGAGACCTTCTTGTGGTTCTTGTGGCCTTCCAGTATCTGAAGGGTGCTTACAAGAAAGCTGGTGAGGGACTTTTTAGGAGGTCAGATAGTGACAGAACCAGGGGAAATGGATGCAAGCCAGAGGAGGGTAGATTTAGATTAGACATTAGGAGGAAGTTCTTCACCATAAGGGTGGTGAGACAGTGGAACAAATTGCCCAGAGAGGTTGTGAAAGCCCCATGCCTGGAAGCTTTTAAGACAAGGCTTGATGGGGCCCTGGGCAAACTGATGTAGTGGGAGGTGTCCCTGCCAGGCAGGGGGGGTTGGAACTGGATGATCTATAAGGTCCCTTCCAACTCTGGCAATTCTATGACTCTGTGATTAAACTTCTGAATGTCTGTAGAGATGACTTCTAGTGAGGCTGATTTCACAATAGTGAAGCAAGAGCATTCCAACACTTCTGAATAGTTGTGGACTTCTAACCACCTGGGAGGTCACTCCTCTTTTCCCTTTCTTTGGAAAATCCTTTGCAGTAGATTTCAATGAGTCTTCTATCTAGTAAAACCAATGGTTTTGCTTTCAGCCAGTTGTGTCCTCCACTGCTGTTCCCTATACCTTAACTTAGCACCTGGATTTCCTGCTGCCTAGAACTGGTCCTTTATACTGCATGAAATATCTTTTAAAAATCCAAAACAAAAACAAAAAACCCCACCATCATTCCATAGTTAAGACTGTGAAGACTTAATCAATTTCTTAACTATAACAATTAGTCTGGCAGTTGCAATTGCACAGGAGTTGTGGTGGTTTTTTGTCAGAAATTTGGAGAGATATTTGAGGTGTGCCTTTACAGTTAGCCAGTGAAAACTGCCTAGAATGCTCAAGTGTCAGAGATACTAATATTCCATCTGTGAATGTTTATAGAGTCAACTAATGAAAGTGAGGCAGTGCCCAAAAGATTACAGCTTGCTTTGCTTTCAGAGTCCTATTTAGAACAGTGAATATTTTTAGCTAGTGTAATTATACTAATGCATAATCATCATAACTTTCAAAGAGGAAGATTGCATATGTATTCCCAGAATGGTTTAGAAAAAAACCAAAACAAATGAAAACCCAAACCCAACAAGTGACTAGCTTTTCTCAGCAGGTCTAGTTCAATGCAACATGTAAGCTGCAAAAGTTTTACGTTCTGTAGTCTTCTAAAATGACAATTTGTTTATATTCTGTAGCATCAGCAAAGTGAGTGTGCTGTACTGCAGTGTGCTGTTTTGGACATTGGTTCGTGCTGGCTTGACAGTAAGGTAAGAAAGCTTTAAAATTTATCATTTTCATTATTTGCCAGGAGAATAGCTTTTCTTTCTTGTAACCATTGCCAGTTCATTTTTGAATTACCTTAAACCATGTCTATAATTTTTAAATTTTATAGCTATTAGTATTTCAATTTTCTATGTTAATGTCTAATTTTGACACCTTTTAGGCCTCTTCAACATCATTCCTTAGGGAGTTGTGTGGTTTAATTGTATGGTATTTAAGAAGTAATAATCCTTGTATCAGCTTTAAAACATACTAGCTTGATTCCACTGTAATCTGTTTCTTAAGTGTTTTTGTGGCAGTTAGCTTCCATATGAAATACTTACCATATTCATAAACACCTACTGGAGCTAAGCACAAAGTACAGGCAATTGAGTTGGAAGAGCATCAGGGTGTCCTGTAGCTGCACTGCATTACTCTTATCTTTATAAAAATATACTATTGATTAACTCAAGAGTCATGGATAGGAAATTACTATTATTAAAATGCTGCACTTGGTATTATCAAATTAATTTTGTGTAATCTTTTTCACTGAAGAAAATGCTGTGTCACAGTTTGTGTGTGTTGGAAACACTAGTAATATACCACAGAACATGTATATACTTTTAGTGGCTTCTAGAAAAGTTCTTTTATTGGATGTAGTGAGCTGCTCCTTGCTGTTTGCCTTACTTTTCCATGGGCACAAATGTAGCATGTCTTCTTACAATTTAAGGCAATATTCACATATAGAATCATAGAATGGTTTGGGTTGAAAGGGACCTTACATAATAGCTGTCAATGATTGCCATTAATATTTCTGTTAATAACAAATTAATACTCTGTTAGGTTTCTGTAGGGCCAGATTTTCTGTCATTTAGGGATCTAAGATCCTTCCTCCTCTTTCTGTGGCAGAAGGGTGGGGCAAAGGGTCCAGTGCTGTGGGTTGGTACCTGTAGGGAGAGGGTGAGCTGAGTGGGTGGGAGGCGACTGCTGATGACTGAGAGGAGAGATGTGGTGATGCTTCTCGGGAGATGCTTTGTGCAATAGTCCTTTATGGGGTTGGCTGGCAGACCTGCTTATGGCAGGATGCTGTGGCTGAGATCTGTGCTGTAACTTAAATCCCCAGTGCTCTGTTTAGCTGGAATTAGAGTTTCTGTCATGGAAAGGTTTTGGAGTCACATAGGGTATTCTGCTCACCGTAACACACTGCCTTTGCTAGTACCTTGGGAAACGGGAAGGAAGGCCGTGGGCAGCAGCAGGGTCCCAGCCTCAAAGGTGTCAGGGTGTGCACCAAAGGGCTGAGATGGGGAAGAGGCTCTGGGGTGTCTGGGGTCCCCAGTGCATTGGCTGCCTCATCCCTGCATGCCTGGCTTGTTGTGCTGGAGGCTCATGGCTCATGATTTGAGTAAAGGCAGGGTTTGTTCTTGCTGCTCCATCTCTGCTTTCAGCTTCTGCTGCTGCTGGCAAATACGTGATACTGCACAAGTGTCTGTACTGGAGAAATTCCTCTGCAGATGGGAAGGCAATGGGGCAGTGCTGTGGGCAGAGCCCTGTCCTGCTGTCCTTAGCCACCCTTGGAGCCTGCTGGTTCCCCATCCCTTTATTGCAAAATCCCCTAAAATCCTAGCAAAAGGAGAATGGAACATAGTGAGCAAAGTCCAGAGTTTATCGTGGCCCATCTCTTTCTGTTTGGAGTAGGTTATAGCATGCAGAAGGCAAAGGAGCAGTGATCCTGAAGTGCCCAGGAATGTGAAGTGTTGCATTGTCTGTGCATCCATTTCACCTCCTTTAGCACCAGGGAAGGATCTGGGAGTCGGTGGTGAAGTGAGGAGGTGCGTGGGTAGGAGTTGTTCCTCCCCAAGAGCCCAACTACCACCTCTGTGTCCTCATATTTATCTCTTTAATTTTTACTTAATTGTATTTCCCCACTGTTGGAAAGTGCTTTTTTGACCCTGAAGATGCTGAAAGTTTGTGTTCTGGCTGGGGAAGGCTAGGGAGGGTCTCAGTGTTTAATTTTATCTGCTTAGGCAAAGACAGAACTGCAGCATGCATGTGTATTTATGCCTGCTGGGGACCTCTGAACCATCTCCATCTGCTCTGGGGCCCGGTGGCGTTTTGGGAGGTGGCTTTTCTCCATGAATCCTGCAGAAAGCAGCATGACAACAAGCTGTATGTGACATGGGGCTGCCTCCCTGGAGAGTGGTGCTGCCCAAGATGGAGTCTGCAGGGTTAAAGTGGGGCAGAGTGGCACTGTTAAAGAAATCATAAATAAATGCAAAAGTTCATGAGGTTAAAAAGCCTTTGAGTAGAACAGTTGCTGTTTACATGCATAACTTTTAAATGAAAGCAGTACATGCTGTTGTTGGAGTAATTTCCCTGTGATGGGCAAACAGTGGAGGACTTGTAAAGGAGCTGGAAGAGCAAAGGGGAAACCCATGAACAGATCTACTTCTGGGCATCACTGGGCTCTCTGCTCTGGAGCAGAGCCAGCAGTGGCCACAGAATCTGCTGGGTGAAGAAACAGCCCTTCCAAGCACCAACACTCTGCAAACACCAAGCAGCATGGGTGTGCAGTGGGATGGGGATTCCTGTCATTCTCACCGGGCAGGGGCATGGTGGGCGAACTGGCCCTGGTGGGCATGTCTGTCATGGTTGGGTCTGGCTTTTCCCTGGCCTGCTTCCCTTTCCCATCATCTCTTGCATCAGCTAAGTATGGTTGCAGTGCAAATCAGTCTGCTGCCCAGCATCCCAAACCTGCACCTCCTCCAAACCACATCCTGTGGGAGGTGGGTCTGGCTGCAGCATCCCTATGCATCCCTGTGTGCCATCAGTGGGTGGGTATTTGCCCCCCAGCATTTGTGGCACAGATGCTGATCTCCCCTAGCTCAGCAGCATTCAGGCAGTGGGCAGTGGTGCTGGGCTGCAGGCTCTGTCCCAGTGTCCTGCAGAAGGGAAAGAAGGAGGGGACGTAGTTCCACTTTCAGTGCCGCAGGCCATGCCCGCCATAGGGGCAAGCTCTGTGGCTCAGAGATGGCCCTCTGGCCCCTAGGCTCAGTACAGTGGTGGCCAGCTGTGGGGTGATCAGTGATCCCCAGGTAGGAGCAGCGGCAGCAGCAGGACATGCCAGAAGCACCCCTTAGTTGGCTGACTACAGCCAGAAGTGCCCTGCAAGGCCAGAATACATTTGCATTGTAAGTCTATTGAAACTTGGATTGGTTTTGTGGGGTTTTTTTGTTGGTTAACAAAACATTTGTATTGGTTTTCTCAATTGCTCAGATCACCCATATGTTTCTTAGGTTATAAACCCATTTTTTTAATACAAAGAAGGAAGATTCATTCTGACGTTTTCTCAGTTGTGTGCAATGACACTTTTGAAATTGTAACAGTCTACTGCCAACTATGGATGTTGATGCAGGCATGAGTTTTTCAAAAGGCATGCTTACTTTAGAGACTAGTTTATCATCTTTTCATCTGTTGGATAAATATTTTTTTGACTAAGTGTAAACCCTCAAATACATGTCATCCCAGATGCTCAAGAAATTTTTCATCTGACTGCTGAAAGGCAACAAGATGAGATGGAAAATCCTTTCAAAATACCTGCCAAGTAAGACTGTGCAGTCCTTCAGATTTCATTTGGAACTGTATCAGAGGGTAGTCACCTGAGATTTTGGACTTCAACAATCCAGAGATTAAAAACAGAAATCCATGTGACAGTGTGTACAAATCTTACTGATGGATAGCGTATGATTACCCAGCAGGTGGGAGAAGTAAATCAGTAGCCTGGAGAGAATCAGGAGATACGAGAATGGCAGAGGGTTGTACACTGAAGTGCATGCCCTCTGCAGCTGAGTTCCAGGAAATCTGACCTTGGGTTATTTTGGATGCTGGCTGATCGAAGCCTTTCCCTTACTGACTGAACACTATGGCTGAAGAAATTTGCATTCCTAATTTTTACATTTTAACCTACTGTCTCTACCAGACAGGTTGATGAGAGCAGGTGAGACTGAAATTCCATTGTATAAGCTCCCTTGCTGACATGCAGAGATTTCTCTGTCCCTCACAGGGAGCATTTAGGGTAGGTAGACCTTAGGAAGTGTTCCTTCAGGGTTCTAAAAACAGTATGCCCCTTTGTAATCACATCTTTTTTTCCTTCCCCAGTTCACTGAGATAAAGTAGCACTCTGGTGGTACGTTCTCTGTAAGCCTTCTGTGGCTTCACTTGGGTGGATTTGGAGGGATATGTTGCTCAGATTGAAGCCTCCTCTGCAGCACCAATGTGTTTTCATTGATAGTGATTTTTCTTTTTCTTATGGTGTGGGTTTTTTTATAGTTTTTTTCTATTGATGTATTTGCCTAGGAAAGAGCAAAAGCAGATGAAGAGATTAAGTGGATATGACGGAAGAACAACTTTATAATGTTGACTACTCAACAGCAGCTTTGATGATAGCAGGTAAGGACAAATTTTTCTTTTCTTTCCTTTTTTTTTGTAGTCAGTTGTAAATTTTAGTTAATGTAGCCACAGGGAGATTTGGTGATCCCCTAGGATGCTTTTCCTATGGTGTGATTTTAGCCATGCAGTTTTCCTTTTTTCTCTGTTAGGGTAACATGAACAGCAAATTTTGTTTCTTTTGTGTTTAAGTTTGATTCTGACAAAGGCGGTGAACAGCTGTGGTCTTGGTGTAAATTGCTGCTGTTACTCTCCCAATCTCTGCCTGCAGAATAGGAATGTGAGACTGGAGTGACTCTTTGGATCAGTAAAATCCACCTCTCTTCAACAGTAGGTACCACATCTCACAGATCCCATTAAAAACAACCAAACTCAGTCTTGAAACTACTTCACCCACCTTACCTGTACTGAGAGATCCTACATTGTTTTAAAAATGATCTTCATGAACTTCAAAGGCCTCAGCCCTGCACGCTGCTGGCAGAGAAGGCCTCTCTTTATAATGAACTTTTACTCCTCTAACAACACTACTGCTAAGAAAATGCAGAATATACACATGAAAATACAGTGTTTGGATGTTAGTTTCTTTGCAGTTAGTCCTGCCAGAATGCTGCTTTTTTGTTGTTTTTAAGATTATGTTTAAGTAGATTCCATCTTCATCTGATCTTCCAAGGATTTATTACTGACTTCTGACATGGGAAATAATATGGACTTTTTCATGCAACATAAACCACGTAGTTCTGGAAATACCTGGTTTTTGGATTCATGTGCTAGTAATAATGGAGTTGTTAGGGGAGATTTTACTCTTGAGGTAGGATGGAACTCTCATATATTCCTAGGAGTTGTTTATTGATGGTTTCAGGTCACAAACAAACAAATTATTGCTTTTGGTATGGTTTTGGCAAGGACAGTTTGATCTAAGTGCATAGAAGGGTGAAATTTAGTCCTGTAAATAGGACTGTGTACTTCCAAAATTTTTAAATAGCTGCTTAGGGCTTAATAACTGAGGAAACTTCCTCTGAGTCCAATCGTTCATCCACACCTTTCTAACAGAATTGCAGATCATCTTAATTATCCACACTTTTTAATCCTAATACCAAATAGTGGGTATTTCTGCTCCATTCACAGAGTCTGTCATCAGAATTGAAGATTTTTGGCTGCAAGGGATGGCAGCTATCGACAGAGATATTTTTTGGGAAAGTTACAGGATCTGTTCATATGTTATTCTGCCACATGATGTCCTCATAGCCTAGGTTAGAACTGTCAAATGCATATACTCCAATTTCAACTGTAAAATTCTGTAACAGTCAGAAATCTATTTATATAAAAGGTATTAATCTCATAATAGACTATTACTGTAATCAGAAGGATCTATGTAATTTTTTTCAGTTGCTGTATATGAATTGTGAACGTTTCTTTTGAGTCTGGGTACTGTAAATACAGCCTTATAAATCCAAAGCTTGCAATCCAAAGCTTGAGATAACTTGAGAAAAAAGCTTGAGAAACTTCGGTGTTTTCATCTTGTTCTACTGTAATGAACATAATCCAGTTTAGTTCTATTGGTACTGCTCACTACTTTGTACAAGTATTTTGTACTGGTTCTGTATTTTTTGCACCAATGGACGTTTTGGATGTTGCACACATTATGTGAGAGTTGTAATTAATCTTGTTATGAATAAATGACTTTGAATAAAATTTCTAGTACTTGTATTTGAGGTATGGCACAAATACAGACTTTAAATTTAGATGCAGCATACAACTTGTCTGTTATAATTTCTGCCTTGTTATTTCTTGCTTTAATTAATTCTGTTGTCAAAAAAGAGTATACTTTATAATGCTAATATATCATATTTTTGTGTACTTAGGACTTCATGAATACTAGTTTTCTGTGGTTCGTGAAAGGAGAGAGATAATCTCACAACCTCCTATTCCAAATAAATGAAAACATTTCAAGAGGAATCTCAGAATTTCAGTGATAGTGCTGAACATCTGCATCCACTGGAGGTCAGTTATGCACTTGATGCAGTGTGCGGTTGAGCATTGACTCCTCCCAGCTATCTCATGATGATTAAATCTAGTGCTTCAGAATATTAACCAGAAAAAGATTTAATCTCCACCTCCCCCTGGCTCTCTTTGTGGCAGAGTTAACAGATCTCTTTTTTCTCCGTATTTTGTCCATGTGTATCTTTCTATATTAAGATATGTGCTTAGATATGTATTTCTCACCATATGAAAACCAACAGAGTTACAAGTAAAACTTCACCTTTTCCTGCTCATCTGATCTTTTACTAGGATAGTGGTTTACATCAGGCATGAACTATTTTTAACAAACATTTTACAAGATGGCTGGACAGTAGCAAAAGGAATATTTTCCTATATAGATATCTAAGTTTTTGAAAGTTTACTTGCAAATGTGACTCTTCCTGTGTCCACTAAATAAGACACTGAGGTTTATTTTGCACTGCAGGGCTTTCTTCTGATATGGAACTTAAGTTTGACCTGAAAGTCAGTTTAAGATTTTTAAATGAACCAATTCTTCAGTTAAAAAGGAGGAAAATAGCTACAGAGTATATTATTAGGGAGATGAAGAGAACAGTTTTTCATGGAATACTCAATAATTGGTCTGTTCCTCTGCCCTAAATGCATGCAGTACTGCTTAAAGTATTTATACTAATCGCCACAGTATTTAGGCACAGATAACATTCATGAAGAAAAATGAAAATGCTCTTCTAGCACACTAGTGAGATCTGCTTTGACAATTTAATCCAGTATTTATTTAACTAAAGAATAGTAATAAAATATTCAATTGCTCTTTAAGATTTCTATCTCAAACAAGTGAAAAAATTCAGAACTCATTGTATGTCATTGCATGGGTTCACAAAATGAGCCAGCATGGGTTTGTGAAGGAAGAGTCCTTCTTGGTGAACTTGATTTCTTTTGATGACAAGGCTACCCACCTAGTTGACCAAGGGAAGCCAGTTGATGTAATCTTTCTGGATGTCAGTAAAGCTTTTGATACTGTCTCTCACAGTATTCTTCTGGACAAAATGTCCAGCATACAGCTAGACAAATGCACAATGAGATGTGTGAACAACAAGCTGATGGGTCTGTCTCAAAGGGTTATAGTAAATGGGGTTCCATCAGGCTGGTGGGGTTCTGCAGGGATCCATTATAGGGCCAGTTCTCTTCAGTGTCTTCATAAACAACTTGGATGCAGGACTTGAAGATTTACTAGGCAAGTTTGCTCATGATACAGAATTGGGAGGAGCTCTTGACACCTTTGAAGGCAAGGAGGCCCTGCAGAGACATATGAACAAATTAGAAGGCTGAGCGATCACCAACCACATGAAGTTTAGCAAGGGCAAGTGACAGATTTTGCACCTGGGATGGGGCAACCCTGTATGTACATATAAACTGGAGAACAGGAGGCTGGAGAGCAGCTCCACAGAAAAGGATCTGGGAGTTGAGTATCAGTCAGCTGTGTGGTGCCCTGGCGGCCAAAAGGGCCAGATGTGTCCTGGGGTGCATCCAGCACTGCATTGCTAGCCAGTCAAGGGAAGTAGTAGTTTCACTCTATTCTGCACTGGTGCAGCCTCAACTCAAATATTGTGTGCAGTTTTGGGTGCCAAAATGTAAAAAGGATACAAAGCTACTAGAAAGTGTTCAAAGGAGGCCACAAAGATAGTGAAGAGTCTATAGAAGAATCAATATGAGAAACAGCTGAAGTCACTTGGTTTGTTCAGCCTGGGGAAGAGGAGACTGAGGAGAAACTTCATCGCAGTCTACAGCTTCCTCACAAGGGGAAGTGGACAGGCAAGAGCTGATCTCTTCTCTTTGGTGACCAGTGATAGAACTCCAGGGAACAGCACGAAGCTGTGCCAGGGTGGGTCAGGTTAGATATTAGGAAAAGGGTCTTCATCTGGAGAGTGGTGGAGCACTGGAACAAGCTCCTCAGGGAAGTAGTCACGGCACCAAGCCTAACAGAATTCAAGAAGCATCTGAGCAATGCTCTTGGACTCATGGTGTGACTTTTGGGGTTGTCCTGTGCATAGACAGGAGTTGAACTTGATCCTTGTGAGTCACTTCCAACTCAGGAGATTCTATGATTCAAGCAATGAAAGTGCCTCAAGCACATCTAATATCAATGTGGTTTGTAGATTAACGAAAGAAACTGAGCTGTAGTGTGCACAGGTATAAATAGTTAATGATTTAATTCCCTTTCTGCTATTTGAAGCTGAAGCAAATTGGAAATATCCCTCTCCTCCCCCAACCCAGCCGTGTTTGTTTCTGAGGAATGTTGATCAGCTTCCTAGTGCCAGCAGGCTACAATCACCAACAACTAATTAGTTTTAGATAATGATATTGGTAATGAGCCTCTAGTTCCTCAGAGGCAGGAGGTTGAGTTTGACTCAGATTTATTCAGTTATTTATCAAGAATGTTATTGTGACAAGCAACGTGAGTGATTTGAGCATGTTTAATGCCAAATGTTTTCCTTTAATTTAATAGTGTTGACACACCTTTTTTTTTTTACAGATTTTGGTGAAATAACATATGGTTTTAAATTAACTTTCCATTAAACAATGGTAGTATTTATCTTCTCGTTAGTCCATTTGTTTGATTACTCTCTAGGACATCTTTACTACTCAGGCAGTTATCTAATTAAGAACACTTAAATGAGGAAGATATTTTAAATGAACTTCCCATCACATTGTCTCTCTAGGAGATCTGTGTTTGGTCTAATATCAAACAACGATCTTACACTGCTACTTTCATAGGGTGTGAAGTGCTCTGGTGTGCAATCAGGTATTTCACAAGCGAGGTTATAATGTTTTGGGGCTGCTAACTGCAGGGTTGAGAGAATAGTTCATTCTCCCCGCAATGTAGAGTTGTTTCTATAGATGTCAGATGTGGGGTAATTTTGTATGTTCTGAGAATATACCCTCAAAATTCTTTTCATCCTTATGGCAGAGAAAGAATACCTTTATCCATCAGATGATAACTAATATTCTGCAATTATTTCAAGCCAGGAGCTGTAGTAGAGAAGCAGAAATGAGACAGTGTAGCACTTAAGGATGTCATTTGGGTGCCATTTTTCTCCATGGTAAGTTTATATTGGAGAGGATTGTATTTAATAGGTAAATAGTGGAAAAAACCCATGCCTGTTTCCTTGTAGCATTGCATGAAACTACATGAGGCAGAAATGTGACTTACGTGTTTCCTGATTGATGTGTCTCTGCTTCTGCATTGTAGGACTCATTTGACCTTTAATCCTTAAAACACCAAACATCTGTCAGAATTTTAACAGTGGGAGACTGTAGAATATTGAAATATTCTGGATTTTGCCCTCTGTTTATATTTCCATGGCTGTCTTCTATTTATACGTGCTTGGAGTCTTTGAGTTAAAGCCTGAATCTTATTCCTGCTCCCAAAAGATTAGGCATTTAAAGACACCGTTTTTGTAGAATTCACATGTTTAAATTGCAGTTCTGAAAATGCTTGCAAGTGCTTTCTGGTGGCATGTTGAGTCCATTTTTATTTTGCTTTTGTAATTGGAAGTTCACTAGTATGACTAAAGCTTTCTCAATTGTGACCAGCTGAGCATTAGAAACTAAAGGAATTGTTATTCTTTTCTGTAAGTACATGGTGAGCAGACTTCAAGACATATATAATTGTATTTATGCCATCAAGAAAATGTGGGGTATTACTGTATTCCACTCAATAGAGCATCTGTCTGAGAATAGCAATATCTTGAGTTTTTGTTCTCACTTTCATTAAAGCTTCTAGTACTAAAAAAAACCCTGTAAGGATCACTAAAGAGACACTGAGTTCCACTCTCTTGTGGTCCTTCTACCTGGCCCAAGAAGTCTTGAATTATTTTCCATCCGGTAGTGCAGCTTCAGGTCAATGCTATAGAATAGTTTCCAGCTTGCTTGTTAGTAAGTCTTCTGGGGAAAGAGAAGAAATGAATTTGAACTCCCTCATTCTGAGGAGAAAATCAAAGCCAACCTTTTTATTTCATAGATGACTGCTAGGCTCTCCCATGAACAATAGAAACTTGTTTTCCTTAAGGAGAAGAACAGGTGCCAGTCAGCTCTTTAAGGAATCTGTACCTTTATTAGGGGAGGGAGGTCTAGGCTGTGGATCTCTAGTGAATGCAAATGCTTTCCATCAAACGTGAAAAAGATATTTTGAGACATACTGTTATCTCTAAAGCTTTTGCCGATACTAGTTTTTGGCAATGCTACTTTTTTCCTGCTGACTTGTTCTGGCCTGTTTTGAGTCCTGTGTAGGGCACGTGGCAACTTCTCTTAAGGTCACAGGCTGTAATTTGAGACCAAGCACCAAAATATACCTATTACTGTGTCTGTAGGTAAGCTTTTTATTGTATTTATCACTTTACTTTCACTTTAATCATTCTTACTTATTGTAGAATCTTCTGTAGGTGCTGTTGAAATGCTTTTATCTTTGCCATGTAATGATTTTCAGATTTTCTTCCTCACAAACTCATCTGTAAGATAGTAAAGAGTGTTTCAAAAAAACCCAACCCTAAACCAGCCCCTCCAAACCTCATAGATTCCATTGATCCTTACCAAAGATACGCTTAATTTAAATTGAAATAAGTTAAAAAAAATTAGCGCAGTTAATCGTGAGTTTCTAACCCTCTGATGACAAGGAGATTTAAATGAAGATTTCATAAATTAAGCATGAAATTGGAAGTGGTATTAATAGCATTCTGCTGCTATTCACTGTATGGGAATTCTGTGGTAAGTAGGAATGTTAAAACTCTGTCACTAATTGTTTTTTTTGGAAGACCATACTATACCATACTGTGTGGCTGATCATTTGATGCATGCATAAAGTTATTAAGAATCCCAGTCATGGTTCCAAGGCCCATCATTGGTGTTAAAGACAGGCAGAAAAGGCATTAAACATGTTTGCTTTGTCTACATCCCTATTTGTGAGGTGACCAACCTCCTCGAGTTACAGACCAATGTTACCTCTAATCCTCCT
The DNA here is from genome assembly GCA_013399015.1 of Galbula dea. NCBI lineage: Eukaryota > Metazoa > Chordata > Aves > Piciformes > Galbulidae > Galbula > Galbula dea. The sequence goes on from VWZX01010273.1 coordinate 2,089,826, forward strand.
TTTAAGGAAAGAAAAATAAAAAGCATACTGATAAATCCAAGTATGGGGGTAAAATGAGAAGATGAAAGGTGATAAGGGTGGAATAAAGCAGTTTGATTCTACTCCCAAGGATCAGCTTTCATTTTCTGCTTGCAAGCACATAATGTTCATGGACATTTTTCTTTTTACGCCACAGCAATTTTCTGCTTCCTTTCATCATAGAAATATGAAGTGATCGCAGCTTACCAAGATGACAATAAGTGTGTACTTGCTCAGTGAAGAGCTGGTGTTCTGTTGTTCCGGCATGCCACGCTGCTTGGTGTCGGACAACATCACCCGTAAGAGGGTTACGATGCGCTCAAATGACAACTGCCTCTTTCTTTGCCGAACTCCCCATTATCTGAATTTCTGTATTGGTTAGGCAAAACTCCTTCCTGGTGGTGATTTGTATTTCAAATCTTCTGTTTGCTTCAGTTCTCTTTGGCTTGTCTGCTGTGTGAGAAATGTAGATCATGAACTTGTCAGTCAGGCAAAGGCAGGAATGGTTTACAGCCTTTTAATTATTTGAAAAGAAGAAAAAAAAAATGTCTGGACACATATTTGTCCAGTGAACTTCTGAAGCTAAAGTTATCTTTGAAGTCTGTGAAGTATGACAGAGCAATGTAGTAGCAAGTACTGCTACTTGGAGGAACTCTGCTGACATTTATTATAAAGAACATGCTTAAGTTAATGCTTGAACTTACTCTGCTTTTTTTGTTAGCTACCTAAAGGTATGAGAAATGTCTTGTTTTAACCTTGTTCTGGAAAACTGTATGAACCAGATTTACAATGCTTGCAAAAATTTGTCTTCAGTTCTTCTGTTATTTCAGTTAATGCATGAGTTTTAATAGAATGACTTAAACCTGAGCTCTGTTTATGATATTTGCATATGTTTCAGTGGGAATTAGAAAGAAGTTACTGTAGCCAGGAACATATTTTTACAAATATGAAAGGATGAAGGAATGAATAGATTGCTAACCATGTGGGCAAACCATTCATCTTTGTATTGACAATAACATTATATAACTTACAGAGAAGTAAGATTTCCACCAGAATATTTTTTAACGATAAAAAGCAAAATTCTTCATAGGTTTTTGAAACTCTTTATATGAATATTGAAAAAAAAATCCCAAAATTTGACTTCTTTTAACAAAAAGTGAAGAGTATTGCAGCAATGAGGTAAAGCTTGCACTAATACTGAAACTGCCAAAATGTCTTCTGTCACTTTAGCAAGCCAAATGTAACACTTCAGTTATGGAAAACGAAGGTTTGGATTTTAGTAATAATTTTCCTCTAAAGATTTTCAATTTAACTGCTGCTGGGGTGAGCAGATCTTTAATTTCTACTGAATTGAACTCTGAATTCTGTTTGAAAAGTTCCCATGCAGAACTAAGTTTTGATACATTGAACAAGAAAAAAAGAATCTGGTAGTCTCTGGGGGTGGTATCTTATTTAGATGATAATTTGCAACACTTGAATTCTGCTGTTCAAGTGTACTAACTCATGAAAACTGTATTTCAGTGTCCTCATTTTCTCACTCTGTCTTGAGGGCATTATTTCCTTTTGTTTTTATGGTATACTTCTGTTGTCCCAAGAGGCTCTAAAATGAAGAAGAGAAAAGCCCATAAAAGTTGTCGTCTGACTGATCAGAGAACTCGGCCAGTGGTTTTAATGGAGTGTGACATGCCTGTTAGACATCATAGTAGTATATCTGACTCAAGATATCCTTACATTTATCTAAAATACAGTTAAATTATTTCCCCCTTCAGTACCTTTGTAACTAATTTCAACAAAGAGCTTCAAAGAGGTAAGGATATGAGTATGATTCCATGAATGGCCATGGCTGACTGCTGTTCCTGCTTTCTTCATTGTTAGAAAATACAAAGAAGGTGTTATCTGCCAGAAAGGCAAAGCCAAATGCTCTTTTAACTGAAGCAACTGCCTCTCTTGCCAGAAAACATGTTTTTTAGCCCTAGATTCGCAAATTTGGTATCTGATTTCTGAAGTCCTCTAACACAATCCTTTTGGTTACTTTTAGTTTGTTGAGTGTATCTTCCTGATAAAGACATAACTTAGCTATTTGCTAAAGATCCTCAGTGTGGCTTAAAAACTTCTTTTAGTTTAGTTTGGTTTGTAGGATGTAGGAAACGAATGGGGAAAAGTCACTTTCTCATGGACATTTTAAGTAAACTTCTGATCTTTCAGTGTTTCTATGTAAACATCTTGGATAGCAGATGTCATATAATGTGAAATATTACAGTTTTTCAAATGAGAAAGACACACTAAAAATGAGAGAATATTTCATCCAAATTAAGATCAGGAGAGTAGAACTCAGTAATTATTTGTAATTCTTTTTTTGATCTTATATCTTGAAGTTCTGTGACAGCTAGGTGATGTGCTATCAGTTAGAGGCAGTGTCTTGCAACCTTAGTTAAAACATTTTGAAATGTAGTTTTAGAGAGCTGAAATGAATATGGATGAGGTTCATTTGACAGTTCAGTCTGGAAGATACATAAATGTTCAAGCTCAAATTCAAGTGTACTGTTTCCGTCCAAGTTTATGCTATGTTGTGGCACATACCAGAGTTGTATTTATGGACCTGTAAAAGAAGCCAGTTTTTCAAAACATCCACTGTTTTTGAGCTCCTTTCCATGCTTGTAAGACAGCTTTTAGTGGTGTCTCTTTCTTCTTTGTAAATTCTACTAGTAGTGTTCTCTGGCCTCAGTCTTTCTCCTTTAGGAGTTGCAGTGATTGGAATTATGTGTTGGAAAAGCAGCATTGCTTGCTTTTTCCTTTAAAAAAACATTATCACAACAAAAGCAAAGCAAAAAACCCATGCACCTTGTAAATTGACTGAGAGGCTAAATAAATTAGCACTTTGGCAAGTGTGGCTTGCTTACTTCCTTCCTGAAGCAGATAAAATTGGACTTTTTTGTAGGAAGGCACTTGTGCCAGTTTCTACTTCTTACACATTTTTCTGTTTCCAGGAACTGCTGATGCTTCAGGTTGGTTTTCTCTTTTATGCTGGGATATGAAATGTTTTGACTGTTTTCCCGAAACTTGGTTGTCATCGTCAGAATTTCAGCTGTTTGATTTTGGGAAGTATGCATGTGTCTATCAGCAGTATGCATGTCATGCATAGAGCACTAGCCTGCAATGTGAGAGATCTAGATTTGAATCTCTGTTCTTGATTCAGAGCAGTTTGTCTTGCATTACCTGGAGTCAGGCAGAGCAAGGACTTGAATATGGATCCCCTGTTTCAAACCATGCTATTAGACAGGCTTGTCAAGGCAGAGCACAATTGCATGTGAATATATAAATATGTATGCCTCTTCTATGGTATATCCTGTGCGAAGAATGCAACTTAGAATAATATCTTATGCTATAATTTCATTTTATCAAGAATATTCTGCCCATGTCTATGCATATAAATAGCAAATAATTAGTTATACTCAGAACAACTCATTAAAATTCCATTTAAAGCCATTAAGGTTAATCTGGACTTTTAAAAGGTCATTATCAAGACATTACTTTGCTCTCTCTTGAATATTGCATTATTTTAAAAAATGCTTATGAAAGGGGAAATTGCAGTGGAAGAAATTTTCAGACCAAGCAACAAAAATAAATAACTTGTCTGGTGAAAGAACCTTCCAGAAAAGCAGATACTAATTTCCAAAATTAGGCTTTCTTTCTGGTAGCCTGTTCTTTCCCCTCCTCCCTTAGCTCTGCAGAGAAGTTATGTTCCTGTCACTTTTACCATTTCCATTGTGGTTATATCACAGACTAAATTAATTCCTGAGTGATGGTGGGGGCAGGAGGGGGGAATTGAGAGATGGAGTCATTATTGAAACACTGATGCATGAATGGGTCTGTAAAATAAAATATTTTAACTGCTATGTTCACAGAATAGTGTAGCAGTACACTCTGCTGAAATGTCTAAGAGGTTGAATCTGAAGAAATTGCTGGAAGTCCTCATCAGATAAAGAACATTCTACCTGACACTTGGACCAAATTCAACTACTAATTTGGATTTTCAGTTTTATCACTTGTCATGAAATCACTGAAGCATCAACTTCTTTCCCAGATATTTTACTCTTATTTAATTAGCTTCATTGTGCTGCCTTGGTGGGTGCAAGCAAGGCCAGTGCTCCTCCACCTTGGTCATGTCTCATCATTGCCATAGTTGGCACAGGCACTCCTGTTTTCATCTCTGAGAACTGGGTGTCTGGCTCAGTGTAGTCTTTGGAAGGCCTTGGTCACTGGCTGCATTCTCTGCTTTTAATTCCAATTGTTTCCAACTTGTCATTAATGCTTTTAAGTGGAGGATGAGACAAAGAGTTGGCATGTTAAGTGTGGGGGGGCAGACTTTAAAATTTTTAAGTCTAGGGAAAGGAAATTGCTGTAGCTGTGAAAGAGAGAATCCTTTAATAGCTTTTAATTGACATCTTGTTCAATAAGGTCAAATAGATGGGTGGTACTTCCCCTCCCCACCTTTGCAAGGAGCTAAATTTTGTTTCAGAGAACCTGCCTCTGGGAGCATGGAGGTGTCATTGGACCCAGGAGGGTGGATGAGTCAGGAGCTTGCGGTGACCGCAGCACAGTCCCACAGCAAGGTTCTTGGTCCCTAAGGCAGTGTTTGTGTGGCTGCAGGTCCAAGGTCAGGCTGGTGAGGTCACTTTAAGGCTGTTGATGCACTTGGGGCCCTGATGGAAGGTTTGTAAAGAACAGATGACGTTGGTGAGCTGGCAGTTTTATACAAGTTTTTGTTCAGCTAGCCTCTGGCACAATTTGGAATAACTTTAAATGGTTTAAATTCTCTTTAAGAGAGGACAATTATTCCCACATATATACAGATTAATGAGAGCACTGGAACAGTCTGCCCAGAGAGGTTGTGGAGTCTCCTTCTATGGAGATATTCCAAACCCATCTGGATGCACTTCTGTGTGACCTGGTCTAGGGAATCCTGCTGCGGCAGAGGGGTTGGACTAGATGATCTTTTGAGGTCCCTCCCAACTCCTAACATTCTGTGACTGTAAACTGGCAGTTTAAGGGAAACCTAGGCTTTAACAAGGCAAATATTAAAATATAGATGCTTCAAAAGATTAAATACCAACTTAATGGGTACTTTCAATAGTTATGCTATCAGTTTCTATGTGCCTTCTTGGTGTTTGTTCCATTCTCTAATCACATTTCTTGTTAAATGAGATTATGAATTTTCTGAGTAGTGATTAAGCATAGGACTTTAAAAAAGTATTTTCAGCATAACTACAATGTTTTGCAGAAGTCTGCTGTGTCATGTGTTCAGGCCAAAAATGAAAATCTGTAACTTTTAAGTGAGGATCTGAAATTGTCTGAAGACAAATGGTGACTTTTTTTTTTAACTGCTTTTATGACATTTTTCACAGGAGTTCACTGCCCCCCATTTAAACTCTGAATGGAACGATTTCTTTTTGAATGTTTTGCTCTGCTAGTCTAATGGAGCTGTAAACTGTTATGATGCTTCTAGATGCTACTGCAATATAAGTTTTAAAGAACCTCAACAAAATAAAACAAAAACCACACCAAACAACAGCAACAACCAAAAACCCAAACCACCTCAACATGCCAAAACTTCTCAACACCCTTATGATCTTCATGGAATGCATTAACCTGGACTGTTAATTGTAAGGCAGACACAGCCCATTAAGTCTGTTACTGCTGTTTGGATTCGTTTGGTTTTGTTTCAGCACAAGCAATCTGCAGTGACTATTCCTGTAATGGTATTTTCCAGAGAGCCTCGGAGACACTCAGGTTGATTGGCAGTGCTGCAGCACTGGGCACTTCTGGAGAATTTATGCCTGTTATAGCAGCCTCTTAGTGTTGTCACTTAATGTGCAGTATTCTATCAGGGCTATAATTTACAGCAAATTGAACATGTTTCTCACTGCATTTGAAGACTGTTCCATTGTTAGAAGGCTTGCCTTCTCTTGCATGTTTTGTTGTTATTTTTGTGAATTTATTTTTTTTCTGGTGCTTTTCCTGGTACCAGTGGCAGATTTATCTTGCTTCTTCTCTATTTAATTTCCAGTGGAATTCTTGCTGTAAAAGAATAAGTCCCTCTGAAGCTGTTTTGACAAGTAAAACACAATGAATTTCTGCATAGTGCTATTCAAAGTGTTCTCAGGCCACATTCCTGAGACAGAGAAAATAATTGAAAGGATAGATACTTTCAAGGTTCTCCTTGCTCCTCTTTTTGTGGTGACTAGTTACAGGGTCCCTGTTCAGACTTGTGTGTCATGCCACGTGAGGTACAGTGAAAACCTAGAGTTCTGAAATTAATGAGCTCTGAACTGCCTGTCCCTCAAAGCTTCAGAAGCTTGAGTAAGGATACAGAGAACATACTTACCCAGAATTTGTTTTAACAATAACATAAACCTGCCTGGAGAGTTGCATCGTATTTTGTGACTGGTTTTCTGTGTGGGCAGTGAAAATTTGTACCCATTTTCCACTCTCATATTGTCAGTGTTGAGTTGGTAGCTTCATGGAATTGCCTTCAGGGAGCCTCATTTGTTCTTTTCACCAAATTTGCAGTAGAGTTGTCTTATTTAATATATAATTCCATCTTTTGATTTGTCCCTAGGTGGTGTACTTTGTGCTGTGAAATTAAATTCCCTGTGTCTTTTAGTATACAATTCTTTAAATCTGGTTACACAACTCTTTCTTTGCTTTAACTTGCTGCCCTCTGTCCCATAGAGTTACTCTCTTAATTTTTTTTCTCCCCTTTACTGAGAAACTACTGAATACATAAAAGCCTGGTCCAGGCTGATGGAAGTTTGGTGCAGACACAGTGATCTTTCCTCCCTTTACTCATTGCAGATTTTGGACCAGAGGGAACCTTTTTGCTCTGCTGTTGTTAAGAGAAATACGAGGAACAGAAACATCCTTTCCTACCCTTTTAGCCTTTGTGATTTCTTCTAATTCTCTTTATTTAGGAGACTCTAGTCCCTTGCTCTGTGCTGCTAATGCAAGTCATTCCTAATGTCTCATTGCTGTGTTCCCCATTTCTTTTACAACATTGCCTTCATAGGAGTGGCTGGTGATTTGGTGTCCTCATTTCAGAACTGGTTATCATTGTTTGTAGCTTGAAACCTGTTTACTTGGATGTGGCTCTCTAGCTGTTCAGGTGGCATCAGCACCCTGTTTGTGTAGTTTTTCCCAGTGTGGTAAAGTAACAAATGTAAACAGCACTTTTGTAATCTGTGTAACTATGTCAAAGTCTCATTTCAAGGGATGCAACATTCACAGCTTTATTGATTTAAATGAAACAGTGTTGCTTTAAACCAAGGAAAGAACTGTGGTTTTTTTCATGAGTCTTAAACTGTATTTGCTGTATTGTAGCTGCTTAAGTAGACACAAAAGAATGACTGGAGCTATTTGTAGTGCCTGCAACCTAACATTTGCTCAATGTTTTCTGTATTAGGTTTGTAATCTTTTTACTTTTCTGTAGCTACTTCTGGTTTTGAGAAGTAGGACTATTTTTTTACTTTCCAGACTGTTTTTAATTACAGTGAGACAATACTAGGCTTTTGACAAATTCTATCTAAAAAGCAAAATTATGCTTCTCTCCTTAGAAAGAATATATACTGAGCACTTACATAAATGTGCTAGATATAAAGGCTGATGTATTTTCCACTGAAATGAAATCTCCCACTGCCAATTCATGCAGCTTCAGCTGCTGGACTGAGATATAAATGGATGTGAGACAAAAGTGACAATTTCCTTTCAAAGGATTCAGTAATCAAGAACTGTGTTCTGTTTTGTTTGTGGGTTTGGTTCTTTTTTTCCCTACAGAGGAAAATTCTATTCATAATTATAGCATACCAGTGCATCAAGGCATGTCTTTCTATTTTTATCTAAGTTGCCTTCCCTGTTTCCCATCCAAAGTGTCCTCATAAAACTTATAATCATTCTCAATTATTATTGCCACTATTTCTGTCTCTGAAGAAAGATTTTTCTGATATTTCAAGTTTCCAGTTGTGTTGCTAGTTTAACGAGCTCCATCTTCTCCAATTAGATGATCTATGTGCTTTCTGTTTGTTAGAGGGGGATATATGTGTTCTACTTGTTTTCTTGTGTATTTTAAAATACACTCGGTTATGCGCTTACTCCAGCAGCTGTTTGTCCATTTAGCAATTCATAGTATTATATGGAGAGCACATACTGATTAGACATGAGATTCTATATATGCAGATGTGCATCTCATCTGTTGCATCTTTGGCAGAATGATCCTTTATGCCTGTCAGAACTGGTTTTGTGGAGTCAAATTCTGCTTCTGGATAGTGCCAGTCACGATTTGGTTAGGCTTCCTTTACCATCCTAGTGAGTTCCTGCTGCTGGAAGGAAATTTAGAAGGAAGATAGTTTTACTCTTTAGTTACGAAAGAATATTGTATAGAATATTATCTATGACAACAAATACTGGTGCAAATGTGTTACCAGAAGAGTGTTACTTTTTAATGCAAAATCTTCAGTTGCTCTCTGGTTTAGTAGTTAACCCTAAGGCAGATCATTTCTTGTAGTGAAACAGTGACAGGAATTTTGTCTCTTAGGCCAAATGAATCAAGGTGTGGCAGAACTTTTTAGCTCTATGGAAATAGAGTGCTGTTTGTTATTCTTGTGCACATCTGCTTTCCCAGAGATATGGCTAATAAAAGATAGATGCATCTTTCTGAATATTCATGGCATAAACATATTATGATAGGTTTTATCTGAGCTAAAGATGTCTCCACTATATCATGAAAAAAGGAGAGGTTATGGACTGTCTTCCCACTGGATGTCACTCTTAGCTTAGATCTATAGTAGCTTAATAATATGGCATTGTCTACTTAACTTTGATACCTGAGGGTTTTTTGTTTGTGTTGGTTTGGGGTTTTTTTGTCTTTAAGATGAAGTTTTAAAAATGTTTGTTTGTTTATTTATTTTGAGGAAAAATCTGTTTACTGATGAGAAGAGATATTTTGAATACTTAGGCTTTTGTGTGTAACTGGGAAAATTACCCCCTCGTTTTTTTATCAGATATTTAATATGTATAATGGCAAACCTAATCTGATTCTCTCTCTGTCCATCCATAATTGCTTAATTTTCAGGACATGTGGTTATTCCATCTTATCCTGAATGTGTTAGCATTAGGCATTGAAATGCAAATTGTTAATGGGTTTGATTGTATGATTGTCTCCATAATATCAGTTGTCATTAGTTTCCTCTTGAAAGGCAGAAGTTACTAAGCATGATCTTCCCTCCTTTTCTCACCTTCCTTCTGGCAAAATAGAGAGATGTGAACTGAGTGGCATATTACAGGTATACAGAACGGGTTTTGTATCACTTTTTATAGAGGGGAGCTCTTGAGGGGCTATTTCTGTTGTATTCACAATACTTGCTACATCATGTATATGCTCATTAAGACTTAAATTTATGAAATTTTTTTTTTTTTACAACTGATGATAAAGAGGAATGGTGATTTGAGGATAAAGTCACAGACTGTGCTTGGTATTTGCTTTTGTACTGAAGTAACATCCTTTAATATGTGAATATTGTCTGAACCTTGCTTGAGGGAAGCCAAAAGAGCTAGTGGAGTCATGCAGGCCTGGAGCTTAGCTGGAGATATAGTGATGCTTTCCAATATGATCATGTAGATAAGTTATTTTATTAAATACTACTCATTTGTTAAGTTCAATTATGCTCCAGTAACAGAGTGAGTGTTTAGTATCTTGTTTAGACTGTAACTGTTTTGTTACTGTTTTAAACTGGAAGAAGTTGCACTCTGTTTTCTTACATTTGGGAATACCTCTTGCAGTACTTTTGTGTGTGAACTCACATGTAATAGTAGCAACTGTGGACTGTGTCTAGATATTGGAAAATGGTCATATTCATATTTATCTAATAGCTTCTGAAGGGTAGGTGCTTCATCTGAAATAACCAGATAAACAAAGGCCTGGAAGGGAAAGAAGGGTTAAATACAGGCCTGAATAGGTTACAAATATGTGCTTTAATGAAGGGGAAACAGTATTTATAAAGGGCTACATCTTATCTCTTACTCTGAAAATTAGTGGAATCTCCCTGAACAACAATGGAAACTGCATATTAATTGTTGTCGAATCATGCAGTTCATTAACAAATGCTGGAGTGGCAGTTAAAGCTTTTTACACACTGGCAATGTGAAAATTTTCCCCCACAGATAGTGATCCAAACACATGGATCAGCAGCCCAATAAATCTCTCTGCTGGTGCAGGAGTTTGTTGCTAAGAGTCAGACTCTTGATCCCGTTGATCCAGAAAGCTGCCCCAGTTCACTGCAGGAATCATTTTAAGAATGAAACATATCAGTCTATGAGAAATGATTTAGTTGATCTCAGAATAAACTATTTATATGAGGAAATGCAGCACAGCATTGCTAACACACACCTGCTTCCTACAGCAAAGAGAAGGCTGATGCAGTGGTAACTGAATTATCAGATAATTTCCTGAATTGTAGATAGGAAAAGATTAGTAGTTAAGCTATGCTCATGGTATTGTCAATGAGGACTCTAGAAATATGAAAGAGCAGGGCATGAGAAGTGTGTATGTTTGATACCATATTTGGGTATTTAGACACTGGATTTATCCGTGGGCATCTGTAATACTGTTCTGACTCGCACTGTTCTGACTCGCACTTTTAATAACTTCACAGATTAAGCTCATAAAATTAAATTGTGTTTGTGTCAACTTAGAAATGCTCTCCCTGGGGCAGGATTAAGATAGTTATTTTAAAATAAATTGCTGCCATCTAGCAGGTGCTAAATGTATGAAGAAATGGTGATTTTTCCCTCTAAGCATTTGGCAAATCTAGTCCAATTCACAGGAATCAATTCTGCATTTTCTAGAATTGAAACATGAAATATAGCAATAGAAATCAATGCATTTCTGGTTTCATTGGAACTAGCTGCAATATTAAATATAGACAAGAGTCCAGGTGTATGTTTCCTCCTGTATTTTGGTATATGAGGTACACGTATCAAAGTCCATTCCATGTTAAGTGCCTTAGAAACAGTCTGCCACCATTTCAACTTACCTGAATTCTCCTTTAGCTATCTTGACATATCAGGCTTGGTACTGATCACAGGTGCCATCTTTGTATTTGTTCTTACATTTATAGTTTACGTCTGTACTCCTTTTCATTGCTTGAACTTTTCTCTGTGTCTTTTCTCATTAAACGGTAATCTTCAAAGCAGTATTGTGGAATTAAGGTGTAACTTCAGAGCTTTCCGTGTATGGTCTTTTAGAAATGCAGAAATACCAACTGACATAGATTCAGGAGTTTCAGAGTCCCCTTCAGGAAAGCTATCAACTTTTGACATTTCTAGTTCCTTTTTTTACAATGCAAAACGAGATTGAACTCTTCTTTTTGCAGCTCACCTGTCAATGTTCTTACCAGATTATCTTCATAGAGTTCTAGGGAATGATAGTCTGCATTTGTTTGACTTTGTTTGTTTGTTTGTTTGTTTTTTTACATAAAACTGTAGGAATTGTCTTTTTTTAGCTGACTCAGTGCCACTGTTCCTAGGCTAATGAGTCAAAAAGTCTATACCACCCCTTCTGTCTTCATGGCAGAAGAACCTATCAAAGCAGCTTACATATGACCTGTCATTTATTTTTTGTTAGTTAAGCCCCAATGAACTAACCTACATTCATGTCTTACAATCTTTTGAAGAACATTTAATTCCCTATTCATATACTGTTTCTCAGACAGCTGTTGTTATGTCTTCTTTTGATAGAAGCTGTATTAAAAGTATAGAAATACCTGTGGGGTTTTTTCCGAGTCATTTGGTTTCAAATTTGGTTTTATCAGCTAAATGTTGTATGAGACATTTTTACATTAATCCATTTGCTGCTCTGTGTGTGTGTGTGTGTGTGAACAATGCAGGCTATATTATCTAGTTTCTACTGAGGGGCAGCAGGAATGCTTAGAAGCTTCTACAGTGCTGTGGTCCTAACCTTTAACTCTGGTTATAGGGTAGCATTTGTCACACTGAGAGGTAAATCCAGTGCATTTATGGGTTATCTTGCTGGTTTTATTATGGACTTTTCCCCTAGTGATCGATTTACTTGGCTTATGAAGCTGGCTTGCTGCTACAGGACACTTGCAAAATGGACAGCACCCAATAGGATGTATAAGACTCCCTATATATAGGAAGGAGGATGTATGAAAAACCTCACACTTGCTCTAATGAACATGTAAAATTGGAATTGTTAAAAATAATAGTCAAACTCTGTAAAAAGCTGGCCCTTGTTCAAGTTGTGTTGGATTTTGCATGAATGGGAACGTTAAATAACCTAAAAGGTTTGCAGCGAGCTTCAGGAGAAACTTGCTGTCACGAACATTTTATAGATATTTTTGTGCGCAGTGATGCATGTCTGGATTACTGCTAATGCTGTGAGAAGCACAATTGAGTCAACTCAGATTTTCCCTGCCTGCTGACAATAGCATTACAAGCTTATTTTTTCTAGTTAAGATTTAGCAGTGTTTGTGTTTTCCTTGGTACTATATTAATTAAACAACCATGATGCTGCTCAAGCTGCAGATCAAGTCCAGCAAACAAGAAAGTAGGCGATTCATAACTAGGCTATTAACCCAAATGGGAGTAATAAGTAATATTCTAAGCCTATTTCTTATTTCAGTTCTGGGCTTTGAAATTCTTGTTGAATCAGAGCAAGACTAAAGCTTAATCTTTGTTTCAGGTAATTCTGATTACAGTATAGAAGAACCTGAATCAATGAATATGAACATAGGTAGGTAGAACAGCTAGCTTAGGTCATATTCTCCTTCGCTTTTCAGATGTCACTAAAGCTGTATTTAGAAACTGAAGAGTTGTTTCAGTTATGGTGACTCGGAAATTGCAGGTGGTCTAGAAACTGCTCATGACAGGAATGACCTCCTTTATCCCAAATGATCTCAGAAGGGGTTACAGGCAAATGTAGAACTCCTGTTCTATGTTTCTAAATGTAGAACTGTGCTCAGCTAACTAGCTTCTGTGTCAGTGGGATTTAATCAGGTCAAAAGAGTGAGACCATAGCCAGGCAATTGTGAAAACTTTCCTTAAACTTGAGAGATTCATTAGCTTCAATGCTGTTGCTAATAGTGCCACTGACAGCAATGAAATGCTCAGATCACTTAATTTACCCTTTTAGGAGACCCTTTGTACAATTGGAAAGAATTACTAGAGTAAGTCCCTGTCTCTTACTGGTTTGTAGTATGTATAGGTAGAAAAAAAGGTTAATCTAAACTCTTATTTTTATAGTGGTTTACATGGGAGACTCTCATGCTACTTTAATGAATGTGTATGTGAACATAAATCTTAGAATGATCTGTTTCCATGTATTTCCACTTGAAATACTTTTTTGAAAAACAGTAGTAGTTGGTTTCACCTAAGGTGCAAGGCATATTTGAAAGAATGAACCCAAAATTCAGGTTTTTTCTCATACTTTTATACACATGAATTTAAGTATCACTTTTTGTTCTGCTATCAAAGTTCTTTACAGAGTCTCTAGTCTTGTTTTTTCCACACTGGCTATACTGGAGATTGAAACCTGTACTGTTAGTGTGTCACAGCTCATTTTTCATTTAATCAGGTGGTCTTGGTGTGACCAAGAAATAAAGGAGATGGTATGGAATGGGAAAACAGGCTCTAACACATGCAAGTATGTATTTTAAAACAACCAAACCTTTATCTTAATGTGGTAATTAAAGCTGAATGACCTTTAGACCATACTTGAATCCAGTGAGATTTGATTTCAGAGCTCCTCTAAAGGAAGTTCTGTAACTTAAAAAATATGTTCTGTTAATTTAATGGTTTAAGACATTTAAATTAAGTAATTTGAAAGCAAATTACTTTGCAATCTCTTTGAAATTTGGTTCCATTGGTTTCTAATGGGACTTGAATTCTTTTCCAGATACAATCTGTTTCAGGAGGGTGGCTTCATGTTGCAGTAATCCTTCTCATTACATTTCAAGGACATAACTCCTTTTTTCCTTCTAATGCACTCTTGGCAACTAGTACATAGCAGTTTCCTGTTCCAGTAGTATATACTGCTTTTAAAAATAACATTAAAGCTCTGTGAAGTTTGCCTAAGGGCACTTCTTGATGACTAAACCGAGGATTGTCAAACAGCTGCAATGTTTCCAACACAGAAAAGGGATCCCAAAATCTCTGGGTTTGTTTGCATTTCCTGGACCTAAGAAAAATGTCTTAGGGTGTTGGAGATCAAGAATGAGAAAAAAATGGCCTATTTGGGGAATAGGAAATAGATGCTCATCCACGTATTTTTACAAGTTCAGTAAAACAGAATGCTCAGAAATGTAAAGGAAAATGTGAAATAGCTATGAATATGCACAAACAGCCACTGGCAGTTCTTCCTGCTTTTCAGAGTGAGAAGCAAAAGATGTTCTTCCTAAAAATCCAAGTCAGAGTGTGTTAAAATTGACATTTATATACAGCGAACAACCCTATGTCAAGTATAACTGGATGGTAGAACTCTGAATTGAGCCAGTAGTTAAACTGAGTGCTGTGACAAATATAACATTGAATTTGTGTGCTTTGTTCATTGAGACCAAATGTTAATCTTTAATCTGAATTAGTTCTGAGTATCTCAAATGCAGCTTTAGGCTGCTTTGCAAATCATGCTGTAAGGACCTGGAATAGTCTTCAAACTGGTTATAAGTGTTTTAGTTAACTGGGTCTTTATATAAATGACATTCTCTTGATATAAAGTGATGGTGTAACTCTCCTCTAGTTGCAGTGCAGCAAATTCCAAACTCTAGATCACATTTATAATAAAATTTGTACTTTATGGTACAAAGGCTTGAGTTTTTTCATATGGGTATATGCTTGCAAGTCTTGGCTAGCATTTCAGGCATGTGTTTGTTAAAAACCAAAACAAAATAAACAAAAAAACCCCAAAGAGCCAGTATCAAATCCCCAGCATTGCTTGTTACTAAAGAGAGTTTTGAGTTCTTTGGAGTGAACGCATTTTGCTGTCCATTTTGATTTGGTTTTGCTCTTCTTTCATTTTGATGCCTGAACCCCTATCCCAGTGATGAAAGCACTTGCTGGAAGACAGCAGGCCTGGTTTCTAGTCCTTTCTCCAAAATTTGTGTTCACGTGTTTTATGCTGATATTCACTGGGTAAAATGCTTAGATATAGGTGCCAGTTTGTGATTCTTATAGAGTTAGAGAGATCAGCTAGACTTCAGAGGAAAAGTTCAGAGCCTGAGGAGGAGGAAGCTGCTATTACTTGGAACATCTGTAGAGGATTGGGCAGTTCAGGTACTTTACTGAAAAAAGTCTGCCAGCAAACAAACCCCATCTTCAATAGCCATGAAAGGTTTGAAAAGGCTTGTCATGGTGCTTCTAGTGAGGATTAGTAAGGATATTTTATTTTGGGTGGATTCTCAGGTTGTAATAATGATTTACATTTTGCAATAGGAACAGTTAACTACCTATATATAATGGCTTTCAAGGATATTTTCAGAGACATATAGGTGACTTTCTTGTAATAGCTAAAGAGTCATTTTGAGGCCATAAGATTAACATCCCTTACAATAAACAGAATCTTGCAACCACAGAGCTCAAGGCTGCTTGAAGTGCAAAGCAGCTGCTACAGTATGGCATGTCACAGGCAACCCTGCTGGGCACTGAGGAGCAGCAGTGAGAACTGAATTTCATTTGTAATGGTATTCCTAGGAAGGAACTTCTCTTTTTCTCTTGGGCTACTAGGCTTATACATGCATTTCAACACAGTAAGTAATTTTCAGCATAAAATCTGAGAGGACATTCAAATCTCGCTAATAATGCTGCAAGAATTCCAGTCACATGCTAAATGCTAGAAAGATCAGGTCATACTTCTACAGCTGATACATTGGATTACTGCATGCTGGAGTCTACAGAGTACCTGACTCTTTGTAATCAAATCATGACAGAAATAATGTAAGGTTCTGTGCACTCGTGGATGAGGAGAATCATCCGAAAGAAGGGCCCTTATGCTGTGTTTCTTAAACTACTCTAAGTTAGGTCAGGCCTTCAGTTTGTTTAACGCTAATGCAGGAGGCACACTTGAGATGATCATACCTCTTTTATTCAGGGCAGTGAAAGTTTTCTCCTGATTTGCAATCAGTTTCAGATCACTTCAAGTCTGTCATGAAACTGGATTTACTATTGAAAGACTTTTTCAGCAGGGGATTGTAAAAATCAAATACAAAATCAATGGACCAGTTCACATAACAGATAACAAGGAGAAAGCTGGCATTCTGGAAGCTTTTGGGGATTGGGGGAAGAGTTGATAATATGGTGATTTTCTGGAAATGAGTTTGGCAAACAACTTATGAGTACACATGTTCCTGTGGTCGTCTTCTCTGTGGTAGCTAGCCTATTGCCATGCTTATTTGTTTTTTATAACCTGCATGTAAACATTGGCTTTGCTGTAATTCTGCATGCAAGCTCTTGGGCTACCAAAATGCTTCTTGCCCTTGAAAACTGTTGTTTTATCATCTGGCTCCTTATCAAGCGTTCTTGTTTTGGAAAGGAGAATTTGGGGGTTTTGAATTCCACTTGGAATCATCTTTATGCATATATACTGTTCTTCTAGAAAAAGAAAAGTAACAGAGCTTGGAAGACCATAACCTCCTCAATGACCTCCTTTAGAACTGTCAGAAATCCGAGGATGCTGTGCTTAGATTGTTCCTACACTTGCTGATATTTTGTACTATTGAAGGCATCAGATCACGGAGGAAAGTTTGTACAACAGATTTATGATTCTGTCTTGAAGGTGGTAAATACATTGTAGGTGGTGTGACTTAAAAGAATACAGCTGAATAATATAAAGCTGTCTGATGTAATACTGTTGTTAGCAGATAGTAGAATGGGGGTAGAGGGTCACCTACTGTGACAGACTGACAGCAGAGTCAAGGGAGTAGAGCAAAAAATAATCAAAAAAAGTCCATTTAACAGTTGTTCTTCCATAGACCCATGCTGGCTGATTTTGAAGGAGTTGATGGGATGACGTGTCTCCCTGCTAAGCTCTGGACTGTTTTTATCCTAAAGGTTAGAAAGTACAAAAATGGGAGTATTACTTCCTCTGTCTTGGTGCAGATTTTATCTTAAATTGTCACTTTTTCTAGTCATCTCAATGCATCAGGATCTGTGAAAAATTATATACTTTGTGGTATAACAGTGTCAGAAGTATGCTCAGATATATATAAATAGGAAAAAAACATTTCAACTTTGTGTGCTGTGACATTAGATCTACTGCCTACTGCTTTGTAGGTAGTAGAATCCAACTACTCCTACAAAATTAATAGGAACTGCCAAGGAGAATGAAAATGTTTGCATCCAGCCTATTCCAAAACAATAAACAGACTTTAATTCCTTTTGAGATTTTACTTTTCTTTTATTGGATTTTTAATCTCTCTATACTCTCTTCTTGAGTATACAACATGGAAAGGAAAGAATAAGTGTGTTTATCTCTTGGACTGTATACTAGCAGTGCAATTGAAAGTGAGATCAATGGCATTCATCACAAATGCATTCACACACTGATGTGTGGCTGGGCCCAAGTGATTGTTTTTTCTTCTGTTGATAAGCAGTCAAGTGAAGTTGCATGTGCATTACCCTCATCTAGAAAAAGGTTATCTTAGCTCATAAAACCGTGTCACTTAATTCCCTTTTTTGTAACATATACTTGGAATTGCTGCTTTCTCTTTTTGTTTTAATTTTTAAGCAAAATATCATAATGATGAAATCCATCTTTTATTTCTCTCTTGCAGGATCAGTATGGCCCTGTACACCCTTCTAAAACTGTCTAATATAGGAAGAAGCGATTGTTTGTTGACTGTCGACATGGAGAGAGACATCACTAGGGTCTGTGATGACTGTACAATGAGCTATAATATTAACCAAGGAACGGATTTGCTTCTAGAACATGTTTCTCAGGACATTGCCATTAGGAGGTAATAAAATTTCCTTTCTAAACCTTTTGTTCTACACTGGTTGATGCAGTGGTTGCAATCTTATTCCTTAAGTTTAAACTCATATAGAAAAATTAGTTGAAAACTGTGATTGGTAAAGCAGAAAATTGAAGGGGAACATGTCTGCTTTTTCAGTCTTCTGATTTCAGTTCTGTAAGAACATTCTCCACTAGTGACAGGTAAATCCCCAAACTAATTTACTTACTTTTGTCCTCAGCTACTTCACTGGAAACTAATCTTGTTTGAGTTTTGTTTTTGTTTTGTTTTTCCCCCCTAAAGGAACTTGTGCACAAGTAAATATTACTCTGGTGGTTTCAATCTTGACCCTTGGTAATATGATGAAAGAGAATGGTTTCTTAGAGAAAAAAACAACCCCAAAAAACTTAATGGGAATTCTACAAGCAAAATACCTTCCTTTTATGCATTGACAGTTCAGATGCTAAAAGAAAATGTTTGTTTTAAGTGTGCTTTTTTGAAATTAAACCAATATGTAGTCTCCACTTGAATGCTACTGCTGAAACACTTATGGAAAGTGTAATTGCTGAATTAATTCAAACTCCAGAGAAGGAGACAGGAATCAAGTCCTGAACATTTTAGGATGTTTGCTTAACTGAGGGAAGTAGTGTGAAAGTCGTGCTGCGACAGGAAAGAACCATCTTCACTTTCAAACCACTTCCCTCAGTTAAGCCTGTGGATGTGAGATGTCTATGATCGTAGAATTGCGCTGTGGTATAATGTATGGTTGGATTCCCGGTCAGGGGAGGATCCTGCTCTGGCAGGATTACCTGATCTTTTGGGGACCTGGATGTTCCTGGTGGTCTAGTGGGTTAGGATTTGGTGCTCTCACAGCTGTGGCCTGGATTCGGTACCCGGTCAGGGAAGCTTTGTTGCGACCTAGTTCTAGGGAATCGTGCTGTGGCAGGGGGGTTGGACTAGATGTTCGTTCGAGGTCCCTTCCAACCCCTGACATTCTGTGAGTCTGTATGTGCATGTTTCAGGTGAAATCTATTAATACTGAGGACTGGTGAAAGACCAGCAAGTTTCCTTCTGCTTGAATCTCTATGAATAGGCTGTTTAGTATTCTATAAGTTTTGCTGAAGAAATTTTAAAATGTCTCCTTGAGTAGCTTTTAGAATTGGCTACAGATACATAAATAAAAGAGTGTGCAGGCAAGGAGGCAAAACACTGCTGGTATTTTAGGACTGTTATCAGTTTGAGAACAACTATTAATTCTGCCCTCTCTTGTCCCCTGAAGTTATTCTATGCATGTGTTATACAGAGCTTTCTATACATTCATCCATTTATCTCTGTCTCTGGACATGATAACAGTTACTTAAATCCTGGAATTTTAATTAGTTGTGGGAAAAGAAAAGAACATTTGTGTATCAGCTATCTCAATTTCAGTAGTGCAGTCTTACTGAAATGCATAATTTGCGTCCATGTCATCTGTGTCAGAATTCAGAATAGATGGCAATATATCACAATGTTATACATAAAGAAATAGGTTAAGGGGTAAAAGTCACTATCCTTGTGTATAGGGACATTAATAAAATTAGATAATCACTTCTCCATGAAGCAGTTTTTGAATGAAAAATATCTCCCTCAGCTCATTCTTTGATTATCCTGAAAGTTACTAAGTGAGTTAACTTGCCTTTGGAGCACTTCATGTGATGCTATCTTATCTCTCGGGTTTGGCACCCAGCTGTCCCTTGGAAAAATAGGTAACCTAAGCAGCAACTAGACTGGAACTGACTGGAACTGTTCAGATAGTCTCCCAGCTGAGCACGAGACCTAGGATCAGTATTCGATAGTAAGGGGGAAATTATTGGGTACTGAAGGAATATGTTTCAGTATACAGGCTTGTACCCTGTGTGAAGGTTGTATTTTTAAAATGCAGGAGTAAACTTTGGTCAGGGTTCTTTAAAAAAAAAACAAACGGTTCTTTAAAAGAATGTATTTATGATGGAGACGGAGAGGACATGACTGAACAGGTATAAATAGAGCAGTTCTGACTGCTCCTAAGTTTCACCACAAGGACACTAAGCATTGAAGCAGCATGCCCACAGAGACAGTGCAGTCTCCATCACTGGAATTTCTCAGGGCCTGACTGGATAAAGCCCTGAACAACCTGGTCTGAGCTTACAGCTGACTCTGATGTGAGCTGAAGACTGGGCTAAGGAGACCTCTTGAGGTCCCTTCTACCCTGAGTTATCCTGAAATTCTGTCAGAGCACCCCAAAGTGACATTAGCCTGACTCAATGCATCAGCATGCAGTTCTTCACTTTGTAATTCTGCAATGTGTTTGATGTGTGCCTAATTCTACTTGAGATTTATTCTTATCTTTAATTCTTCATTGCCACAACTGTTTGTGCATACGCTTAAGGGGCATCAACCAGTCTCTGGGGGGAGCATAGGGAGTTCTGAGCTGAGTGTGTGTATTTTAGATGGTTCATAATTGAGTCTTGCTGGGCCTTCAGCATGGCTATGATTTTCACATCAAAGGCTGCAAAAACACTAGAGCAGACTTGTCTCTACGTTTCTCAGTCCACACCTATTGATTTGACAAAACCTGTAGACAGATTGCTGGTAGTTTATAAGTGCTTGCTAGCCTCCAGAAGGCGTATTGCCAGAGAAGACTTTCCCATGAAAGACTTGCTTGATTGATCTTCCAACCTATGCTCTAAATTTTCTATTTAAAACCGTTGAAGACTGTAAAATTGCATTAAGGTGTTTTTTGTGGGCTGGAGGTTTTTTTATTATTATTATTTTCCATGTAAGTAAAGCTTTTTACCTTTAGGAAGTTTCTCAGTGTTTTGCAGGTGGGGTATGCTAGTCTCTGATTATTTTACGGTTTACCTCTTTAATACTGTTTTCCTTATGTGGTATGACCTTGTCAGTATTATTTTATCAGTACTAAGTGTCTGTACCAGTGTATTTCAGATAAATAAATCACAACCCATAATCATGCCTCAAAGAATTCACAGAATATGTCAAAGATAGGTATGAGCAAGCATTCAAATACCGTATTCACTTAGATCTTGATCTCTGGAAGTACCCCTGAGCATATCTCTATTTCCACATGCAGGCATACTTGAAACAAGGAGGTGTGCAAATGCAATGCAAAGCCAGTGGGAATGACAAGATTAAGTACCAATACTTCACAGGTGGTAACTTTTTTTGAGATTGTCCCCTGAGTGATAGATCTAGAGAACTAAAGTGTCTCAGAAATATGGAAACACTGCTTCCCTTTCTGTACTCCCAGTCCTTCCCAAAACAGTCCAGTTTAATAATATTATGTGAAGAAAATGCTTCTGTATTAGAAACTAGTATCAAAGTTGCCATGTGTAGAACTTTAGATTCTAAGGGACCTTATGATGTGGTTGAATACCTTTTTTAGCCATTATAGATTACCATATCATTTGATCATTTTCATGTGTGTTTTTGAAGGTGCTGCATACAAAGTCAGTGTCTTGCTGGGTAAAAAGGTAGAGCAGTCATCCTTTGCTTGATTTTTATTAGTCTTTTAATAGTAATAATTTTAATCTCCTTTCATGTAAGAAAGATCTTACTCCTGCCTAGTGCTATCAAACTGTCACACACTTAACACCACCACCGATGTAGTTAACTCCCTGCCTCTGTTAATCTGGAAACCTCGTGTGCATCGGTGTAACTGTCCCTGACTTGATCATAATCTTATGTCAGAGGAAGTTAGCACAACTAATGGGCTCTATGCTCTCCTCTTGGAGGAAAATAAAATAGTGAAGGATAAAAGCAATGGAAAAGTCAGACAACAGATTAATTTGAAAGTTTCATAGTTCTTAATTTTGTCAGGTTTTGCTTTCTTTGACTTTTTGGGGTTTTTTTTTAAGTGAAATTCTGTCTTCCTAGGAAAATTAATTGAAAAGTTTAGTGAGTCATCACCTCACCCCAAATCTGGTACAAGTTCTTCCTCTGACTCTGAAAATTTACGGTTGTTCCTTTTGAGCTTATTCTGATCTCAGTGGTAGTACTGACAAAGTTTAAAAGGCTTCAGAGAGAGAAAACATTTTTATAGATCTCATGCTAGTTTCATTGTGGTAAAGAGGTATTAATTGGAAAAAATTCCATTAGGGAAAAGGAGATCAAACCCTGCACCCTTTATGCAAGTTTTGTCTTGATGCGAAGGATTCATAGTCTGCTGCTTTATTTTTCTCTTGATTCTCCTATTTTATGTAATTTCTATCCTCAAGAAAATGTCATTATGTCACCTACTAGCTGCTTCATTTTTGCCTCCATGTGTACCCTTGGGATCTTTGCGTATTAATATCTCAAAGCTAGATTCCCTGTGCTTTCATTTGTATGCACCAGATTTCCATTCATGTATTTTTCTGTTGTAGCCTGGTGTGTTTTTACTTCAACATGCAATGTGGTTAAAACCTAAACAGTAAAGGGAAGTGAGCAAGTGACTGTGTGGTTTCTTGATTGCTGACCAGGGTTAAACAGTGACAGTGAGTTACATTGTGTGTTTTAATATGGATGAGTTTGTTTACAACTAGTTTCAAGGTAGCAGGAGAAATGTGCCTGTATGCACAAGTCTGGAATGTTAACGGTGGTTATGGCACTAACAGAGCTTTATGAGCTTGGAATCCTTCTGTACTACTACCAAAGGTGTGTAATTGCAGAGCTATAATAACCCTGTCGAGGCAGATGGGAAATTGTGCATCACGTGTCCATGACTTGGAAATAAAAAAATCCATTTTGTTTTGGAATAACTGCACTTCCAACAGATACTCCTGTCTTGCCACCTCTGATGCCTCCTCAAGTAGTCAGAAAAGGAATGAAGAGGGCTAAGGGCAGCAGCGGTCTTCATAACCTGTTTCACCTTTGTTTCATTGAAATAATTATCTTCTTATTATGATGGGATACCATTTTCAAATCAATCTGTGTCACAGAATGCATGATATATCAGATTTCCTTTGGAAAACCAACTTCACTCGCACTGCATGTTGATGTGGAAAAATAGACACTAACTTTTCCTTCTTTGTTATGAATCAGTTGAAGTACCTAGTAGGTGAATTTGCTTGGACTGATGAAGGCTTATGGGAAAATGTCTTGACCATAATCATATTTCTATAGCCTTTTCCAGCCATGGCTGTAGAGGAAAGCTGTTGATTTCCTTTTTTGCTGAAGCTCCTTGAGAGAGGAAAGTGGCTTTTTAAATCTGGCTGTGTGGCTTTGGGGGTGGCATTTAAAAAAGAGATCAAGCCTTTGAGGTGGCATAACATGTTTTTCTCAGTACATGGATGACAGTGTCCAAAACTTAAACAAGATTTCAGAAAAATCTATTGTCTGCTCATTTTCAAACTCTGTTAGAAGGTGAAATAGTGAGTGTAATGGGATGGAGCTGAGGAGGAGAGATTATTTTAAATATGTCAGAAATAAACCGCTGTACTATTTTGGAGTAGTTTCCCAAGGGAAGTGTGGGATGCTTTATGTCTTTGAAGTTGTGTTCAAAATGAGACAGGGCTAGAAAACGTAGTACAGTACAGTAAATGAGTAAAGCATCATGCCCTAGGCAATAAAAGGAAATAGGGCCTGCTTGGTGCCTTCCAAACCTGATTTCTCAGACTTTATAATAAAGAAACATTTTTTTTTTTTAATAAAAAGGGTGTATCTGAAAACATATTCTGCATGCATTCACAGGATACATTTCAAAATTCTCTTCTTTGCACTTGTAGTTAGTCTCTGATCAAGTGATTCCATAAAAGCCAAATTAATATTGAGCCCTAAAATGTTGCTATAGTGTCACTTGGAAGATTGTCTAGAAAACAAGATTGTGTCTTTGACAAACCTGATCTTTAGTTTTCAGAAGATACTGGAAAAAAAAGTCATCAGACATTCCTTTACACTCCCAGCTGAGTCAACAAGTGTTGGCTGTTGCTGCTGACAGGATGTTGGTTCATATGAATAAATGGTCTCATCCGTTATGGCAAATCTTCTCTGCTTATTTGAAAGCTCTGGGCCCTGACTTTACTCTTGTCTTTCTGTGGTTTTTTCTACACTTGGACAAACCCTTGACTACTTCAGCGTAGCTTTGTGACTACCAACCTGCATCTTACATTTTTGGGTAGGATTGAAGTTTTTGGTATTGCTGCATTGCTTAAAAAAGTTCAAATCTCAGATTAAAATTTCCTCTTAGATGGTATAAACTTAGGTTTCTGCATTAGGCAGGCCAGAGTAGACTTAGTTCATGGGAACTCTTTCTATTCTGTCCAGACCTTGAAGATACCATGCTACTTCAGAGTGCCTCATAGACTCTTCCTTTTTTATGTCTTGAGATGTCTACTGGCTTCCTCTTTATTTGCTGTCCTTTACCTCAAGGGCAGGTGTATTTCAAAGTACATTCAATTTAGAAAGATCCTTCACAAGTCTACATGCAAATGTAAAATGTTATTTGTAGTTCATACTCTTTATTAGACTTTCTAATTACATAGGCAATCAAAATGAGTGGAGGCAGAGGCTTTAATCAATACTTATCTCAGCAATAAAAACTTACTGCATCAAACCTATTAAAAATAAATAGTAAAGGTTAGCTGAGTGAATTCAGCAATGACAACATTAACTTAATCTCAACCACGAATGCAATCAGTCGATGAATAACACCTAACAAAAATGCAAATGGGCAGTAGAATTAAAAGCAAGCATAATTTGGCACCTGATTGAGCTGGACTTCCTGGCATGCTCCTGATGTTTACTTCAGCCTTGTTTTCAGAGTTTCTATCCAGAATTTCTGTGTGTGTTTTGCTGGGTGAACGTGAATGTGGTTGTGGTTTAGTTTTCTCAAAGATTGCATGTACTATGGTTTTGTGAAGGCACCATAGTTTTGAGGTGATCTGTATTTGTAGCTTTACAATCAACAGATTGTCTTGCCTTTATTGGTTTTTTTTTTTTTGGACACCTTCCACTGAAATGGAACAACAGATGCCTTCAAGGTTGGTAGAACTTACGTAGCAAACACCTCAACCCTTACATTTGACTAAAAAAGAAATAAATCCACCTCTTTTTTCTGATGTATGCTTTATTTTACACCCTCTGTCTTGGACAGTCATCCTGACTCTCACACCCCAATAGGTCACACCCTGCCCTTCACACCACAAGCTGCTTGATGGTGGTCATGGTACAGAGAACAGCTGGAAGGAATGAATAGAGAACAGAGTTGTCAGACTGGCTGTGGTAGCCTATGATGTAAAAGGCAGCAGGATTTTTGAGGGAAAATTTGTGTTATTTGCAAGGTAGTACCCTTTGTCAGATCAAATGACACATTAAAATGTTCATATTTCACTTAGAACAGTTGTTAACGTTAGTGACAAGGAGAGTATATAAATGTGTTGGTCTTTGCTGTTATAATTTTTTATATATATATACTTTGTTTTATGTGCTAATGATACCTGTTTGTCTACCACTGAAGATAAAAAAGGATGTCTTAATATAATTAATGTGCCAAATCCTTGTTTTGTAAATCAGTGCACATGTTATGGCTCATGCTTGGAGGGTCAATGTGTACACTGTACCAAATTTAAACATCAATAAGTGTATTTCAAACTTCTATCAGAATTAATTTGAGATTCAGAGACATTTGTAGCTTCTGCTGAGATGGGTAGTAGCTGAAGATGCCATGCATTTTTTGAATCAAATAGCTATTTTTTAATTGCCAAAGTAAAACATGTAAGTGGAAGAAATTGTGTATTTTCTGTAGTCAGTATAAAGTCTTGAAATGAGTTTTAATAGCTTTAGTGTGCTAAATAATGTAATGCTATATACCATTCTTCATGAAATCAGTCACTTTAGTTTTTTATCTTTGCCTTTGGTCATACAGGTTTGGAAGATAGTATTTTCTAAATTAAAAAAAATATTATCTCCTTTACTAAATTATGAAAGTTCCCCTGCATATCTGAAAATATGATTAAATATTTTCAAAAGAGGAATTTAATCTTCTGGGCCACTGGCACTAAGTTCTTGGTGTTCTTTGAGTCAATAGATTCAGATATTTTTCCTGGATTGTGGAGATTTTCAAGATTTTTTTTTTTCTCCACTTAGTCTGACTGCTCCTTATATGAGGATCATAATATCAGACATTATTCAGGCAAAACCCTCTATACTTAGTAGCATTAGAATGAGATATCTATGTCTGTAAGACATTGACTCTTTTTTTGAAGGTTCAGGCATTTTATCTTTCTGAATTCTGACTTGGTTCTTTATGAACCCATGCTGTAATACTGAGTAAATGGAAGACTCATTAATTTGTTTTAGTGAGTAATTAAATTAGAATTAAAGAAGTTAAAATTTATTAAATTAGTGAAGTTTCCTTAGTGTGTTTCATCAAAGACACTGCATAAAATCCTTCTGTTCATACAGAGAATGGAAGGAGTGGGGGTTAATTTTGCAAACCCGTAGCTTAATGTAGAATTTTCTATTGAATTTAGTTGATGCTCTATTTTAAGAGTTTTCTATGACCTTCCAGGAAAAAATTCTTCCTGGCAGGAATATTTGGACAAACCATGAGCTGGCCAAATATTTACATGCTTATCCAACACTGCTTTCTTGTTCAGCAGCTAATTGGAGGCCTCTTTTGGAAAGGTTTCGGTGAGCTAAACAGTAAATAGAAACAGTGCAATTTATCATGGGACACAGAGGAGCTGAATATTGTTTTATGATTACTGAATGCACTGAAATACGTGTGGTGTTTTAGATAAAAATAGATTCTATTCAGATTTCTGTTCAATCCACCACTGGCCTAGCAGAGGTG
Source organism: Galbula dea (assembly GCA_013399015.1). Classification (NCBI taxonomy): domain Eukaryota; kingdom Metazoa; phylum Chordata; class Aves; order Piciformes; family Galbulidae; genus Galbula; species Galbula dea. The sequence continues at coordinate 2,116,661 of VWZX01010273.1, forward strand.
TTTCAGGAAGTCATCCGTTGCTCTTTTCCGAATGCTTCTATCAAATGATGATATTTTTGGATACTGGCTCTTTGTTACAGTGTAAATCTTTAGAAGAAAAATGCCAAAATCAAAACCAATCTGATGTTTTTCTTACAAAAGATGTGTGGCTGGTACTAGGGCTTGTTATGAGCTACACAGATCTTTATTCCCAGGGTTGGGATTTGGGACAGTTTGGTCGTGAATTGTAAGTAACACCCGTGAAATGACTTTAATAAACTGCTGAAAGGGCTAAAACTGTAACTGTGGCTTCTGCAGTTGGGAAACTGTCAGAGACCTTGTCACTCTATTCCTTTCCTCTCAATGGAGTTACAAAATATTCAAATGTGATCTAATTATCCTCCTTTAATGTTTAATATATTCTGCTGTCTAATTTTTCACTGCCTTGTCTATGCAAGTATGCTTACTTAATAAAAAACCAAAATCAGACGTGAAGAATGCTCTCAACAGTTTTGTTCACACCTTCAGGGTAAGGGGCTGAGATGTTTATGCCAGTTAATCCTTCACTTAGTGCTCAACAGGATGCAAAATAGGCATGCAGTGTAGTAGTCTAGAAGGAAATTATTCTCTCCATTTACTATTCTGAAGTAAATGAGTTGATTTTTCAGTGAATACGGGATTCACCTGAGATGTAAATGCAGGGCCCTTTTTCAAATACAGGAAGTAAAATCCTGAATTATTTATGGGGGGTTTTTTTCATTTCTTTCTGTCGTTGGTTATCCAGGAAGGAATGAAACTAGAGTTTATTCTACAGGCACTCTCTCTTCATAGCTGTAATGGAACATTGCAGTGGTAATTATAGTTTTACTAGTTATACTTACTCATTTGTTTAAGTCTCATAAGAAGAATATAATTAAGTCTGATCTGCTGCTTGACACTGTAGCTACATTATGAATTGTAAGCAGGGAAGAGGTCAGGTCTGTCCCTTATTCACTATTAGGTTCCTTTTGAAAGAAGCCTCAGTCAATTTTGAATCACTCAAACAGTCTATAGACTAAGGTACTACTTTTACACTGCAGATATTCACATTACAGGAGAAAGTTGTAGAAGGATTTCTATCCACACTACTGGTTACATCTTGCTATCACAGTTGTTTTGCTTTAGATTTTTCTTCATAAAACTCTCAATGTCTTTCTGTAAAGTTAATTCTCATGGATTATAGAGGACTGCACTATTTTGTTCTGTATAGAGATGTTTTCTTTTTTAAAGTAAGAGATGGGCTTGTTCTTTCTTCACAGAGAATATACAGCCAGACCCAAAATGCTTCTGAAGGAAGAAGACATGCTTCGTGTTGGTTTAAGCAGATCTTGGATCAGGCTTGTTACTAACAAACCTCAGAATTTGTACACATTAATAAAGGACTGATCCCAGTTCTCGGTTGTCATCCAACTCCTGTGATTTTCCTAGGTGAGTTAACTGTTTTACTCACAAAGTATTGAAGGTCAAACAAAATCCCTTTCATTGCTTTAAGTTTATGCATACACTTGCAATTTATTTGAATGTTTTAATGTGTACAAAATCAGAATGGCTGACAATGGGTAAGAAAAAGGGCAAATAATCATACAATTTCATGACTAATTCTGTAAAATTCAGTGGATTTTAATAATTCTTACATGCAAACCTAAATATACACAATGAAGAGTTTATTCAATAAAAGTCACCATTTAGCACATACATAAAGGCAGAAAGGTTTCCATTCATGCAACACTGTCCATAGAAATCAGGTAGCTTTTACTACATATTGCAAATGTTACTAAGTCTTTCAATAGCTGTGACAGTTGTGATTAACTGATGCTGGGGCTGCAAATAATTAACTCCTGAATATCCACTGAGCACAAGAAGTTTTGAAGATGGTAACCACACGTCAGTTTCTGTGGTAGCTGTTTAACCCCAAAAGCCTGATTTTGTATTTGAAAGCAGCCAAAACATTTTAAAGGCCAGATCTTCTATCTGGAGTTCACATGACCTCATAACATCATAGGCTGGATTCTTTATAGGAGTGAACTGGCAAGACTGTTGAACTTGGTGCGAGTGTGGTAAAGCATCCCATCTAAGACTGCAAGACCTGAGCTTTGTAAGAATGAGACTCCTATTGGGCTGTCATTACTCTATTTGCTTCCTGTGGAAAAAATACTTTCTTGATAAAGGACATTCTGAAAATAAAAATAACAACCATGTTTTTTGATTGCTGTGGGTGGACAGTATTAGTATGTGAACTTCAGTACTCATCTGATGAAAAACAGCAAGTGCACAGTTCCATTATTTAATTAAGCACCATAATCTTTCTCAATCATTTCTGAGGCTGTTTCTCAAGAAGCTTGAATTCATTCACCAAGTTGTATGATATTACATAAGTAGACTCCTATTTTCTCACTGAGAAATTTGTCTCCTAAGGAAACTGGCTGAATTGTTTGCTTTCTGCCAGTCATAAATCACATCTTCCCACTGTAGTGCACGCTTGAATATGGCAGTTATCTAATTGTTTTTAAATGCAGTATATTTATTATGCTTCATACATTAGTGGAAATGCTTATTGCATTGGCATTTAGGAATGTTCTCCCTTTACTTTTTCTTAAATGATTTACCAGCTCTGTTGTTGCTTGCATGGTCTTTGCTATGCCTCCCAAAAGATTTTTCCAGAACCCTCTTTTGCTTAAAGGACCACAGGAGATGAATGAAGCTTAATATTTGACCAGGAATTTATGTTGTCTTCCATGCAGCATTTTGTAGCCACTGGCACATTTTTAAAAGCCCCAGAGGGAAAACAAAGAAGGTAACTGATCTAAGTTGGGTATGCATTTCGTATCTTGTAATATGCACTGAAAAGAAGAGACTCAGGAGACCAGCCAAATACTCTTCCTAGGAAACTTTCAGACTATAATGCAGCAGGGCTTGGACTTGACAGTACTTCACTCAACTTTGAGACTCACATGACTGGCAGAAGCTTCTAACTCTCACTGGCTTATGTGTCCTCACCTCCTAGTTTCTTATAGCTTCCAATGTAACCCAACAGTTTGTCTCATTTTAACTCCTTCGCGGTTGCTGTACATACATTTTTGCCACCATAAGAAAATACAACACACAGTGGTGTCCCTGGGTCCTTCTGCAATGTGGCGAGATTTCAGAATGTGTGAAGTACTATAAAACTAGTCAGAAGAGAGATGCTGTTTTCTGAAGATCTATTAAGTAATGTAATAACTCTGGCATGTGCTTCCTACTGGCCCACATTCCTCACTTTTTACCAGGAAAAAGCTGAAGCATTTATTTGTTAAACCTCATAGAAGGGATTGGTGTCAGAGCAATGCTTAAAATTTTGGATGACTTGTCACTCAAATTGACAGGTGCCACCTCTCCTCATAAAACTCAGACTGAAAGTAGTGCTGAGCATGCTGTCAGAATGGCACAGCCTCTGTCTTTGATGGCATTGTCTATGATGATGAGAGCTGGGATAAGAAGTGCAGGTCACTAGAGGTCAGTGATGTGAGCTAGAGGGGTTCTTTTGAGTGCAAATCTGCATTGTGCCTGGACAAGCCTTGCTGTATGCAGTGGCAAACCTCATGTCTTCCTTGAAGAAATTTCACACTCAAGCATTTGACAGCAGAAACATTATTAAAAATAACTCACCTAATGGATCATCTCTCAGAAGAGATGAGACAAAGTAATTGAGGCAAGTAATCTGTGCAAGAAAGGTAGAAGATCCAAGAGAATGAAATTAATAGCATCATTAAAATATAAAATTCTGCTTCAGTGCCTTTAATTTGTAAAGAAAGCAGGTTAACGATAAGGGTAAGACTTGATTGGTTTCTCTTTAATTAAAATCCTTGCAGAGAGTATAATGCCATGGAAGCATACCAGATCAGGAAACTTCAGAATCTCCATTCTTTGTTTGTTCACAGAATGGAAGCATCATTACAGGCTAGGTTTCTGTTTGTCCTTGATATTCCTTGTCACAAGGCTTATAAAGCCAGCTTGTTTCCCGTGTTTGCCCATGGATGAATTCTATCTATGAAAGAAGAGCATGGAGATGAGCAGTATTGCCAATGTATCTGCTTAGACTGAGAACAAGAGTGCTGAGTCCTAGGGAAGGTAGGAAGTACAGCTGTTTCCTTCACCCTGGGCCCGTGGGCTGTGCTGTCCTGGGCCAGGATTGTTGAGAGATTTGAGATTTTTGGGTGCCAAACATCTTAGGCATCATTTTTGTGACACTCTTTAGAGACCTAATTCTTAGAAAATGCTGGATTGCTACCTTTTCTTGGTATCTTATTTTGTGTACTTCAGGACATTTTAGTGGTTCGCAGCTGGTAAATTCATCTTGTCTCTTACTACTAGTCAGAGCTAGATAGCAAAAGTGTAGATAGGAGAGACTAGTGATGGTTCATCTTTAAACTTTTCCTGCAAACCTTTGTGGTTTGGGAGTTGCTGTGTTAAAGGATGATTTCTTTTATTTTTTAGGATATCCAGCAAAAGATGTTTCACATGTGTAACTAAAACAAATGTTTCTTCATCCAGAATATAGTCATCTTTTCACAGACTCCTCATGGATTAAAACTCCTATTCTCACAAACTAGTCCTAATTCTCGACTAACTAGGTAATGTATGAAGGATTCTTGAGTTTCCCATGGTAAATGCAACCAGGACTCAGCTTCTTCTGATGGTCTGCAATTTGTTAGCATTGTTAAGTTAGGGTTTGACTCCTGTTTATGCTGCTCTGGGAGCAGAGTTCAATCTGTAGAGCTGAAAGTATGAAAAATACAGATTGTTTGTGAAAAATGCTGCATGTTTCCTGAAACAGTCTCTAGTACTGCACTGTCTGCTTTTCTGGCTGGCAAAAAGGCATGCGTAGACCTCAGCGTCCTTAAGAGGACCTGGATAGGATGGCTGCAGTACTTTGAGTTCTGAATAGATGGGATGTGCCAGAAAGTATGTGTATGACTACTATATTCCAACTTAATAAGTTGTCATGTTGTAAAAGGTCTCAAATTCAGACCACTTACAGGCTATTGCAATTGGAAGTTATTTCAGCAAACTACATGCTCTTTTTGACTATAATTCCTAATATCAGATGATATCAAGTGGGTAGTACAGATGCAAAATGTCAGTCATTTATGGTGTACAAAATTTATCAAACAGTGGGTGCCCACAGCTGTGGCCTCACATATTTCCCTTCTAAAGTACTACAGGTCACTACTTCATATTCTATACAAGAAAAGAATGGGACTTAGCATTCACTAGTGCTCTACAACTACAAATGGTTTTCCAAATGCTACACTAAGTCACACCAGTTCTCTGTGATGTTAAATATTTATTATAATCTCATTTTTGTGACTAGGAAGGTTGAGTCAGTCTTTGTGAGGGGGGGGAAAAGGAGAACGACTTGGCCAAAATCACTGTGAGAGCTGGGTTAATGGACAGTAGCACCATGCCCCAATTTTCAATGCACTTTCTCTAGGATGATGCTCAGAGCTATGTGAAATTGGAATTTTTTTTTCACTATGAAAATCTTATGCATAATACCATAGAAAATTAGTTTGCATTTTACATTTTCTTCAAAATAAAGTATCTGATGCAAAGTCATCCAGTACTAGATGTCTTTTTGCTTTTGAGTACAAATAGATCTATTTGTGAAGAAAGATGTTGTGTATACTGAAAATACCTCCAAGCATTTTGTTGTCATAGCTGTTTAGCTTGAAAATAAGCATTTCGTTAACAGATTCTGTCAACTCTGCAGGCTGCAGTCAGGAGGTTCAACAGAATGCAACTGACTGTTATAGGCACTTTTTCTTGAAGGAATGTATTCCACCTGTGGGCTTCATTTCAAGGGGTCATTTAAGAAATTTCTTTAAATGTATGAGAGGAAACACTTCCAATCTTCTCAAGTTTCCCAGTTTAGCAAAGCATGTTCTCTTTACATTTTTTGCTGGTTTTTGACGTTTTACTGACCCCCCCCCCCCCCCAATGCTTCTGTGAGCTCTTCACATAGATTTTAATATTAATAGAAGTCTAATATTTTATGTTGCCTTGTTTTAAAGCCACTTGAGGAACAAGATGTACGTATGTTTGGTGACATTCTGGCCTGTTTATTTTGAATTTATATCTTGAAAGGCAGGGCAAAGGGTAAAAAAAAATCAATTTGCAGACCTTTTCACTAAGAAAATACTGCAGAGAAATTATTCCTCTGCAATCTACTGCTTATGAAGGGAAGTAGCTTAAAGAAATCTTTACAACCAAGGGAATCTTAAATCCAGTGAAGCGGGAGGCTATGAAATCATCCCTAAGTTAGAAACAAGAGGCTTGTAAGGTTGGAATTTTAGTTAAACAATTTTGCTGTAAGTTAGCAGTTGAATAGTTTTTCTGAATTTATGCATTTTGGATCAAGAAAGAAAAAATTCTCCCTTTCCAGCAACATAACTGCTGATACTGGCTTTTTCTGTTCCCATTTTGCAGTTTTAGAATTCCATTGGGACCTGCTGCTCTTGCTGATCAACACCCAGAAACGTAATATCAGTTCTGCCCTAAGAGATCTGCAGAACTGATTGTTGGCCTAAATTATAAATATCTCTCTGGCATGTTTCATCCTTAAAATGTGTGACATTACTGAGCCCTTAAAGTCAGAAGCATGAAAATAATACTGCTTTCAGGAAAAAAATACTAAGGTGATTGAGTAGATGACACATTTCTAAGGACATCTGTTTTAGCTGTGTTAGACCAAATCAGGCTGTTCAGAATAGAGAAGTGATGATCAGCTGAATTAGTTATCCTTCCTCTGTTTTACTTTGAATATTTTCAGGCTGTTAAAGTGTTTCTTACACTACATCAGGCTGAGATTTTCAACATAAAGAGTGAGAAGGGTGGCCAGAATGTGGTGCAATGGAGATTTGAACTCCACGGTTCAAAGTGGATTTCCCTACGGTAGCCCAAGAATTGTTAAACACTTTTTTTTTTCCTGGCTATCCTGACAGAAGCAGAGGTACAAGGGGAAAGATAGGGCTTGACATATTCATACAAGTGCTGAAATAAGAGGGTAACTTTTACTGGTTGAAGTCGTCTTTTCCTTCAATCCCAGCTCCTTGATGAGCTCCTGTTTCATTCATAGCTTTTCCCTCCTTGGCAGCAAAGGTAGGAGCAGGGGAGGAACAGGCTAGGGCTGTGTGTGGAGGGGGCTTAGGCCCTGGGACCTGAGTGTTGTGTCGATCCCAGCACTCCATAGCACTGTCCACCCCTAGAACCAGCCTTGATTGTACCAACCAGGTGTTTTTCTCTTCTCCCCACTCCTGCAGATAGGTCTCTTTCTATATGACTACTCATGGGTCATTCACTCACTTTTGCCTTTAGTAACTTGAAAAAAAATTCCTTAAAAATCAGCATAATCCAATATTTTCTGACAAATAAAACCATCCATTTCATTAAATGCTTCCTGAGTGGCTTAGACATGATGTTACGTGAAAAGTGAGACTCTGTGGAAACCTGATCTAAAGGGTGAAAAAGGACTGCTTGTACAATCTTGGTTGAATGGTATTTGGCCCTGAGCTTATGTGACTGTATTTTTAAAATGACAGGACAGATTATGAATATTAGATTTAAAGCCTTAAATATATGCTTAGCTGTCTTCATGGTATCAGTGTGGCCTTGTTTCTGTTTGCTGATGAATTATATGAGTAAACAAAACGATGCCTATTTCCAACATCATGATGAAGTTTTATTTCACAAATTGACACTTTGCGAACAGAAGAGTTTAGTGTTTTGGCAACATCTTAAATGTTAAGTTTAAATCTCATTTCTGGTGTAGAGTCAGCATATTAGTTTTGTGAAATCCGCATAAAACTAGTGTAACAGAGTGACAGTCAGGCTTATTAATATCACCCAGAGATTTAATCTTTTCTTCTACAGAGATTTTTATATGGAGAGGTCTGGGTTTTCACACTGCTCTTTTCTCTAAATTTTTAGATGAATATCAGTAAGAAATGCATTAATCTGTTTCAGTCAAAAGGATTCAGGAAGAGATCCATGTAACTTATTTTCTGAATCCCACTCTTTCATACTAACACTAAACTATAACAAAAAATGTAACATTGCCTTGGAATTAAAGCTATTGGTACATAAAGGAGAAAGAGAACTACGTCTTCTTGCCACACAGTCTTGTTTGAGCTGTGGTGTCTCGTGGTACCACACAGTTTATCATGTACATTGCTATTAGCAAAATCTGCAGCCAGGAACAACTTATGTAGTCATCATCAAGAATTTGCAGAATTGCCTGAAAGTAAACTTTCTTAGGAGTTTGCTTTTCTTAGTTCATTTGCATCAAGCAATTGCAACAATGCTTGCATTAAGGAAGTGGTATTTGTATGGTCTTGTATGAAGACCAGAAAATATTCTTCAGGAAGAACTCAGATGTGGCAAGGCCTAACAAAACTGAAAAGGATAGGACATGAAATAGCAAAGTGATAAGTGTGCTTAATTTTCAATGATTCATTATGCCAATAGGTACACTCCTGATTTTGAGTCATACTTTTCCCTTTCCTGGTGTTTCCACAGTATTTTCATACTCCTTTAGCAGGCAGTTCATCAGCAAGTATTGACTCAATCTACTTGAATTCACCCCATTCAGAAAATAGAGTAATAGAATTTTTTAGGTTGGAAAAAGACCTTTAAGACCACTGAGTCCAACCATAAAGCTAACATTGCCAAGTTCACTGCTAAACCGTGCCCCTAAGAGCAAATACCCTAATTGTCATCTCTTCTTTTCTGAGGCTTGCTTGAAATTTTCTTAACAGTTAGGCTTTTTGTAAAATAGCCAGTCTCAGTTCCTGAAGTGTGAGAAAAAGTAGATTTCTCCATAATCCTTCTCGGGTTGTTTCATCTCTGAAATGGGAAAGTATCCATAGGCAGGCCTCTCCATCTTAGAAGAGAAAAAATCAGCATGTCTTGTTTTTCAATTTCATGCAGTTTCTTGAGAGATCCCCTGTAAAACACCAACTGTATGCCAGTTTTCATGATTACAGTATCAGGATTATACTCAAAGACAGAAAATACATAATTTCTGGGCTTCCAAAAGTTCATATGCTGGGATTTAGAACCCATACAAAAATGTGGCAATTCAATTAGAAATATAGCCAGAAAAATAAAAGTCAGGATAGGGAGCAAAGCCTCATTTCTGCAATTGTTTCTTCACACAGATATGCTTATGCCTGTGCCAAGATTCATGGAGGTCATTGAGATTCTGTGTGTATTGAACAGCAAAAGTCTCAAGCTCTAGTGATTCAGAGGTTTAGAGAAAAATTATGTATGTGTGGATTTCTTGTTCATTTGAGTTAGAAAACTAAACATAAAGCAAATCCTTTTTAATTCTGAGTCAAGTCAAGTGATGCAAACTCATCTGAATGAATTATCCATATAATTACTTTTATCTATGAGACTATAGTGTAACACCAATTTTTGTTATACTTACCACTAAAATGTATCTACTTAATACATAGGAATAGTTAATGTGGCTTCAAAATGAATAGAGAGAACCTAATTTCACAGAAATCATGCTGTATTCTGTTTTGTGCAAGATGGCAAATGGTAATGTTAATTAAAATGCATCTATGTCAAACACTATTTCTGTTAAATTTTATAGACATAATTTCCTCAAATATATTTATAACTGAGATGTATGCAAGCTAACAGCAATTTCTAAACCCTGCTCTTCTGAAAGTGTCATAAACCTTACTGACAGGTTAAATTCCCAAACAGAGTAGAAATTCCTTTTGTGACCTTTGGCAAATCTTTTATTCTGTGGTGCCTCAATGTCCTCTGTGAAAGGGACACAGTAATTCTCTTGAAGTATGTCTGTTCCACATACGTGTTATAAGCAGTGTAGCAGGCTCTGCCTCTTTCACATGTGCAGCATTTGGCACAATGATCATAGAATCATAGAATGACTCAGGTTGGAAGGGACCTTAAAGATCGTCTAGTTCCAACCCGCCTGCCTTGGGCAGGGATGCCACACACTAGACCAGGTTGCCCAGGGCCACATCCAGCCTGGCCTCAGGTGATACTCTGGTTTGTTAAAAAGAAAGATCCCTGTGTGCACTTAAGGCTCAAAGACAAATCTCTAATAATGTTTTAGATGGAAAGTCTTCACTGAACTTCAGTAAAACTTCACAGAGTCTTACTAAGGATTGGTCTTCCATGCAGTTTTCCCACATAAACATATGTACGGAGTGGTCAGTACAACTGTGTTCTCTGCGTTCTTCGCATTGCACACAGCCTGATTTGATACACCCTCCAACACTTGGGTGCCTTTTCACAACCTCCTGCTGGAGGGGTGAGTGCCTGTAACAGAAATTCTAACTGACTCAGAGGAAGGTGAATCTCAGCTGTTTTCTCCCTGCTGTGTGGCAGAAGTTGTAGTTTAGGCATGCAAAATTGGCTTCCAGTTGCAAGATTTTTTCTATCTCTGCAAGGACTGTGATTCAGACAGACAAGATTTCACAAGTGTGTGCTAATGACTGCCTTTTTCTAAACAGCAGGTTAGCATGATGGACTGCAGATTCTCAGAACTGTCAATTGCATGCAGTTATCTTCATTTTTCTATCTTTCAAAATATAGCAGCTGGGAAATATTTAAGGATTCTCATGTATTACCTCAGTACTAATACCCTTTGAATTATTGAAATGCGTTTTGAATTATCTCTGTGGAAGGTTAGAAGGAACAAGATGAATTCCTTTATTGCAGGAAACAGTATGTTGGGGCATCTTTATGGATATAATTTTCAGAGATAATCATGGCCCATTTCTTCTTTTATTTTTTGTTCTTGAGCTGCAGTGGATTCACTGTGTTCCTAGAGCAGGCACAGCTGAGTTTCTCTTTGATGTTCAGCCAGGCAATCTTTATCTGTGAGTTTTAAAAGACAGCAAAACAGAGCTCATGCTCCAAATGTTTCTCAGAGCCTTCCATTTTATCTCCCTACCTATTTGTTGCCATCAACTGCATTAGGAAGAGAGGAAGAATAAGGACTCCATCTGCGCTGGCTCTTGGCGAAGCAAAGGGAAAAAACAGAACTTGAAATGAAGCTAAATGTTCTCTAGCGCAAGAATATGTGGGCAGTCTCACTCAGCATCTGAACTGTGCTCTTACAGATTCCGTGTGCCTGTATTTCTGTGAAGGTTTTAACTGGCAGATACTAATACTTTCCTGCCCACAGGAGAAATATGAGGATTATTCAGTGTTTTTCACTCACAGCTGTACCGACAAGCTTGTATTTCTCAGTTAGGCTTATCTGCCTTCACTGTTGGCTACTGTACTTGATGCTGAAGGACTTACAGTGACAATGGAGCTTATTCCATCTCTTTTGAACCTTTCTGTGTGGAAAATAGAACAAATCATTTTTTCTTGCATCTTCTCCTGTTTCTTTGTTCAGCTACAGTATAGATCTTAATTTATATAAATAAATTAATTATAAATAACTTGGTATTCAAGAGACACCAGCTTTTAACACAGCTATCTGCAGAACTGCAATGTTACAATAAAACAATGGGTAGCATTTATTCTACACTACAGTTTTTACCCAGCGAAGTACCAGAACCACCTTGCTAAAAGTAATGTCATGTTTTGGAGTTTGAATAATGCTGCCACATAAAAACATGCATTAACAATCAGTTAGCTTGCCAGTGGGGAATAAAGTAGAGATCCATTAGTGCGTTAACTCATTTGTAGTAATACCAAATAATTATTCGTTATTGCAATGTCTTCTTGACATTTCTGATGCTGAAATTTTTAGTGGAACTACAAAATGTTCTCAGCTATATTAGAAATCTATTGATGGATGTTCAGTTGGTATCAAGCTTTTAGAGCAAGCTGCTTTTCTGGATTGCTGCCTAGTTAATCGGTGATTAATGAAAGCTACCATTTTGTAGATGAATTTGGAAGCCTGTGTTCTTGGCATTGTTGAAGAATGTAAATGTCTTCGTCAGATAAAACACGACAGACAACACCTAAAATACAAGTGCTTTGTTCTGCTACCTGTCAGATCAAGGAAAAGGTCTGGATTCTTAAAGCTATGAATTTAATTAAGAGAGGAGATGAACTGGCAAATACTCCATGTACTCAGTTCTTTTTGTGATATCCTCTCAAGTCATTTTGCATAATGAAGGGCAAAACCAGTACACGAGATATATTGATGTTATTGTCAAAAAATATAATGCATTTGCAAATAAAGAACTGCAGGCTGTTTAAAGTAAAAATTGTTAAAAAGCAGATGAGACCTAGACCGCAGGTATGGCTAGATAAATGAAACTTCAGAAGATAGTTTAAAAAATCCAACTACTACTTCTGGGTGAAATCCTAGGTGGTGGAAAATGCTGCCAAGGTCCTCTGAAATGAAAAGGAATTGTGGGTACTTAACACTTCCTAGAATTTGACCCAGAGTCCACCAGAATGGCTTCTTTTAAGTATTGGTAATTAAACAGCTATTCTTGCAATGGAACTGCAAGCTGCAGTAACCATAGTGCTGCAATTATTACCTTGCAATTAATTCTTTAGGGCTTTCAGAAGTAGCTCTTGAGGCTGACAGCTGCATCCTGCAACATATCAAGTGCTTTAAATAGCTACTTTAATGAAAACTCAGATAAGTGTAAGGTCAGTCTCTCTACAGTGTGTTCTAATTAGATTTCCACTTTCATTTAAAAAGCAGATCACATCTGGACTAAGGATAGAAACCCATTGTGCCAGACGTGTATGAGAATAGGTATTGTTTTGTACTTCTCGTCTCTGAAAGATAATGACATGGAAAATCCATTCTCTTTTACTTTTTAGTAATCTTCCATCTGTTATTGTATGTGTATGCAGCTGGATACAAAAGCTAATCACAAACCTCTGCTTTAGAAGAGGGTTTTTTTAGCTCCCACGTCAACATTAGCTTGTGCATACGAGGTTGTTGAAGCAGAAATGTTGCAAAACAGAGTGGAACATCACTCAATTGTACATGCAAAAATGGATTATTAATATCACAGCATCAATGGAAAGTAGTTGCTACACATTTCCAGGACATTTTCATAGCTTATTGTCTGCTTTATGATATTCTGGGTGAGTTCCCTAGCTCCTTGGAAAATTGTCTTCATACTGCGGAGCAGAATGTCAATACTTCTATCTCATGGTACTTTATCTGAACTCAAGGAAGAATTTGGGCCCGTGGATTTCTAATACTGCTTTCTAAGATAAGCAATTTGGACATAGTATTTTTGTCATTTTTGGAACAGCATGTGTTCTAACCCATAAAAGAACAAAACCCTGCTTTTCTTGTTTTAGAGGAGGGGATGGAAGCATGGAGACGCTGTCTGGAGGTGATATCCCAGTTGCACTGATGGATCCTGGCATACCAGAGCAAAAGCCAGGTGCAGACCAGAGTTTTCCCTGAGTAAGATACGCGTGGCCAGACATTAACACATGGGGGTGGAGGGAACAAATCTGTGTAAAGTCTTGACTCTTGAAAATGCCCATAAATTCAGAAGGGCAGAATTTCACCATAATATTTTCAAATAAATTGAAATTACTGGAAGGTGAAATGACAGCTGGACAGGAAACAGTTAATCTCTGTGTTCTTGTTTACTTAAAATATACCTGATGCTGTTACTCATTCGTTGCATTGTGTATCAATAGGACTGAAGGTAGTAATTCCTCTGTTGAGCTACTGGTGAGAAGGTGAAGTCCAAGTGAACTTTCAAGAGCTATCTTAAAATGAGCAATGCTACCATGAAGATACAACAGGCAAACCATGACTGAACTTTTGCTTAAAAGGGACACAGAACATTGAAAAGCTCTTCAATAGCAGGTTGAAATGCAGAGCTGAGTTAACTGGCAAGTACACTGAGAGGAAAAATCACACACTGTTCTTCAGGGAAAGAATAATTAATGTGTCCAGATACTGACTTTTTGCTTGTCCATTCTGACCTAGAGACCTTAAGGTACTGTATTCTAAGCAGTTAATAAATATTGTCTTTTCTGAATAGACTGTCTTGTATCACTGTAAAATGTTTCCTACTGCATCTGAGTTGTGAGAAGGCTACTTCTCAGCGGAGATCCATCTTCTGAGTGAAAGAAGCCAAAGTGAGAAGTACAGTATATACAAGGAATCCAGTCATAATGGATCAAAAAAGTTTTGTAAAAATTAAAAGGAGTGATGATGATAGGTTGCTTTAAGCTCAGGGGTGTAAGATCGCTGTGTTGCTCATTGAGGCCAGCCAATTGCAGAAGCTGTAACATCAAAACACTAGTTTAATGAGTTTTGTCAACAATTAATGCTCTGGAAAGCAGTTTTTGTTTGGGTTTTTCTGTGTGTGTGTGTTTGGGATTTTTTTGTTGTTTTGATTTGGTTTTTTCCACCTATTAATTTGTGTAAACATACTCTTATTCAGGAAGCCTAATTGAAGCATGTGAATAGTTCCATTGAAAGTACTAAGATTAATTATGCTGAAAACCGACCACATGGTTAAGTATCTTCCTAAACAAAGACTCCAGAATAGAACAACATTGGCTCAGGCTTCCTGGGGGTTCTGTTCTTTTGCTATAGTACCTCCAATGGAAGAAATATGCATGGTGAATTACTAATCTGATAAATCTTGTTGCTTCCAGTGAATGCTGTCCATAAGTCCCCTGAACATCAAAACTTTGTTAGGCTTTTTGACTTTATTCTTCAGTACAGCCATCTCCTCCATGATTTGATCCATATTTTTAAATAGATTCTGAAACTTATAAGAGTGTTTTATAAATAAATCACTAGTTATTTATAGGCAGCAGTTAAAAATATGTAAAATATGTCTGCATATGATAATGCAGAATATATAAGTAAAATTAATATGTTCATATCTATTAGTTGGGAAGGTAAGTACACCTTGTAGTCATCTCACACTAGGTTTTATGGTTTTTTCTATCTCTTGTGTTTCTGGCAACTTTTATACATAGATATTTTTCTATGACAAAAGAAACAGGCATGTAACATTCGACTTGTAAACAGGTAGTGAACCTGAAAAGCGTGCAGACTGTGCCTAAGCTGTACAATGTATATGCTTTTTAGATTACGTTTAGTTTTAAGTGAAGGGAAAGCTGATAGCCGGTTTGGAATTTGCATTTTTGACAGCTTCACACAAGAGTTATAGTTGTGGTCTGGGCTGAGCTCTCCAGAGGAGACAGACTGAAGATAAGAGTCACAGTTTGTGATTTATTTCATTTCATGATGCTCTTTTAGCCACATGAAAAAATTCTGATGGTTGTTATGCTTCAGTGTTTATGACTCTCACAGTGAGAAACATACCTAATAAACCTACTGCCTGTATTAAGCAAAGGATCTAAGTGGCTCACAAGCAATTTTGAATTAGAAGTGGTTACGGTGTAGAAGAGAAAGGATGTAATTTACAACAAAGATTTTAATGCAATCCTGAGAATATTAAGTAGAAGGTTTGTTTTATTTGGCACTTTCAGAGGTCTCCCCATGGAAGGCTAATGTTCAGAATTCAGCAAGGTTGTTGATCACAAGAGAAGAGCCAGTGGAATAGTTAAAGCATAGGAAAAAATGTATTCAAGAGGAAGAGTTCTGGGAGTGTTGTCTACTTAATCTATTAGATTTAAGGTGAAAGGGCGGTTTTAGTAGTCAGTATATGAGAAATAGCATTTATATAGTCTCATAATATACAAGAAATATTATTTTCCTACAGAGGGTTTTCTAAAATATATCAGATGAAAATAAAGCAAGTTCTGATGTTTGAAATTGACAAATTGAGAATCAAGGGATTAAATAATTTTTTAACAATTGGACCTCCATTTGCCAGGGAAACCAAGGATTATGCTTCCCTGGACACATCTTAAATCAAGAACAAATATTGCTTCATAAAATATGAATTTCTGATTAATTTTTCCTTTGACTATCAAATCAACTTCATACCCCTGCTTTTTCTGTTTTATGTTGTTCTTGACAAGCCAGTGTTACAGGTTGGTTATGATGGTTTTGGATGTGGACTAATGGCTTTTAATGCATACTTGATTTTCCCTTAGGACATACTAGGATTTTAAGTCTATTTATAGAAACAAATAGTTAAAACATTCCCTTTTCCTACTTATAAGCCAAAACAGTTGCACTCAGTTACCTGTATTCACTGAAGGTTATGCTAGATGTTCGACAGTCTTAATTTAAAGTGGGTTAAACTTTTGCATATTGTTTACAAATTAGGTTCTATAAAACATCCTGACTACCTGGAAATGACAGTGATTGATGTGAAGTAACATACACACAATTAATACTGACTGAATTGTTAATGACATGATTGACTTCTCATTTGCAATGAGATGCCGCAGGTTTCTTGCAGAGAGAACTGGCAGTGTTATTTCTGCATTTCCCTCAGCTTGTAGTTTGATGCCCTGTAGTTCAACTACAGATTCATTCTCATCTTGTAAAAAATCTCTTGCAATGTAAGAAAAGCCTTAGGATGAAAAGCAAAATGGTCACCACTCCCCAAGAATTAACTCTCCTGACAATTTCTCCTATCAAAGGAGATAAATTGTGCTACATTATTACTTTATTAGTTACACCTGCTTTCTTACCCTTTCTGCTTTATTTCCTTAGCATGCAGAAAAAATAAATAATGCTGTTACAGAGGTAAGTTACACAGGAATCTGGCTTGAAAAGAAAGTGCATTTGAAATAGTACATATTATTAAGGAAAAGTAAAATACTAAATTTGAGAAGCTGTTTTGTGGAGTGGCCCTTGAAAAAGTATTTACATACAACAAATGCTGAACTTTGCAGAACTGGACTGGCCATATGCAGTCTCACAGGTTTAGCACAGCTAAGCATCTTCTGATTGAGATAATCCAGTCACTTTGCCTGGCCATATGGATACAGAGAACAGTGTGGCTATTCAATGACCAGAGCAGGATTATCTGTTACAAGTTGAATAAAGTTTGAAAGGCTTGATTTGGAACTATATGATCTTTAAGATCTCTCACAACCCAAACTGTTTTATAATTCTATGATTTTAAAATGAATGCAGTGGTCTGGCATGTGCTGATTGGTTGGTGTAGGTAGAGAAGAGAGAACAGTAAGAAAGCAGAAACACAGAATGACAGCACTAAAACTGACAGTGGAAGCAGAAGCTGCAGGGTAAAAAAAAAGTAGCTATGTGGGGTGTTCCTAGTGCTACAGAGCTGCCACTATTTCTTGACTGACTTAATGAATAAGGAAGCCAATGGAATGTATCCCCAGCAGTCATGCAGGTTTTGCCTCAGGCTTTCTCAGAAACAGAGACCATATATGTGTAAGGAAAGAGTCTTTTGGCTTAGGTGATTTCAGACTCACATGCACACTTTTTAATATGATTCCACCCTTCATCTGTTAACATAATTAATTTATAAGAGTGATGTATGAACTGTGCTCCCTCTGCCCTATAGAAAGGATCAAAAAGGGGCTCACTCAGACTGAGCAGAGTCAAAAATGTCTAGGAGTCTAAAATATGAGGAAACTCCAGTAGAAGCACAAGGGGAGGCTGAGCCACGCATGGGTATCCTGAGGCAGAAACATTTCTTTACCTCCAGGAATAACACTGTGCAGAAAAGACCTCTGCATTCCCCCAACCATTCTGCATGTCTGCACTGCCTGCAAGGAAGAAGATTCCAGCATGACTTTTAATCACAAGACCTGCCAAATGAAAATAGTATTTCTTTTTCAGGAGATAGAAAGAAGCAGCTGCATGGCTTATCTGAGACACTTAATTTCAATGAGAGCTGTAAGTGTACACTACCCAGTAGAACAGACTTAAAGATATGCTTTCTTTTGGAATTTTTTGGTGCTTGTAGCATTACAAACAATCTTGCAGAAGGATAGTCTTAGCTTGGACTGCATCCTCATCATGGGTGCTTCAGTTAAATGGCTAACGTTATTTAGATGGAATGAATGAGTAGCCTCACAAGCAGATAACGCCATCTCTTTAAAAGATCTTGAGTGAGGTTTTTATAGTTGACAGAATAGAGTCAGTAGTTGTTCAAGTTACCCCACGCCTTACTGAGGATTGTTGGAAACAGTAGAGAACAGAAATAGAATCATTCAGGTTGGAAAAGACTCTTAAGATCAAGTGCAACTGTTAACCCAACACTGCCAATTCCACCACTGGACTATGTCCCTAAATGCCACGTCTTTTAAACACCTCCAGGGATGGAGACTGCACCACTTCCCTGGGTAGCCTGTTCCGGTGCTTCACAACCCTTTTGGTGAATAAATTTGTCATAATGTTCAGTCTAAACCTCTCCTGGAACAACTTGAGGCCCTTTCTTCTCATTCTATCACTTGTTACCTGGGAGAAGAGACTGACACCAAGCTTTCTATGACCTCTGTTCAAGTAGTAGAAGAGGGGGATAAGGTCACCTTTGAGCCTTCTCTTCTCTAGTCTAAACAACCCCAGTTCCCTCAGCCACTTCTCATGGGACTTGTTCTCTAGACACTTCATTGCTCTTCTTTGGACACTCTTCAAATGTTGTCTTGCAAGTAATTATTCAAACAGCTTATCACCCTGATTGTGCTAGTTGCTTACAAAATCTATCCAAAATGGAACTGTTTTATACAGAAGCATATATGGTGTCAGCCTCCCATGCCATATAACCTTCTACCTTTCAGGTTCAGCGGTGACAGGAACGGAAAAAACCACTTTGTCTTCTCAGAAGCTATTTCATTGTTCTCTCCGACAGAATCTTAGTAACTCCAAAGTCTTTAGAGGTAGAAAAGTAACTTAAAATATTTTTAATAGCATAAGGTTTTAAATAGGAGCAGTGCCTAACAATTACTATCCTTTATTTGTCTTCCTAATAAGATATGATATGACAGGAATGCTAAGTGCCTTCAGCTTACCAAATGGATAATTCCTTCTTCAAAAGTATCTGGTTTATTCATTCTGACAGCTAAAATGTGAAAATAGCTAGTAGGACATATACTCACATCATTAAAAAATGTCTTATTTTCCCTAATAGCAAGGGTCTGCCAGAAGAAGAATGTGCCATGTATACATAATTTCTTTTACTGTCCTTATTAATAGCATAAGGAATGCAAATACCATGGTGCTTAATTAATTTTCCAGATTAAAATATGCTTCCATAGCCAACCCAGACAAGAGGGTTTTACTAGTGGTGGTGGAAAAATTCAATACAAAGACTCAGAAGACTTTTTGAATAATTTTATGCTTACTCAACTTTCTGTCCAGTCTGTCCCCAGATGAAGTCCAGTGGAATATGGCTTCAAGATTAGAGGCAGGAGGATAAGGTACTTAATGTCTGCTGACTAAAGTCGTGGATATTTTTAACACGATAGACTGACGTGTTCCAGCCAAAGTAGAGCACAGAAGCTCTGATTTTCATACATTAACATTGCCGAACTCAGGAAAGCCATCCAAGCCTGTCAGGGAAATCACCACTTTTCATGTTCATACTTACACAACAGCAGCATGTCATTCTTTTAATCGCTGTAGGGACAAATATTTTATGGCAGATTAGCTAACATGACATTCCCAATAAGTGAACTAGGTCTATGGTTAGCAATATTTACACTAAGCATAGTATGGGTTTATGATAATGAAAGTGCCTGATTGGGTTGGCTTACTGCAAGGAAAGTTACTGTAAGGCTAGCAGTGATGAATGAAGGTGGAAGAGATGATGTTTAAGAAGTAGAACTGTTTGCTTGACCTGAAAACAAACATGTCTCCATCTTGTAGAAGTGAAATGTTTTTCTGCTAGGGCCAGCAAACATAGAATAATAAAATTTTCCTGGTAGAGGCAGTTTATTATGGTGATAAAAGGAATGTAAAAATACAAGTAATAAGAAACAAAACTTCACATGGAAAAATATAGGTGACTTACAAGTAGCAGACATGTGAGCTATCCTTCTCTATGTCAGTTTTGAAAAGTACTTGTCTGTATTACATATATGCTTTAGCTTATTAATGTATGCATTACACATTGTCTTTATAGGCTTGTTTTTTCCTAAGAGCCACGTGAAAATACCTGAAACTTTAATAAATTAATGAGTAAACTGGATAAAGCTTAATGTGAGTTTGTGTTTGGAAGATGAGCTAAAACAGTGAAGTAAGAGAACTAATAATTTTCTCTATTCTATTTGAACAGGGCAAAACCCTGTTTCCTGCCACATAGCTCGTGTCTGAGGAGAATGGAAGACACAAGCAGTTTTTGTCTGAAGTTGCGCTTGCACATGCTTGTATGTGAGTATGTGTCTGTGTGCAGGTACAGACAGAAAATCCACATTTTTGTTCAGTCTGTCTTTATAAACCACTGCCACAGATATCGGTTGAAGTAGTGCTAGTAATGAGCTTGTCTCAAAATTAGGTTGGTAACTCCAGAGAATTTGGTGGTTTTGTATGCTAATACTTGCAAATATGCAGTATATTGCATTTATATACACAGTTTTAATCTACTGGTGAGTAAAGACAGTATCTTAACAGTATGTAAACTGGAGTCCTAATAAGTAGTTGATCATTAATAATTCAACTCTATTTTTAATCCTGACTCACTTGCTTGAGGAAGCAGGCATTCCAGCTCATCCAGTTTAAATGGAGATATACCGGAATTAGAGGGCTCAGATCTTTCAGTGCTACTCTCTTGTCACCTCCTAATCATTTATCTTGTGAGTTTAGAAGATCTAACTGGTAACTGTCTGTGTACCTAATTACTGGCAATATGCAGTTCTAGATGCAGAAGCATACAAGGCAATAAGGCCACCTTGTGCACACATTTCATAGAATACTATACACTCACAGAAAAACAGCATATGTACAGCAGGTGTAATGTATAAGGGAACAGGATCTGAGATAAATTAGCTGTTTGGCATTATGCTGAATGATAAAACTGCTTCAAATACACGCTGTACTTACTTATTAAAAATTATTTCCTTTGAGGTTCACATTCCTCTGTTCTCTGCTAATTGTGAAAAAAGACTATGGCCTAGGTCATCGACTGGTAAATCAAATCTGTTCACCTCCAATAAGGAACCAACATGTTTTATAGAAATGAAAATATATATTAATAAAATGATTAAACTATTGAAATTACTGGAATTAGCAAATCATTATTTATATTAATATTGAAATACCATTATACAATTATTACAGTTATTTATAACATTTAGGTAATGATGTAGAGGTCACATATGGCTTCTAAAAGGATATTTATGACTAGACTCTGGAAAAATGGTATTTCTAATCACAGATTTGCCTGAGCAGCATACTTTCTCTCCGAGTACATACAGAAGTTACCAAAGCTTGAAACATTACTGAAAAAGGTAGGATGACAGAGGGCTGCTGCTATCTACCATCACCAGTACGTTCCTCTGGGAACAGGATTAGGGACCAGTATACAAGAATGATGGAGAAAATGCTTCTATGATGGGGGTGTGTGTGGAAATAAAGCATTAGGTTCCAGCTCCAGATTTCTGTGAATAAAACAAACTTCCTTTGTGCCAAAAAAAAGTATTGAGATACACGTGCCAATGAAAAATGAACACACTGGTGAACAGATTGATTCCTGAAAAGAATTTCTTAACACATACTATGTAGTAGGAGAAAAATGAGAGACAGCACACTTTGTCAAGCAGTATTAAAATATGTATTCATCTAGCTGAGAGTTTTAGGGTTGCATTTTTTAATAGTTATTTCAGTATTTTATCATATAACCATTGGCTGGTTTGATTTGCCTAACAGGTTTATTCTTTATCTGTTTCTCTTTTAACAGGTTTTCATTGTATAGCTTTGATCTGGAATAACTGGGACAGAGGAGAGTTTTTAGCAGTTCTTTTCTTAGATTGTAAATGACATTTCTTTGCAGATATTACATTCATATATAATAACACCATTTTTATTAGGTCTGTTTGCATAACAGAACTGGAAGTGCAAGTACTCAAACGCTATGAATTATGTAGATACAAAGACCAACTTTTCTTTCAGTTTCCTGAGAATCACTACTTTGGACAGGAATGGCAAATGAGTGAGTGCAGCTTACAGGAAAATGTACTTTGCTATGTGCTATGAGTGGCTAAGTATATCCATGCCTGTAGTATTTCAGGTCTATGCTTGGTTCCCATTGTCCTCAGTGAGTCAGAAATACATTATTCATTTTTTTTGCTGAACTGGGTCCAGCTTCATTGAAATGCTTTGGCTCCAAGTTTCTATGTGGGTTATAACTCGGTATTGATATCAAAAGGAGTAGGAGGCTAAATATTTTGTTGAGTCTAAACTATAAGGCATTTGATTATGAAAGCATTTCAGGGACCTTTTCTTAGTAAAGCTAAACTTGAAAGGAACACAAGATATTGCCAGAAAAATGGAAGTAGGTCTTAAGAAACCAAGTACCATTTCTTGTTTATAAACAGAAGACTGAGATAATTTCAAAGTTTAAGAACTAAGTCTAAGGGCAGAAAATAAGTATTTCCATTGTCTTCTTCTTAAAATGCTAGTTCAGATGTGGAGCAAAATTGCTGTGGGAGCAGAACGAAACACTGGCTGCATATAAAAGCCAGTATCTTTGCAACCCTGTAAATGGGTTTTTGAGAAATAGAGAAATAGTTAGCCAGAGCATACTTTCTCCAACAATTCCCCATTTGATGCTGAGCTAGGCCACTTAACTTTTTTTAAAGAGTCATGATTAAAATAATAACTAGAAAGGACTGAAAAATAGAATCTTTCATGAGGGAAATGCTATTTCAACATTTTTTCATCCTGAACTCACAAACAAGTCCAAGTATCAAAACTTTTTGCTGAATGAAAGGCTCAGAAAAATCTCAAATTGACAGTACAAGAATAAAAACCTCTAAAGAGAAATATTTTAATTTCTAAGTTGATGTCTGCATAGTGCTGAATGGGAACTTCAGCTTGGGGTGTTAAACCTGCTGACTTGATTCATGAGTTTAATCTTGCCTGGCTGCTTACTCCAGTAGAGCCAGGTTAGGGAGGGAGGAGGCCTGCAGCCTGCTGGCAAGTACGAGGGCTTACCTGATGCTGAGGTGCAGGAAACGGGTTCAGCACAGCAGTCAGCTGGCTCAGCAGAGCTGGTATGCAAGCTCATGGGGTGAGCAAGTAATCCTTCCTAGGCTGTGGCGAAATGAAACAATTCTTGGTGTCAGGAAATGTTTTGGCCAGTTCACGACCAACGGATAGCTGAAAGCCCTCCAGCAGGCAGGAGATAAGCTCTGGATCTGAGTATCCCCCAGTATGTGCATGTAGAACTATGGTTTCCAACGAAAATGGAAGAACCAACCAGCAAATTTTGTTCTGTCCTGACTTCTTACAAAGGGGTTACTACGGATTTAAATGTTTTCGCAAATAAGACTTCCTAGTTGTTACATAAAACAACCGAATAAAACATATAATTCATGGGGTGAGTACTAACATCAAACAAAACCAATGATAACTGCTTAAACTCTACCAGAGATTGCTGGTAGTACCACTGACTTCTTAAATAACGTTTTATAAACAGACACTGTTTATAAAAACTGACAGCAGTTACCTAGACACATTTATTTGTGTCATGGACAAGCGGAGGGAGACTTGAGCTGCAGCCAGACATGCAATGAAGAGAGTGCCCAAGCCTCGAGCAACAGAGCTGCTGTCAGTACCTAGTTTTACTGCTTTTGGGAAGAAACGTGATCCAGAAGCACAGCTCCAGCCGCTCTGTGGCCTCCCCTTGTGCCTGGCTTAACCAGGTTCCCTCCCAGCAGCCTCCTTGGTGGAGGGCAGGGAGAAGCAGCCTGACAAGCGCTGGTAGTACCAAGAGCCACCAGCTCTTCTGTTGCTAGGCTCACACACGCTGTTGTAAGAGACGGAGGTATAGACGGGGATAGGAAGCAGCTTTGTGCCGTTACACCCACAGAGCTAATCACGACCTCCTGTAGGGCTCAGCCGACCTGCAACTCACAGGGGCCCTGGACTCTGCGGAGGCGCGCAGGCAAGCGCCGCTTGGCGCTGTCCGAGCCAGGTGCGCCGCTAGGCGGCGCTCTGCCTCCTGCGGGCCCCTCCCGCAGGGTTAGGGTTAGGATTAGGGTTAGGGTAGGAGGTTTCCCCTCAGGTGGGCGGGAGCTGCGCGAGCCGTGGTCGGAGGTTTCTCCCTCAGGTGGGCGGGAGCTGCGCGAGCCAGGGCCGGAGGATTCTCCCTCAGGTTGGCGGGAGTTGTGTGAGTCAGGGCTGGAGGTGAGTGCGGGTGCTTGTGTGGCTCTGCGGCCTTTTAGAAGGTTGAGGGTAACCCAGGGAAGCGTGTTCAAGCCAGCTTTCCTTAATCTGAGAGGCAAGCAAGTGTGCTGCCCAAGCCGGTATGTAAAATAGGGGTTTGGATGAAGAACACTTGGGAAGTCACTGTAGAAACAATCAGCTCCTGCAGCAGTGTGCTAAAGCAGGACACAGGTGGTTAAGTAAGGCCTGTAGAAACAATCAGCTCCTGCAGCAGTGTGTTAAAGCAGGACACAGGTGGCTAAGTAAGGCATCCTTCAGCAGGCCGAGGTGCAGTGAGCCTGGATCCTATGTGTACTCTGGGTGTAAGTACAAAGGATTTCCTGTTAATATATCTTCCCTGAAAAAAACTGTTGTGTGCTACCTCCTGTTTTCTGCTGCCTTCTACCAGCCCTCAGCTATTGGAAGCTGGAGGTAGGCTGTGGGTGAAAATACTCTTCTTGTTGTGGCTTAAGGCCACATTTCTAGCTGTATTGCTAGAAACTTGTTTGGTATGACTGGAAGAGATGGCTGCAGGAGTCCCTAGAAGTGATGGCAGTCACTCTGTTACCAGTTTTTTCTCTGATTGTCGAGTTACCTTAGTGTTGCATCTGACAAAAAAAATTTTCCTGAATAGCTTGTTTTAATTGTGTGTTCATATGTTTTTAAAGATACTGGGTCCCTGATGATGTCACCCTAAATCTGCATGTACAGATCAGGTGTCTTTTTCCATTTATGTGAACTTGCGTATGTCTGTATTGAGGCACTTAATTTAAATAGTCACTGGGATTCAGTCTGCATTTCTTCTCTTCATGGTGCTGTAAATTTGTTTTGAAATGTTTGGTCTGTTACCTTAAGCATTTAGTTGCAGAAATGCATAATGGGATCGCTGCGATGGTTACACATTTTACTAGGACAGCACACACAAACAACGTGCATTGTTTTTTGTCACTGACTGTCTAGTCTGTTGTTTGTACATCTCTTTCCTCAGAGGAGAAATTGGCTTTAATTAGGAGCTTTTGTTTCCAAAATATGCAGTAAGCTATTAGCACATAAAACAGACCTCCTGACTGAAGTATGGATTTACTAGTATGCTGGTATTTTTTGGTAACCACCTATTTGTTTGGCTTCAGCTCAAGATTAATGTGACATTTCTTACCACAGTACAGCAACATGTCTGTGAGTAACTAACTGAGGTGCTGTACAATGATACCTTTGCTTAGCTCGTGATAGCTTTTTCCGGTGACTTAATCATACAATTGTTACTGTACTTAATCTGAATCTGAATGATTCAATTTTAAAAATTATTTCATTTTCCTTCTAGTTCTTGGTTTGTATTTTGTAGTACTGAATGCATTTAAGAAAACAGGCATTTATTTTGATACATTGGGAGCTGACATTTTCTGCCCTACAAGACGTTTCTGTAATTTCCCAAGGCAATGAGCCATTCTAGTTCTAGGTAATCTGTTTAGTTCTTTGGAAGTTTTTACCTGTATTGTAGCACTTTCTGCAGATTCTGCTCAAACAATGTTTCATTCATATGACTAGTTTTAACAGAAATGTTTGGATGGACAGTGACTGTACGTTTTTCAACTCAACTGATGAAAAGGCTATGAAATGAAGCCATTTATGATCTGTTGACGGATCAAAAATACTAGCATTTATCTGCCATTATGTCAGTGGACAAGAATCCCCAGCAAGGCTCACGTACGCAGGCTGTGCTAAAGTAGTCTAGGCACACATAAAGTGGTTTCAAACTAGCTGGTTCAGTTGCCATTAATGCTTACTCTGTAGAAGTGTGGTTTATGTGCTTTCCCTTTCTACTGTGAAGGAGGTGGAAGCTGAAGGGAGCTAGTACTTTTGCAATGAAAATCTGTTTCTTATTTTCAGAAGGGAGGTTGACAGCTGATGCTGTTATACCAGTCCCAATTTGTACCTGTAGGCTGATGTGTTTACAGAAGAACTGTCCCTAGCACTTCTGTTTCTCAGACAGAAAGTGCTTAATATGAGGATCTCAATTATTTTGTCCCTAGTGCATGCCTTATTGATGTGTTGAAAATAAGAGATTAGAGTTTGTCTTCTGAGAATTACAGGCCATTCCTTTAGCTGAGAAAATGAGTTAAACTGCCCTTCTTCTTTGCATTATATATTTGTTTGTTGCTTCAGGTAGCTTAGGCTGTATCACTGTATTGTTATAGCAGCTCTTAACACTTTCTAAAAGTCTTTTGGTTCAATATTTCATTGTTCAGAAAAATTTGAAATACCTTCCTCTTTAGAGGAAGAGCCTAGGTGGATATGAAACATGACACTTGCGTTTTGTAGTGTTTTGATACTCATGCTCTGAATGCCTTAGTGTGTGTTGTTGGTAGGGTGTTAGCTTTACTGCTTCTGTCATCCATTACCTTAAAATTGAGAATCATTGTATTATATTTGTGGCAAACCCCTTATGAGCTTATGTAACATTATGTTTTTAATCAGCAATGCTTCAGAAGATACTCCAGCTCAGCAGTAAGAGCTTGTTTTGGCTCAACTGGTATTTTCCCAGAGCATACATTAGTGCATCTACTTACTCAAAGTTGCTGTCACACTAAGAAGCATAATTACAGACTGCATGGAGACTCTTGATAAGAAAATGGGGAAAAAAATATATATTGGCAAGATCAAAGAAGCACTTGAAGTTAATTACAAATTAGCGCTGAAGTGTAGCCATCAAAATGCTTTTAATTGTTTCTGGTGGTTACAAAAACCAGTATGATATTGTGTGGTAACTTTACACCAGAGTCCTTTCATTGTATTTATTTACACCTACCACAATGAAAGATGAATGACTTCCAGTCTAAAAGAAAGCACTAGAGATGTCATTTGTCAAAGGTTTCTACTGTGTAGGAAGGTTATACCTTTTTAAATATTATTCACATCACTAGTACCTCCTTCGATGAGGGTAATTAGAGAAACCTTATTGAAATAGGATGTATGACTGATGAGTAGAAGTGAATTACTCTGTTCTACTATTTTATTCAATGCTGAGATCAGGAAGATATGTGGAACCTTATTATCTAGTTTGTTTCAAAGCTGAAGCCTATCAGAGAACAAGCATGAGTTAATGAGACCAATATTACCACAGATGTTTCTGCATGTCTCAATGGTTGGATGCAGAAGTTGGCATCGCTTTGGTCTCATTTCCTTAGAATGACACCCATTACTTCAGTTGGAGTAGCTGGCAGTTGCACTACTGACCAATTTTCTCAAGAGGAGTAAACAAATAAACAGGATGAACATGCGGATTAGTTTAGAGTCTGAAGAAAACACAAAAATCTTGAAGGGTGAAAAGTCACAGTATTTAACCAATTAACAGCATTATAAATTAAACACTTTGCTATTAAATCTACAGCATTTGCATTGAAAGAATTGAATAGCAGGCATTTATTATGGCTGAAACTACCTTTCTGCAGGATCTGTGAACAGGTGTCTTGAATGATTAAATATTTCTAATTTTTGTGACAAAACTGATAGTTCTCTTTTTATTACGTATTTGCTTTACTCATGCTTGAAAACAGTAGGATCAAAACCAATTTATACCAGTGACTGCACACTCATTTGATGCACACATAGCTTTTACACAGAAAAGACTATCATGTAAATATACAAGACAAATTGAAGTTGAGAAAAAGGTAGAATTAGCATTTCTATTTTAGAAAAGAAATACAAATGGAGTGGTAATTTTCTTAGATTATTAAGCCTCAGTAATGTCACTGGAACTATCTAGGTGAGTTGCATCTAGGAGTTGCTTGCAGTGAGTATTAAAGGTTAACTGTCTTGTCCAGTAGATGTTTCAGAGTCGCCCTGGACACCTGTGACATCCTGGAGTGTAACCAAGATCTGTTACCTAGTTGAGTGCTTCTCTGAACTGTGAAATCATCCAGCTGTGAAACATATCTGCTCTCTATGAAGTGATGCACAGCATGGCATTTTTGAGGGCTCTTCTAGAATGAAAACCCAGTAGAGGTTTTCTGCTGTGAGGAAGGCAATAGCTGGTCAGCTTCAGGAGGGAAATGTCCACTTTCTGTGACTTTACAATAAAATGTTCACAGACAGGTAAGGAGGAATTCCAGGTCTGTTGTTCTAGATGGAGAAAATAAACCTCTGACGATGTGATTTTTTTTTTTTTTTTCCAATTTGGGTTTTAAATTGGAGGAAATTAAAAGAAGAGTGTAACAACGGATGTAATTGTATACTTACGAGCTTTTTTGAGAGCTTTTAGTATTTCATGTTTTTAATCAATTTTCCAAATAAACAGACTTAAAGTAAGAGATGCGTGGAACAAATTTTTAATTTGATTAACCAAGCTAACTTGTGATTAACTGTTTGTTCCATTTTCTCATGCTCACCATCAGTCTCCCTCAGGTACTTTTTGTCTTGGATAGTGCATTCCCTAGTATTTCAAGATATGTTGTTTGCTTCAAAGGCCCCCTGATGTGTGGGGCCCATGGTTTTGGACTTGCTGCTAGTGCAATAGGAATACTAATATTGCCTGTGACCTGTCATTTGATCTTCTCATTTATTGCTCCATACTCAAATTAAAAGTTCATGTGGCAGTGCAAAAAAGCATTCAGAGCTTTTTTTTTGTCACAGGGTAAGTAAGTATCAGCAACAAATAACAAATATTTGCAAACCTTTCAGGGAATTCAAATAGCGAAAAACTGAAGTTCAGTTTACAAGATCCAGTAGTAGTAAGTAGCTGGTTCTTCAAAGCTAGTACCTGCATAATGAACATTAGTAATCTGCATTGCAGGCTTTTGAGATTATTGTAACTTGACAGCGACAGTTACATATTGCAATTCGGATTTCAATATATGAACAATTGATTTTAAATATCTGTAAAAATATCTCCTAAAAATTTGAGCAAGGCATTTTCCGGTGGAGAGCAACATCAGCATTTTAACTAGCTTAGTCTCACTAGCTCCAAGACCTACTGGTTTCTGTGGTATTCCACTGATGAAACTACTGATTGGAAGACCTAGCAAATAAACAAACAGACCCCACACCAAACAACAAAAAACCCCCAAGTCAACCCAAAAAACCCCAAACCCAACAAACCCCAAGGCACTCACAGAATGGTAGGAGTCAGAAGGGGCATCTAGAGATCGTCTATTTTCTGTCCCCCCACCTCTAAAGGAGGCTCACCTAGAGCAGGCTACCCAGGACTGCATCCAGGCAGATTCCAGGTATCTGCAGAGAAGATAAAATGTCCTAATAGCTTAAGTACATTTTTGAACTGCAGTGGCAAACTTTCGGCTAATTATATTTGTATCTACATTAGAATCGATTTGTCCTTTCTTTAAATTAGCATGTAACTAGGATTGGACTCCCTTTTCTTCTCCAATAGTGTCATTTGCCCCAGGGTCCCCTACCTATAACTGGAGTTGTTGGGCCCAGGTGTCACAGTGATGGATCACTACATGGAACTGATTTCTCAGAACACTTGCCTGTTCGGCTTATATGAGAAATAGGTTTAATTAATGATACATCAGCAATACAGAATTGAGGACAGAGCTATGTAAGGCACTGGCAAGAGTCATCCATGCATGTGTTCAGCATGTCCTGGGAACTAAGTTAATTTGTGAAATCTCAGTTTATGTAGTGGAGGTCACTGTTATGATTTTTGTGGGTGATGTTACTTTTTTTGGGACACATTATACTTTACTTCAGCTGATCTGAATAGCATGTGATTGTGACCAGTATTTCCCAAAAAGATGGCAAGAGTCCTTAGTAGGTCAAAAAGCTGCCCCAGCGCAATTTGGGAGGTTTTAAGTTATAATTTTCTCGAACCCTACAAGAGGAAAATTAACCTGTTAGTGAAATGGAGATCTATTACTTTTTTTAAAAAATCTTTTTTTTCTCCCAGCATGAAACTCCAGATAGATTAGATTGTTGTCTTTTATATCTGATCGTTTCTTGCATTGTGCAGATTTAATAAAGGAAAAGCTGTTCTTGAGCTATGGGCTACTGCAGAGTCCTCCTGGTGGTGTTTGTTAGTTCACATGTAGTCACTTAAATAGTTTTCTTGACTCCCTTGCTATATCTGCTTCTCTCTATTGATGGGAAAGGGTAATTCATTTTACTCTGAGGTGTGCTTCTAAAATAAAGCAGGTGGGTTCCCTTCTAGAAGTGTATGTGGAAAGCAAGATGATTAATGTCCTGGTTATGAATTGGTAAAATACACATTGTTTTCACACATTTCACACATGAACATTTTCTTCTTATAAACATAGCTGTCAAAGTGTTTCGTTTTTCTTCACTGGAAGCATTATCAACTCAATAAAAGCAACTGGTCCGGATCTTGATGGTTTTTAGTGAATTTTGGTTCAAATCCTCTCTTGAGATGAGTGGCAAATTCATAATGTTATTCCTGCATCTAATCCTCTGCTGTGATAGTATTTGGCACTTAATGTAGTGAAGTAGTAATGGAAGCAGTGTTCTTCCTGTAGTCATTGGTGGCCTGTTTTGGCAATGAATCTCTTCACTTTCTGTGAACTTTAGGCATTTCTAGGGTTTTCATTTGCCCGCCTTTATCTTTTTTATTTAAATAAATTAACAGAGTTTAGCATTCTTATGGGCAGGCACTTTCACTGTGGCAGCATACGATATACAAGAGTGACTGCAGCCTTGCAGCAGCTTGGTTTATTAAGATAATTGGTTAGCAAGTTGGGGTCCTGTTTTCATTTGACTGTTGAAGTAATCCTACGAGTGACAATTGCTGAACTGTTTAAAAAAAAAAAAACCAAAACCCAACAAACCCCACACACTTGTCAAACAAAACAACACACTTTTGTTTGAAGATAATAGTATTCCATTCTACTTCAGAAGGAAATTGCCATTTTCCTTGTGCGAGCTTGATGGTATAAGGCACATCCAGTGGCAGAAGCACCACGGGTCCCTTCTGAAGTCCCCAGCTTTATGATGTGGAGTTGTATTATGATGGCAAAGATTAAACAAGTTGTGTGGGTTGTCATGTTCTAGTAGAACACGGGGTCCTGCTAAGCTGGATTTCAATTACAGCTTGTGAAAACAGCTTGGTGCCAGTTCTACTTTTACAGCTTTGAAATTCTGCCATGGTTTACATGGCAGTGTATGCTTAGGGGGTTTTTTTGTTTTGTTTTGTTTGTATTGTTTTGTTTTTAAAAGAAAGTCATGAGACATTAGAAAATATTCTGGGGATGCCTTTAGTTTGACTTCCTCTGCTAATGTAACCTCTAGTTTTAATATGACAAAGCACTGTTTTGCTATCCTGTGAAGTTATCTAAGAACTGTGATGTTGTCTAAATACTTTAACAATGAAAAAGACCAAAACATCTATGGTAGGAAGTATCAGAGGAGAAATATGACTTATGTATATGGGAAAGGTCTGTTTTTTTCTGAAGCACAGGGTCTGTTTCAGTAAATATGCTAAAGTAGAATTTACACCTTGATATGGTAGAAGTGATATCCTGTCACTTCATGACTTAATAGGATATGAGAAATGAGTTTTATATGACATGAACCATGTATATTTGATTTATTAAAGCAACTATTCCTCTATATTCCTACATCCATGCTGACAGTGACTAAGACATTTTGGAAGACTCTATTTTATGAGTATTGAGCTTTCTGAGCAGATAACTTCTAAGCAACCTTTGAGTTTGAGTCTGGAGATTTGCACTATGGTGAATAGTTTGATTTATTTATTCATTTTAATAGACTAATATATATATCCAACAAGGCTAAAAATCAGGTCAAACAACATTGAGCTAGGTGCAGACTTGGCACATGTGTACTCAGAATATAGTATGTGGATTTTGCAGTCTGACTTCATTTCTATACATAAAGAATACAAACTTCTGGCAGTATATGAACTTTGGCTCTGCAAATGCTAGTATTTTTTCTCTTGGAAAAGTGTCCCACTTCATCACAGCAGGAAATGATTTTCATTTCTCTTCTCTGGATCATCTGCTCAGTTTCGTATCGATTGTTCTGCTTTTCTCTTTTTTCAGAAATCAGAGCTGTAGCTTGCTTTCTCAAGAAGCTTAGGTAGTTTAATAGATGGAAGCCATGCAGATAGAACTCTTAATAAAGCAATTCAAATAAACCACCTAGTCAAATCGGGAGAACATCATATCAATATTTCTTTTAACTACTTTAAGACAATTTAGAATTAACCACTAGTATGAGACTTCAGCGAAGCAAGCTTGTAACATTTGGAAGAAGTGTGGCAATACCATTGAAGATTCTTTATTTAGATCATATTTGCGGAGTATTAACCACTGAGCATCAGTACTTTCAGGAGTTGGACTTAATGCTTGTGGGTCCCTTCTGTCTCAGAAGATTGTATGATCTAGTCAGCCTAAAGGACAACTTCAGATGTGATGTGTATACTTCCAATCCAATTAGTTTATACTTATTTGAGTGTGACAGAGAGAAAGCTCACTTTCTGTGGAGTATCGGAAATGAGATACTGAAGTGGATGGTGTATTGAGTTACTTTCCTGTAGCATATGAGCAATGAATTTCACTTTTTATAACTGGAATAACTCTAGGAAGGTATGGCTCTTGCATTTGTGGTTTTTTAAGTGTGTGTGTGTGTGTGTGTGTATACACATACACACATATATATAAAAAGGTAGATATATTTTATATATATAAAAGTACATATATCTTATATATATATCNAGAGTAATTATCTGTTTGGATTTGTACCATATCCCTCTTCTATTATTTATCTATTGAGCAAATAAGCAGTGCCAACTATTCTAGACAGATGTAATTCTCCCTTGATCTAGCGAACACCTTATCTGAACAAATAGAGTTTTAAACCAAAAAGATTCTTTACCAAGAAAACAGCAATGATGTTTTTATCCCTACTACTGCAATGTCAAAAACTGTTGTAAACAGAGGTCAAGAGTAACTGCTATGATTTATCACAGGAACAGATGTGCCCATCATTCTCCAAGTAATTGCACTGTATGCCAAGGTTCCTATGGGCTATGGTCAAAATGTTTACCTAAGTAAACATAGGTGTTTAATTTTTCAGTTCTTGGAAAGCTTTTATTAAGTACTGCATATTTCTGGGCTATCAGCATCTCAGTGAAACCTTGGAAGAGATTTTAAAAGGTATCCTAGATGTAGGATTATAATTAACATCATAAACATGAGGATTTGTACTTGGAGATTAGAGACTCTTCCTCTGTGAGCTGTCTAATCTGAAGTCTTGCAGTCATGAGCAGATAGACTGTTACCTACTCTCCCCATTCTTCCATAAGGAGCTGACTGAGTTTGTTTGGGTTATTTTGGCAAGTTTGTTTGTTTGTCTTCAATCTGAAAGAGGGTCTGTCCAGACATGAATAAGGAATAGTCTTAGCAGTATAATTTGTTCCATGGAAACTGCACATTATATTTTCATTGCAAGTGCCTGCTTTTTCATCAGTTTTCTCCAGTCATTCTCTCGGTGAAATAGACGGGATCTCACAGAACCTCCATATCCTGGATCTCTCTGATATTTGTTAGTTGTGATTAAAAAAGAAAAATTGTAATTACTGTGTGTGAACAAGGCAGAAAAATCACAAATGCAGGCACGTGGTAGAATTACGTCTGCTTTTTCTAAAATATAACACTAGCCACTGATTTGTCTGATTTCCCCTGTGATTGTCCCGTTATTTGATGGCTATGGTATGGTAATTGGAGCTAGATGTCTTTCTATGATGCTTCAGGATAAAAAAAATTCTCCTTTCATGCTGCTGAAGCTCTAGTAGGACTGTAACAACTGAACCTTGATTGAAGATTTTGACAGACCCATCATCTGTAAGAGGAAAATGGACACACTTTAAATTGGAACAGTATAATAAAACTGCCAACTTAGGTAATGAAGAGGGTCATGCTTTGTCAATATTACAATAGCATTCATAGTCTGTGGCAGTCAAATTGGTGTCTGTGTTAGTTTAGCTACAGCTTTCTTATGGAGTGACGGGTTTTTATTATTTCATTTTATGACACTTAAAGGGAAATGAGGCAGGTAAGAAAGTCTTTCTGTATATAAGAAGTGGAGATGGTCTTACCTTGATTTTTCTTGGGGCGATGCCTACTCTTCTAGAAGCTATGCTGAGGTAAAGAACACAAAACATCTGTAACCTACTTCTTTCCTTGTACATATAGCTGGGAAGCAAATGGTCTTCCTATTTCAGAAGAGAAAACTCAGACTTTTTTCCTTCCATTTTTGTTAATAACAAAAAAGAAAAAAATCCTCGGTCACACTGTTAGTTAGCCCCATCACCACTGAAAGACTAAAATAAACAGAAAATCTGCCAACTGCTTACAAGAGCCTTTTATCACTATTGTTAAGAAGTGTACTTAAATGTGCAGCTAAATTTTTCTCTCCGTAGTGTGTATTGAATTTGCTTATGTCATTTGCTACATACGCTTGGTCTACTCAAAGATAAGGAATATTTTCCCCAGGTGAGTGCAAGGATGTGGTTTTTAGTTTAATCTTTATAGAATGTGGTGAGGCTTTTCTGTGATTAGGGAGGAACTGTTAAGAAACTTTGACAGGGTCTCTTCAGTTTTTATCTGTTCCTGAAATTAACATAGAAAATAATCTTCAGTGAATTGTCCTAAATGTAGTGTTGCTCTATACATTTGTCTGAAATGGAATTTTGTCAAGGGACTGATGAAAGATGAAAATGGGAAGGAGGAAAGAGTAACTGGCATGGCTGATCAAAGTGTATCAATTCATAAATAAGGAATGCGGCAAGTTCTGAAGATCTGAGCTGGTAGCTCAAATCCCTTGGAAGACTGGTCTGCGATGGTTGACGCAACATCTTGGATAATAAGCCATCATGGTAAAGAGCCTGTTTTATAATGAATTAAGTACTCCATACTGCCTTGTAGCAGAATTAACTTCTGTGGGTTTTGGGCTTAATTTTAAAGGGTGCATTATATGTCATTTGTCTCTGCCTCTCAGCTCTCTGTGATAGATTCTCATTGTTTTTTATCTCTTCTAATACGGAAAGGCAGGTTTGAAACAAAAATCTGTGCTGAATCACAGCGATGAGCTGTGTCCTTTAGGTTGTGTATGTGTGTGTGTATTTTTTGTTGTTAATATAGGAGTATTTGTTCTGTTAAAATGATAGGGCTATTGGGCAGCTACTAATATCCTTCCTAAAAACTACTGAGTGTTGGAAAATGTGCTTTCAGGGTTTGCATATCTCAAATAATTATCTCCTGCGTCATCATGGGAGGAGGGATGCTGGATTAAAAGGCAATAGTTAGCAAACCCATTTTGTTAATCTGATGCCCCTGTGTTGTTTTTAAAGACTTGTCACCCTGACTTGGTTTTGTTTGCTTTGCTTTGGAATCCTTTTCTTTAAGCGGTGTTGATAGGATTTAAAAGCCTGTTATGAAATTATCTCACTAAGTGTGGATTTAAAAAAACCCTTATTCTTGGCAGTTATCCAGAATAACCTTCTATTTGCTTTAAAATAGACAGCAACATAAAAGAAAGTGGTGGTGACCAGTTATGGAGGCAGTGATCTGAACCATTCTATACACGTAATACCTTCCTTGGTTTTTAGAGTACAGGAGTAGTTTACTTCATTTTTGCAAAGCATTTCAGTGCCACCATGAGATGTAGGAACAGAGATAGTTTTGAACAACACACCACGGGTGTAAGTCAAATTCGGGATTTTTTTAGATTTCCTTATAGAGTAAGCTAAACCTGCATGGCTGTTGTGTATGCTGTTTCTTTCAACATAGCTCAGACTTGAACATCATACCCCTTTTTTCCACTTCCTTTTCTAACCACATGGTTTGTTAAAATTCTGTTCTTTCCACTGGAATGTGTTCATGGGTTTTCCACTAGTCATTGAGCATGGGAATCGGAACTGGGATTTTTTTGGTTTGGGTTGTTTTTTTGCTTTGTTATCGTTTTCTTGGTGTTAACAGCGTATCTTTTGTTCTTTCAAATAAAATACAAGCAGTGTATTATTTCTAAGGGCTTTATGTCTGAGAACAAAATGGTTTCTCTTCTTCGAATACTGGAAGAGTGCTAAAATACGAAGGTGCTGAATACAGAAAATAAGAGGTTTAATATAATACGGATTCAGCTAGTATATCTAAAGGAGTTCAGGAGGTGAGGAGGAAGTATGAAGAGAAGGGCTGCATCTCTTAGCATTTTAGCAAACTGTAATTGAGTATCCTAAATGGACCACTTATTTATTTTAAAGCTGTGGTTAAAATCTTCAGTAATCACTAGTGACTTAATATTTTATTTTTAAGATGGGTCACTTTGATTTCCAGGTTCAGGGTGGGTTGTAAATACTGAAATTTTAGGGAAGGACTACTCCTACCTGATTCTGCTGGCAACTTGGAAAAATGTCTGTAACAGCTTGGTGTGGACTACCTTGTTTTTCCTCTAAAACAGGGTAGGTTTCACCATGGGAGGTGGCACAGACAGTTACTAGTATTTCTTCTGGTTTTGTAGTTCTTAAAATGAAGCAATTTCAGAGCCTTAATTTTATTTACATCAAGAAAGAGCTATTGAACAGAAGGCTTCCTCGATTTGCAGTTTATCTGTCAGACTTCTGGAGCTGTTAAAATGGTGCGTAAACCCATCCAGCAGCACTCTTCTAAATATCAGTTGGTGCTTGCTGAAGTGGCACAGATTTCTCCAGGAGTCTTCAAAAGTCAGTGTTAATTTAGGGCACAGAATCATCTGAATATTAGCTTTCCATTAAGATGAGTTTTCTACTAATTTCTGTATGAAATTCCAAAGTTACAACTGTTCTTTCCTCACTTCCTAAAGACTGTGGGTGACTCAATTCAGATACAGGATTTTGCAGTTCATCAGAAAGAGTAGTTAAATGGCTTTCAACTGAAGATCAAACAAAGATTCTGCTTGAAAGATTATGGGAAATTTTTTCCTTTATATTTTAGGTTCTTCTCTTCCACACTGTGCTCTGGAGGTATTTGAATGCCCTAGTACTGGTTTCATCTGTGTGTGTGCTTTTCAGAATCTTTATCGTTTCCTATGTAAAATATTTTTGCTTCTCAAGTTTTGATGTAGAAATATGACTGTTAATATGCTGACAAATGTAAACATTAGCAAAACAGGCTGGCCTGTAGCATGTGGAGTATCTAGATTAGTAACTGACAAGGAAAACTATTAATCAGAATTCCTCAAATACCCATTGCGAAGCTTTGCTTAGGCATTATGTAGCCACAGGTATGAAATCGGAGTCTGAGGGTAACAGGCTCTCTAAAGGTGCTAAGAATAAGAGAGGGCAGATGAGTTTTCATGTGTCACTAGTAAAAATGTTCCTGTAAGATAAGTTTTCTAAACCATGTTTCAGTAACTGTGTTCTTTACACTTCATAGATTGATGCACAATCCAAAACCAAATATCAACCAGAAGTCTTACAGCAGTCAGTACTTTCTAGGATCTAAGAAAAAAAAAGATTTCTGTTTTTTTTTTTTCCTCCTCTTAATGTTCATTCAGAGCTGGAGGAAATTGGCTGCTGTGCTGTGCATCTCTATCGCCCACTTAAGACCTAGATGGAATTGATTAGGGGCTTGCAGAAAGATGGTGAATATTTTAATTTGCTAACCAGGCCATCTGCAGCACTGAATGGGGACACATTATTTGTTAGTTTCTGAAATGGGGAGGGAAGCAATAGATTTTCCTTTGTATTCAAAGGTATTTCTAAATCTGAACTCTGAAGTTTGCGCCTTGAATATTTTGCATCTACTATATTGAGCCATCTGGAATTGTTCAAAATGGTGGTCCCTCAGCTGTGCCATGTCACAAACAGCAGCACTTAGTTCATAAACAGATTATGTATTGTTTGAACTAAGCAAAATTTAGGAGGAAAGGAAATACCGAGACTGTCTGGAGGCCAGACTTGAGTCTGATTTTTATCTCTGAAAGACTTGATGGGTGACCTTGGGCAAGTTATTTCCTTGATCTGTGCTTTGTTATTGGGCTTTTTGGTTGTTTTTGTATTGGTTGGTATTTGTCAAGTTGATAATTGTCAGCCTGACATGTATACTGGAAATTAGGTCACTGTAATTTGGAGAGAAAAGGGAAGTCTTTTGGTGGAAGGCACCACAAGAGCACAGAACTAGATCCTCAAATTAAATGCCACAGAATAGGGACCTTGGGTTTTTATCATCATTACTTGAGGGTGTTTTTCTGAGGGCTGGGTACTCAGAGGAGTACAGAGAGTATAATAAGTAATTTTTCCGAACTGGGAATCATGCACTGTGATCCTCTCAACTTCCTAGAAGGTGCTGTTTTTTTTCTAGGTTATCAAAAAGAAAATTAAACTACTAGCCAGAAGAAACAGAAATGCTAAAGAAAAGCAATATGTTTACTGTGCACATCAGTCAGTTTCTTACCACAGGTAGACTCATTGCTGTCTGCACAACTGTCTGTATCCATCAAATGTCAAATTCTCTTGAAACAAACACTGGTGGATACCACATTCCCAAAGGCTTCATAGCTGATTGAGAAAGGAGGAACTAGTGCTTTGCAGCTGTTTAAGGGTGCATAACGTTCTCAGGACCCATAGTTTAGAAGTTATGATCCTTGTACAGTTTGCATTATTGCTATTAAATCAGCTCCCAAGAGTATAATGTAATGCATTTTCTGTGATTCCATTCAGGTTATTTGTTTAACTTTAGTGCTCCTTGGATGAAGAAAGCTTTTCCCACAGGTTTTGTGCTCTTTCTTTCCTTCCCTTTTTAACTTCCTTAAATGTACAGTCTCCACCCATGTGTCTTAGAATTTGTTTTTCAAATTCATTTATAAAAAATAATTTTCAAATTTTTTTGTTGCAGCTCTACCTTTTTTAAGTTCTTTAGGGACACTTCTTCTAATAAATTGTGAAAATTAAAATCAGGAACACAAGGGAAGGAAGCTGATACCCTCATAACTTAAGAGTGCTGTATGGAAGGTTACTCTTCAAATGCATGTTTTTTCCTTTCTGAACTCCTGTCAGCCTGCCATCTGAGTGTTTCTCACTTAAGAATAGTGAAGTATTTACGTCTTGTTTTAATACAAAAAGCAAATAAAAGCCTACATTTCTAACTTCCCATGTTCAGATTCTTTTAATTTAGGGAATGAATTGCATAGGAAATCCATCATAAACTTTCAGGTATGAATGCAGTGCTTAAAAAAAGGGGGGGAGGGGGAAGAACTATTTATTAAAAGAGTAAATTGAAGGGGAATAGGCTATTTGTTTTGTTCCATGTCTCAGCTGAAAATAATTGGCTCATTAATCACAATATCAGCTTGGTCATTTTACGAAGGTCAGACTGAAGAAAGAATAGAAATAAGGCACATAACGTCTGCTTTCTAAATTTTAAAATTAAGAATGTCAGTGAAACAAACTTCAATAAAAAAATCTTTGCTATCTTGTCAATTTACAAAAGCCTTTTTCGTGCCTTTTTTCTTCCCCAGCTCATTTGGAAATATGCACTGAAAACATATGTATATATACACTCAGATATATTGAGACAATATAATGAAAATTAATATTGATTTCTTACCTTCAAATTCTTCTGGATGTGTAAATGTTCTTTCGGCTTTGCTAACTTTCCATGCATCCACTGTTTCTTTCCCATGCTCTTCTATTGCCTTTGAATGCAAGTAGCTGGTGCTAAAGCATGGAGAAGGCAGAACAGAAACCCTGAAAGCTTTCTGCTCTGTAGGTTTCCCTCAGTGTTTCAGATGTTGTAATTTCCTGTGGTAAAAAAGCTTTTGTTTTAGTCTCAGCTCTGAAATAACCAAACTTTCATAAGAATATTATGGGGGTTATCAGGTATTGGAACAGGCTGCCCAGGGAAGAGGTGGAATCACTATCCCTGGAAGTGTTCAAAAAATATGTAGCTATGGTGGTGTCTGGGGGCATGGTTTCGTGGTGAGCATGGTAGTCTTAGGTGGATGGTTGGACTTGATGATTTCAGAGGTCTTTTCCAACCATAATGATTCTGTGATTCTATATTGTCTTATTTATTATTTTTATTTTTTTTAAAGTACTTTGGAAAATCTCATCTGAATTTGTGCAAGTGAATAGCTTTTCATACCATATTTAAAACTAATGTAATGATTTAGAAAGCCTTCAGATGGGATGGCAATATCATCTGTCTGTCTCTACTGGGTCTAATATATCTGTTTTCTTTCCTGAATCTACACCACAGTTCTTAGATACCATAGACTCTTGGAACAACATAAACCCCAGAGCTGCAGCACCAGATATACTTAACTCTACAGCATATCTCAAGGTAGCTCATATTTGCTTACTGCTTTTTGGGTAAGATCAATACCTTTTTATTCTATGGCATTTTATTTCAAAAGGATGACTATACACAATATACTAGCATGCAATAAGCCAGTATGATGGATGCCAGGATGATATCCTAGTTCTGCTATAGCCAGCAGGATTTTTGGCAGACAAAATTTTCCACTTGATCAAGTGGATAGAGGTTTTATTCCTTCTGTAATAACTTAATTGACACTCTGGAAACACTTGTGCCGCAACCAAATATTGTCTTGAGGTACAGGCAGAAAAGGTGATTAAAAGGGGAGTTTCTCTTAAATTACTTCCCATGTGCAGTCATCTGTCATGAAAATAGATACATATGATTAAAAACCTATAATTTTGACATTCATTGGATTATGAGTGCTGCTGAAAGGTTCTGGAACCAGTTCAATTAAATCACCATTTATTTCTTAAGCTATGTGTAACCTCACCATTAAGCCCTAACCCTGATTTTTATCTTCATAAAGGATTATTAACTGATGTTTAAAGGCTAAGTAGTTCAAATGGATGCATGACTAAATACACCATGTAATTTCCAGTGAAGTACACCAGAGTGTGTGCTTAAGTTCTATGTGTGCTGATATATTCACAACTTTTATTTGATTAGGAATGAACATGATCAGAATGGGCTATTTTTTGATAGAGATTTTCTGAAGAAAGGCCTGAGATTTAAAAGATGGAGGAGTTGTTTTGTTTATGGAGTTGCAGTACCTATGCACAGCTGTAAAATTACTGTATTCCTTAAGGCTCCCACAGCAAAATCTAAATGAATCTGAGGCTGTCTTATTTGATATATTCCTTTTAAAAGGCTCATTTATAGGAGAAATACTACAAAAAAGCTATGTATGCTTTATATGAAATAGCATTGTTATTGATGAATCTTGTTAAATTAGTTTATGGCACTATTGCTGCTTTTTGTTATTTGGAAACTAAAGAGAAAACAACTGATAACCTAATTTTTAATGTATCTCTGCAGAATCATTTTTACACAGTATTTGAAATTAGTGAGTCCAGTTATTGATGGAAGTGGCTAATTGGTGCCATATTTAGACTGAGGAGCTAAGAAGGTGGTATGATGTAGCAGAAGAGAGCTGTGGGATCTTCCTGTGATTAATCCATTGCTTTTAACTGTCATTAGTTCACCTGCAAGGTTTTGAACATGTTAAAATAGCAAGCTGAAAATGATGCTGCTACTAGAAAAGGGCACCATCGGTTGGGTTTTGTATTCTTAGAGTTCAAACAGCTTTGCAGTTGAACCATATTTTGCAAAAGATAAAAGGCAGTTTGTAGTATCTGATTTTTAGGGAAATCAAGAGAGAATCATGGACTTGGATGAAAAGAGAGGAGAATTTTGCAAACAATAGTAATAGTGATGTTAGAATGCCTGGGTGAAGTGGAAGATAACCTTTAGAGCTTGCAATGAAGAATTCTGCGTTAAGCTCTGCTAAATGGCAAGGGAACTATGTTCACCTTTCATAATCCCTCTTCTGACTGAGGAAGGGAAATACCTGAACTAAGACATATGGCATGAATTATCCTCTGCAAGTGTGTGTACTGAATTCTTTTCTGAAAAAGGCCAAGAAATGGGCTGATTATCAGCTGCTGAAAGCAGCTCTGTTGAGCTAACGCAGGGTTAAGTTAGGGTCGTGTTAGGGTTTTGTTTTCCCCATGTCTTCTCCTTTTAAAAGCAGCTTGTAAGTCTGGAAATCTGAGATATTCTGACCACATGGATGAAGGCATTCAAGTTGATGAGGTATTGTCCCACATTTAATGATGAAAAGTGCTCCTTGAGATTACACTCCAAGTGCCCAGCTATAAATGGAGGACCTAGCTTTGAAGGATGGTTTTCTGTAGTTACTTCAACTAGAAGTGCTTTACGAGCCAATTACACTGGGAACCCCAGAACTGGCACTTACCTTTTGTCCTGTACCTGAGTTTTCTCAGCTCTAGAATATTCAAATGACTTCTTGTAAACTCTGAAATATTCACGTGGACTTCTACAGCATTTCTAGTCCACAGCATTTAAAAAAAATGTGTAAAGAATGAGGCTTTCTCAAAAGGGGGAAAATAGGATAAATCCTAGGGCAAAAAGGTGATGAAGTAAACCTGCATTTTTTAAAGATTTGTCCCGAGCTGGTAACATAAGCTAAGACTGACAGAGAGCCAATATGGATGCAGTGTGTGGATCCCAGGCTTTTGTGTATCGAGAAGAGTAATCCTGTAGACATCAGTCAGATGTATCTTGCTCTCTATCTGTCTTGTTCTCCCACCTTTGTTTAATCTGGAATTCATTTTGGCTGAAGTGTGTTAGAGGGACAGTTCTGTTCAGTGGGCATGGTCCAACACACTGAGCTTGCTAAGTGAGCTTCTGTCACCCATGGGTCCATGCTGAAGAAACTCCAGGTTGACAATCTCCATTTGTGCCCTACTGACAAGCTCATAGTTCTTGAGCTGTTGTAATCTGGAGGAAAAACTGAATGGAGTTCTGAAAGTTGCTATTTGTGCTTTTTGCTC
Source organism: Galbula dea (assembly GCA_013399015.1). Lineage (NCBI taxonomy): Eukaryota > Metazoa > Chordata > Aves > Piciformes > Galbulidae > Galbula > Galbula dea. Next base: position 2,159,776 of record VWZX01010273.1, read on the forward strand.
CTTGTTACTTACCTCTTTTAATTGTAACAGATCTTTGAAGGAACTTACTCCCTATTTGTTTTGCTTGCTTGCTTGTTTAGCACAGAGACTACAGGAAATACTTGTGATTATTTACTCTGATATGTTGTATTATGCCTAGAGGTCAAATTAGAAGACCACTGTTCTTGATGCTTATACCTTAACCAAAAATTCATAGGTGGAGGAGGCACTTTGGCAACACATAGGGGCATAGGCACATTAAAAATTCCCTCATGTCACATCTGTAACACATACATACTGTTTTCTTTGGAGGTTTGTAATGATTTACAGATTTGTGTTAACTCTGTTGTTGACATGTGTCCTAGTTAGGATTCCACTGAGTGACAAAAAACTTGAGTTCTTCATGGGAGGAAAAAATATTTGGCTTATCTCCTCAGTCCAGTGAGCTGTGAAAAGGTGCAGTTCAAAGATCAATAGCTCTAATTATGAATTATATTTGTCATTTCCTGCAACAGCGGAGGGCAGCAAGAGTAAATCATTTCTTTGCAGAAAGTCCTTTGCAAATCCAGACCAGTTTGGGTTTGAATAGACTGAGTCAGACTGACAAGGGCTGATAACAATGATTCTTTGAAGATTTTGGATTTTAGGGTAGAGGGAAACGGTGTATTTCTACATATAAAAAGAACACTTTGAGGAAGCCAGTAGTGGTGGTAACTGGAATATCCTGCTACCTAGGAGATGGCACACACAGCAGACGACAGAATTAATGCCACAGGGAGATTGTCGTCATCCCATAACAATGAATAACAAAATCAGACAGTGTACAGTCACTATCAGTTTTTCTGTCCCTGCCTTATATATGTTCCTGTGCAGTTACTAGCCAGAATAAAGCATAAGATCTGCAGTTAGTTCTGATACAGAGTTTAGGCATGGTTTAAAGATCCTAGCAATAGAAATTTTCCCTTAGGTTAGTCAGTGAACTCGCATTCTATTGTGACGGTCCCCTGTTTAATCCCTGGAGGTGTTCAGAGTAGTGGTGAGCAGTCATCCACTAAACTGGTATAAATTTTAATGAATTAGTTTTCAGACTCTACCAGAGAAATATTTTTAATCTCTCTGTTTCAGATGTGGGAACTGAGAGCAGGATAAGCCATGTAGCTTGCTTTAGGTCACATAGAGTCTTTGGCAGAAATTTTGGCAAGATATTTTCTCCTGCTGTTGACATATGATGGCAACTGTTCTACTTCTGTAGCAATAAGGCATACTAAGCACACTCCAGGATTTTGTTCTGGTGGGTTATAAGCGATAAATCTTTTGGCAAAAGTCTATTAATGTTCTTGCCTATGTTAGACCAGACTGATAAATGGCTGAATTTTCTATTTACTTCTCCATACTCTCCCTTTCTATTTTCTAATGGAACCCATTTCTGGTCCCAGAGGGCTTGGCAGACTTTTCCAAAAGAGAATGCAAAAGCAACTGATTGACAAAGTACTATTTAAATGTGGAATCCCTACCTTGTAGCTGTTTTGTGGCTGTGCAGACCAGCCTAACTAATGGGAATGTCTGGTACTGGTATACTCCGCCTCTCTTGACTTCTTGGGGTAGGCAGCAACAGCAAATCTGAAAAAGAATGCTGAAACCCATTTTAGCTTTGTATTTTCTAATTATTAGTGCTGGGATTCAGTGTTTTGCTTATGGAAATTAAACTGTCTGAAAATTGTTTTTTATTATAGAATTCAGACTATGCCCCCCACTCGCTGTTATTTGTAAAAACTAGGGAAGCAAAATCCACCAGAAAAAAAAAATCACTGTGTTGTTTGTACTAGTTCTTACTGGACTACTAATAATATTGTATGATTTAAGGAAAACTGTAGTTTTATGTTTTTATCTCAGCAGACATTTGATGGTGCCTAGGACATTGTATTATGTTGTGTTACATTTATATGTCAGAATGTACTCTTGCTTTGTTGTACCTGATAATGCTCTGAATGTTTTATTATTTAGGATGATAACCAGCAACTGCTTTCATGACACAGTAAAGTAGAAGGTTTAAGATTGTAGACCAGTAGGTTTTCAGAGTCTGTATGCTTTATTTTTTTGAGAAGGATAAATGGACCATAGCGCTCTGGTTATAATTATGCTTCATGTTTTATTTTCCCCTTCAGTCCTACCATATCTTTGTGTGTCAGTGATTGTGTAAAAAGCCAAGAAAACCAGTCAGGTATTTAATTTTGCTTCAGCTCTCAGAACTGTACAAAGTGGTATAAAGTAGACTTCGAACTATATTTTTTCTTAATGTTTTTTTTATGAGCGTTTTGAAGTCCTATTATGATGTTCCCTGTACTCAGGACAGCCATTGTCTCCCTCAGAACCTTGTTCTTTTCCCACAGATCAACACTCGGCTTTGTTTTTTCATTGCTTTCAGTGTCTGATCACTCACCTTGCTGCCTTGTCCTTCTGCCTACCTTTTTCTTAGAACAGACAGTGCACATGCTCCTGTAGTTGCTCCACTGCTTTACTTTCTCTTCACTCTCATCCAGCTTCCCTCTCTATTTTTAACATATTTTTTCAATTTTTGCATTCTTGGCCAGTATTTTTCAAATTAGGTGTCCTGTTCTTCAGCTGATTTGTGAGTCCAGTAGAAGTGCAAGTAGATGAACTGGGGCCAGAAACACAGAATTGGGGTAGCTTTGGGGCAAGTTTGTGATTTTTGTACATAATGGAATTTGAAGGCATGTATTTAACCAGAGGGAGCTCAGAATCTTTTGGTTTTGGAACCAGTGGCATCTCATCAGTAATTTTTCTAAACAAAATACCCCTCCCTCCCAAAGCAGTAACCAACAGCAAAAGCAATCTGGAAGTAATGAATTTTCTTCCTTTGTCTTTAAGGTTTTTATTCCCCTTTCTCCCATAGCTGTAGACACTGGAGAACTTCAAGTTCCCTTTCACTTCATCCACTCTCCTGTCATCCTATTTCAGCAGATAGAAATAACCTTTCCTTCAAAGGGCTTCTTCTGAGAACAGCATTTCCTTTTGATCATGCAGGTGCCTGAATTGCTTATCCTGGTTTAATCCTGGGTACTGTCTTTGTATTTGAGCCTAGGTTTCTCAGAATAAAGGATCATGCATTACAAATACTTCTAGACTCTGTTAGGCTGATGCTGCAGCTTTTTCTCTGCTAGTCCTGCTTTGATTAAGTAGAATCACTACTGTTTGGGGTTTTTTGATACAGATCTTCACAGGCTACTGTGGTCATCCTTTGCTTGCTTCAAACCTGAAACATCCTCCCAAAGGTTCATGTGCCACTTCTTTGTTACCATCCTGGCTGTATGTATTCTTCTGGTTTTATTTAATTGCCCAAATGATACTTAGACATGTCAGTGCAGAGATGGTTTGTGCCTGTGTATATGTATGCCTGCCAGCAAGTGAAGAACATCTGACACCGGCTAGTGCCCTTTCATTCTTTGTGCATGTGGTATTATTTCCATCTGCGTTTAACTGTCTTTCAAATTGTGAATTCTTCAGAGCAAGGATGATGACTCTTTATATATTTGTAGAGCAGTGGGCATTCTCTAAGTCCTTTTGCAATAACATACATTGGAAACATTTCTCCTCAGATTGAATGCCCTGAGAAGAAGCAATTCAATAAATACTGCACTGTTGTTGTCCTTGGAAGGTACTAGAATTCTCCAGTTCTGGATTTCTTGCCGAAATAACACTGGTACCCTTTTCCAACAGTGTGTACAGTCAGTTATAAGTAGTTGTTGTGTGACAAAGCAGCACTGGCTTACAGTGCCACGAATGCACCGGATCAGTGTATGACCCTCAGGGAATTCGAGCTGCCTACAATGAATATACAGCAAAAGTTTCCATACACTTCTGATGTAATCTTAAAAGCTTTAATCTATGGTGTTAGCTCTAGGAAAGGAAAAACAACAGGGCCATACAAGAAATAGATGCAGAATTGTGACTGCCTCCTCGTGTGACAGAGGTGAGAAACCTCCCCCCCCCCCCCAAAGTCTCAAGTTCAGGGTACATATTTGTATTTTCTGAAGGAGGAACTTTACAAATTTTAGTGCTGTACTCCTGTCTGATTCTAATTCCCATTAATAGTGAAGTATAAAATCATTCTGTACTGCTTCACTTTTTTCCCCAATGAAATATATTTGGATGAGCTTGTCTGTCTCTTATTCTAGCAAAGTGTAATTTTACTTATGTTTCTACCTGCATAATGTAGCATGCAGGTATTTTAGAAGTCAGATGCATTATCTAAGTATTTTTCTTAAAATTCAGGTTCACTGGTTGTAGATGAGGCAACATCTGTTATGTTTGGAGGGAATACTAAAATATTAGTGGAGAGTCTTTATGGGAATGTAAAGTGAACATACACTTCAAAAATGATGATCTACTGATTTCTTATTCTGAATTAGTTCATAGATTGCTGAATGGTCGGAGCAAAGTACTTAACTTCTCCATGCCTCATTTTAACTCCTTGTACAGTAGAGATAAATTAGTTACCTATTTCATGAGGATGTTATAAAGACTTAATAAATTATTTATGCAGCACTTTAAAACACTGGTATAAGTAGGTGATGAGTATTAATGATGAAGATACTCAGAAGCACAAATGGCATTTGGACACTTAACAGCCATTTCTGCCTCTGAAAATTTCCCCCTGGCTATTGGTGGTAGTGATTTGCTATTGCATGTGACCTGGGGAAAGCTGCTTAACTTCTCTGCCAAATGGGAAGACTAATGATGTACCTTAAAGGCATTTAATCTGCAAAGAGCTGTGAAATCCTCAGATGAGAGGGTCACTATCAGTGAGGTTGTTAGAGTTGTCATAAGACATCTGAGATTTTTTGAAAATACTTCAGCTTGTGCTCCATCTTGCATGATAAGGATGCTTTCTACTCCAGATATCAGCTTTATTAATTAATATATCCTGTGCTGTACTCTGAAGTTACTTGGCAGGGAAACAAATGTGCTGAGGATATGATCCACATCAAGCGACACTGATTTATTGTTCCATGTTCTTGTGTGACAGGTCCCCACTGCATGTTAAAGAAACTGTGAAGTCAGGCATTCTGGTGCTGTTTTTTAAGATGTTCAGATGAGAAAACCAAACTAAACATCTTACTGGAATGAGAAGGAAAAAGATTTTATTAAATGCTCATTTAACCTGCATCTTACACATAACATAGTAGCTGCTCAAATGCTGACTGGCTACCAGCCATGACTAAAGTTAAATACGGTGGTTGACAAACACTGTGAGGTCAGTTGTTTAAAATGCCCTAGATGATGTCCAGTGAAAACACTTGGAGTCAATATAAAGAGGCCATATCATCAGCAGTGTAACTAAGGAGAATTTTCCTTAAAATGGATTTTTTTTTTTTTTCTGGCCAAAATTAGACTTGGGAAAAAAAAATTATCAGAGAACTTTCCGCATCTTTAGCACAGCACTCCAGCTGCTAAGCTCCACAGTATCGGTTAGCTAGCAGTGTTATTCACAGAATATCAGTAATGTTTATAAACAGATGTTTTGGCATGGCAACAACAGGAACATGCTGCCAGTCTTGAAAAACAGGTCCCCTGAAATCTTTGACTTGTGATGATGCACTGCATCAGAGATCCATAGGTTAGCAATATGGTGATAACAGCAGCTTTCATTTTTTTTTTTCCCATGAAGTATGGTTCCAATGCAACAATTTAGAAACTGTGATAAAATACACTGAAGAGGAGAAAACCCTTTAAAAACTCCTTTTAAGAACTGTTGTTAGGCAAGTCACTCCCCTGAAAGTTGGTGAAGATTGGCTTTTATTCTTCTAGAAAGAAGGCTGTTTACTAGAACTGCCATTTGAGTGTCAGTAGTCTTAAACTGCTGATGAAAAGGGAAATCAGGCACACCTTCTCCTCCAGCTATTTTTGAGTAGTGACTATACCTTAATGAGGGTTCAGAGAACATACCCAGTCATATCTGCAGGAATTACATCCCATTGTTCTGTACTTAATAAGTTTTTGGTGAAGCTGAAGACTCAAAAAGGAATGAGGTGCAGCAGGGAAATTTTTCTTAAAAGATAAGCATGAACTAAGCAAAAACTGGGTCAGGGCAGGATTTAATGTTTAATCAATTAACTGAAATTAAGCATTTTATTTGCCTTGAGCTAGTCCAAAATTTTTTCTTAATGATATAAAATAAATTTTCTGAGTTTCTCTTTACAAATATCCCCGAAAGTCCTTGTAGACTAACAGTCTTTACATGCCACTAACTGGAAGAGTTCTAAGTGTGTTTTCACAGAAAGCCTGCAAAGCAAATTTGGCCAGTAAACAAGTGACTAAAATCTCAATGAGAAAATACTTCACTCAGGCTTGAGCACCTGTATTTGCCCAGCTCTGAGAAGGAATTCAGAACAGTGCAGCTTGATAGTCAGATGTAGCCCAGCCACCCTCTGGGTGAAAAAACCTTTTCTTTGGATGCATAGTCTGTGTTAAATTACCAGTTTGCAGAATACATTAAAATGATGTTCTCTTCTGTTGCATGAGAAATTACAGCACTGTTGTGGAGTTGTCCAAGTACCTGCAGGAGTGAGGAGAGCATGGCTGGCACTGCGTTTTTAATGTGTCATAATCACAGAACTGGAATGTTAGCTGCTTCTAGTTAACAGCTGTAAAATCCAACTGGATCCCCACTGTGTATAGCCAGTGCCTGTGGTGCTTGGAGTTTCTAAAGGACATGGTATTACTCATTTTCTAAGGTGCAGTACTAAAAGGAATCTGTGGATAGATAATTACAGATAACTGTCTTTGGGACTTGCAACGAAATAATAAATCACCAGAAGGCGTGCTATCTAGTTTTCTTGGTGACCAGCTATTAAACGTGTTATATTCTTCCAAGACTTTGAAAAAAATCTGTGTGCAGTGCCTCTCTCTACCATACATGTACCCACACACTGAAAGCTTTTCAGTCACCTTAAAGCAGACTTTGTGTCTTCTGCACCTTATATCCACTGCTTACCCCTAGCACTTCACCCTCAGCACCCTCTCATGTCTGACACAGCCTCTCTTAGGCAAAAGGTAAGGCTGAACAATTTGAGAATCCCTCCTACCATTAAGAACTGTGAATAATTTTGTGGTTTGTGATCTCTGAAGCTATCACTCCATGTTTCTCCTGCAAGATGTTGCACTTCGGAGGACATTTTTGTTGCCCCTGTGTGTCTTGCACCCTGTGCCAAGAAACCTGCTTCTCTTAGCTCTCTGACCATTTTTAAGTAGGAGAAGCGAGTGCCTGCAGCCATAATTGTACATGGTTCTCCCTTCCTGTTCTGCAGCAACTGTTTGAGGCCAAACAAGCTGCTGCTGTTTGTATAGGGTGGTTTGGGAACAACTGAATCTGAAAAGTGCAGTCTTTAAAAATGACAACATAGAGCAAAATTGATCCCCAGCCCCTTTGTGTAGTTCAGTGAAAAAAGAGAGAAAGGAAAATATTTTGATCTCTGTGATGGTCAGTGTTACCTTGTGCTCTTATGGACCACTGGAACTTCTGTAGAAGACAAAACTGGACTCAAGCTACCTGAGAAGTGCAGCAGTGTTTTCCTACCAATAAACTGATGGATGTTATATCTGTTATAGTAGAACCAAATTTCACTTGCTGAAAAATTCTTGAGGTTTATGTAAATATGTGGGCTGGAAGTTGGATAACCATATCCAAGGACCTAAGATATAAATTAGAATTATTACTTTTTCTGAACAGCAAAAGACGCTCCTATTTTATTCTTGCAGTTCTAAAATACATGCTGAAGAGTACAGCCTTAAGAGTTCAGCTCTTCACAAAAGTCTCCTTAGTAATAACAAAAATACTGTTAGTCTGTGTACAAAAAAAAAAAAAGTATTCTTTACTACAGCTGCAGTTAAAAGCAGTTGTTATGGCAACTGTTGTAGTATATTTATTAGTATTTCTCCTGTACTTCCTGTACTGTTTGGGAGAGGCAAATAATGTCTTTTGCTCCACTGCATGTGATTGATAGAATGGGAGACTGAGATGCTCCTCATTGCCACGTAGTGAGATAAGGATTCTGGTAATGTGCTTTAAGTTAACCTCCCTCTTCCCTGGGGGATAGGGAAGTGAGGGCTGCCCATAAATGCAGACAGATTGCACACAGATAGACACAGGATCAGAACACTATTTCCAAACCTCTTCGTACCCCTAACGTCTGGCTGCAAGTACAGCCAGATGGTTTCGTGTGTCAATCTTGGTAGCCGCGTCTCTATGTGCTGCTCCCAGGGAAGTTGATGTGTGTCATTGAGTGTCTAGAGGCCTTATCGAAATATCTGACAGGAGTCAGATGGAAACTGTTGCCTGTGTGCTTAATGGGTAATAGAAGAATACTTTGCAGCAATGCTTGTATTACCTCTGTGGCTAGTCCCTCACGTGCAGTACCTTCTAGTTGTGAAATTAGGTTTGTAGTTGGACATTCGTCTGCAGTTTACCTGCAAACCTCTCTGCTTGTTTGGCTTCAAGGTATGTCTTGTATGAATTTTTCCTCATTTTTTTTCATTTGGTTATGTTATTTTATAGTTTTTAACTTTGTTTTACACTGTTTTTGTGGTGGCTATTACTGTAAGAGTAGAGCACCTGCAGAGGTCAGAGAAGTGCTGTAGAAACCATTGTCATTTCACAGGCAAACATACTGGCACACATCACGCCAGAGGGATTTCCGCTCAGTTTTTAAAGGCAAGGCTAGTGCAGCTTCTATTTATGAGTTAAACACTGGATGCTTGTAAGGTGCAATGTGGAAAAATAGCTAATGTCAGCATCTGCACTTTGATGGATTTCTAGTTTTAGCATCAGGAGTTCAGCTCCTGATGACTGGAGGAAGGGAGGAAGGTGAGAAACTGTGTACAAACTTGTAGAGGTTCAACAGCCACATAGAATCATAGAATGGCTCAGGTTGGAAGGGACCTTAAAGTATCATTTAGTTCCAACCCCCCCACCACAGGCAGGGATGCCAATCATTAGACCAGGTCACCCAGGGCCACATCCAGCCTGGCCTTGAACACTGCCAAGGATGGGGCATGCACAACCTCTCTGGGCAACCCGTTCCAGTGCCTAACCACCCTCCTGGTAAAGAAATTCCTCCGAATTTCCAACCTAAATTTCCCTTCTTGCAGCTTATAACTATTTCCCCTTGTCTTGTCACAGTTTGAGAACCTAAAAAGTCTCTCCACTTCCATCCTATAATCCCCCTTTAGGTACTGGAAGGCAGCTGTGAGATCCCCATGAATAGCAGCACTTGCCTGTTGCACCATACACGGCTTTGCGCTGCTTATGTAATGAAATAGACTAGCTTTAGGCAAGTGTAAGCTGTCTGATTAGCCTTTTCTTCCTCTTCCATATTGTTTTTCTGTACCTTCATTCTCTGCTAGGATAAATATTAAGTCATCAGTATCTACAGGTGTGCTCTGCTTCTTCACCTATGAATTCTAAGGGACATTTGTGACAGCAGAAGCTCTAGAGACTTCCAAGTCTTATATTCTGTCCTCATCTAAAGGACAAGTTCTAGACCACTTAGAAGACACATGCATCATGTTAGTACCACTTCTGTAAAGATGGTGAAACGTTGACTGTGTGTTTCTTTTGCCATATGCTGTGTACTATTCAAACTTTTCTGCTGGATCAAAGAACTAGAGAGCCATCTCTGATAATAGATGCTAGTTTGGGAGCCAAATGCAAAGTTTCCCACAAATTAGCCCTCATGTAACCCATTTTCTTGGATGCTTTAGAAGAGAAAAGTGAGCTCTGGACTGCAAGAAAACCTCCTAGTTCATCCTGTGGTAACAACATTTCTTTTAATGAAAAGGAGAAAGTCTATGGCCAGATAGACAGAACCCATAAGTAATGTACTGAAGAAGCTAGAGAACTTAGAACACGCAGTCATGTACCTGATGGCTCTGTGGGCATCGTGGGGGAGAAAAGGAAAGGACATTCTGAGCTGTAAAGTTTGACTTTAATTGTCTTGTTCTTCAGAGTTTGAGTAAAAGTAATTGTTAAGCACAAACTGATGTTCCTTCAGCACAAGATGCAGCACACAATTAGTTGATTAAGGCTAGTATGCCTACTTTGATCTGAAAAGATCAATTGGTAAGAAAATTGGAGGACAAAATGTGCAGCATTATGTAATCACATGAGAAAAAAACCTGTAGTTGTGTCCAAGAATTCCTAGGAGTTGCATCATGGAGCAACCTGAGTTTCTGTCCCCATACCCCGTTTTATTCCCTCTTCATGCAGTCCCAGCCATGGCTGGATAAAGAGGGAATTGCTGGCAGAGGACACTCCTGCAGCTTCCTTCCACCAATCTCACTATCAAAAAGGCAAATTATTGGTCATGATATTAAGAGATTATTGAACTGTGACACAGCTGATCACTTAAAAAAATCTCCTGTGATATATATGTATCACAGAGTGCTCTGTGAGGAAGTGTGAGGTGGGACTTGTCAGCAAATCTGCTGGAAGATGCAATTTTCCTGTACCTCTGACTCATGTAGTAATCAGTCTCTGGATTCTACAGTGCTCTTAACAGTGCCAGACATTGTACTGAGGTAAAACATATGGACCAATACATCATAATTCAATTAATATTATCAAGAGTCAGATTTTAGTAACCGTCTTCCTCCTGGAAAGCATGTGGTCCCACAGGAACTAACATGCAAGACGACAGCTCTCTAGCTAATTTGATTATCTGATAATATTTATCTTTCATGAAAAGGCATGAGAATGTTTTCCAAGTAAATGATAAATCTTCAGACAATCTAAAATCTTAAGTGAATAGACAGGCTTCTGAAACTACATCACTAAACCTTGACTTGCATGAGCTTACATATGATAGACAATGTTCTTTCCAGATCTTTTCAGGTCATGAAAGCTCCATGTAATTTAATGTCTCCCAGGAAACTTCAGTCAAGGACTTACTACCTGAAAGCATCACTTTTAAGAAGTAGACTTAAGTAAATTTGCAGCAGTTACTGATCATGAGGCCAAGTAGACAAGTCATGCTATGGAACAATACAGTGTTTTAAACATGAACTGTTGTAACTTTGAAGTGTTATCTTGAATATTTCTGTCATGTTTGCTGTCAAAGTTGGGAGTAAAGAGGCTTATTTTATTTTTTTAAATCATAACACTGAGATGCCTAGGCACAATATACACAAACTGGGAAAATGGAGGTGGAATGCACTGCACTCAACTGCAGGCAGAAGGATTAGGTATCTTAATACACAGCCAATGTGGCTTTGAAGTGAGTCAGTCTGGACTTGCAAGTTTTTAGAACAGGAAAGTAAGATGGATTATTTATGTGATGCCTGCCAGAAACTTATACAGTTTTTGTTTTGTGGTTTTGTTTTTTTTTTTCCTTGTGTAAAGTGTACCCAGATAAAATGTGCTCAATAGCAAAACATGTGAGGAACAGTAAACATCCAGATTCACTTCTCTAGCATGATGATTTTTTTTTTTTTTGTCCCTTAATAAAACAAGCCTTCTCCAGATGGCTGCCAAGTATGACTAGATACGTTCAGCATAAATATTTAGAGCATAAAATCTGTTTCGGAAAGTTGCTGCCCATAGGATAATTTTTAATTCTTGTCTTTGCAGTACTGGTCTTGTACTTTTTCAGCTCTTTAGAAAGGTATTCTTAGAATCCAGTTTGGCTGGTAATTTTTTGTACATGTTTATAGTGCATGTGTGAGTTCTGAACACCACTTGCATGTATACACAAGGGTTATTTGTGGAATTGGGCATGAATCTTGCTTGAGGCGTACTTTGGGGATCCATGCCAATTCCTCATAAATATGGAATTGCTGCTGTTCCTCAAAGGCACTGTATGTGTGGTAGCTTATACTAGGTGAGGCTCTGTGCCTCTTACTATTAAGTATTGGCACAGCAGGTTGCACAGCATTTCAGTATTTTCATGCTCATTTGGCTCTGGGTTTGAGCAAGAACTGATCGGTGATCTTCAGACTGAGGGAGATGGCAGGAGCTTTCAGTTTGTGATCTGTCACTGGTTATTCAAGATGATCTGTAGACATATGTGGGATGTATTTTTAGTATCTCCTCTTTAATTGTGAGCATTTTGTGAGCATATTCTTAGCATTTGAAACTCAAGTGGTAAAAGACTTTTCACTATGTAGCTGAACAGTGTCTAGGAGAATATAGAAAATTGTAATATAACAAAAATAGCATGCACAGAAAACCCTTAATGGGCTGAAGATAAGACTAGCCTTCGGTGGTTTGTTTTGAATTGAAATGAGTGCTCCTTTGTCACTGTGATCTGCAGCAAAATATTCACAACTGGTAGGAGAATCATTGTCACCTTTGGGCATTTTAAATATAGGTATTTCATTCCTATTTGTGTTTTCAGAAAATGTTCCTGAGGTTAATGCTTTAACACTTGCTCTAGAACTGGCATACTAAAGATGAGGAAATAAGGCACTGACATACAAGTGATTTTAACAGTGAGAGAAGTTAAAGGAAATGAGAGTGCAGTAGCCCTGTAAGAATCCATACTACTTGTTTTTCCCTTATGGCTACATCTTCAATGCACTGGTGTCTTGGTATCTTTGCTAAAAGGATGCTCATGCTACTCTGTACTAGTTTTGTGCTTGTCTTTTTCTACTTGATTGTGCAGTTTCCTCCTCATTCTTCTAGAATGCCTGTGAAAAATAAGTCTATTCGGTTAGTGGTGGAGCTTGGGAATGTTCAAAATGGCTCTGCATGCTGTATCCTGAGCCTTCTCCCATCAGGACACTGCACATGCTCCAGTGTACAGAGGGCTTGTGTAGCAATCTCCTGTCTTCTCTACAGGGTGAAATTAAAGCTGTTTTACCTTGTCTAGCTATGGTACCCTGATGATGAGCTTATTGATGCTCTTTCAGGGTTCTAATTTCAGTAGGAGTTTTCACTCAAACAGGCCTGAGGGACAGACCTCTGAAGTCAGTCGTAAGCCTGTCTTCATTGGCCGTTACTGTCTTCCTGTTGTTGGCTCAGCATTTTCCTCTGGGAGAAGCAGACCTATGACAACTACATATAGCAGAAAGCTGAACACATAAAACTGATGTGCCACATGACTTACTAAACAGTCATAAAGAAAAACTGCTACTAGATGGTCCTGGATGTGAAGCCAGCCTGTAAAAGACAGCTTGGCACATAACTAGCTCCAGAAGAGGTTTTCCTTCCAGTACTCGCTGCTTTTCTCTTGTAGTTTTTTTTTGTTTGTTTTTTGTTTTTTTTTAAAAAAAAGGAGAAAAAAAAGAAGAAAAAAGCAATTCTCTTCTTTGCCTTACTTGAGCTCTGGGATTCGCTCTGGGGTTTTATTTAGTAGTGCTGGTGAGGAAAAGGACATGAGTGCACATTATACACCTCTACACACCACATCTTGCCCCATATCTGCATACTAGTAGCTACAGAGACCTATTCTTCTATGCTGGAGAATACTGATACACACCAACAACTTGCCAAGATCAGGCTTGGGTTAATGAAAACAATGAAAGCACCACTTAACTTCCAAATGGATTTCCATGGAGACAGCTAGACAGTAATAGTGTTTGGACTTTTTATTCAATAAAAGTTTGAGTTATAAATATTCTCCATTTGTTTCCTATTTACAGTTGTAAAATATTTTAGGATAACCTACCCATCACCTGTCATTCAGTGTCTCAATAAATGCCATGAAAACATCATTGTGAAATAAAAACATCTTATTTCCAGCCCACAAACCCAATTTCCACACACTCATAAAATAAAATCAAAGGGACAAAAAAGAGGAGAGAAGGAACCAGGGGGGTGGGAGGTGAGAGGAAGACAGTACAGCAGGCAGCAATGCAGTATTTGCTACACAGTAGCAAAAGAAATGGGTAAAAATTTCAGTCTGCTATGATGGCAAGCTTTTCAGGACATTTGTTATAGACCAGCGTTGTCCAGTGCATTTCTGAAGGATGAGTTGAAATCCAAATTCATTTTCATTATTTTCCTGCAATTCCAGGCAACGCTTGGATTTTCGGTTCTGGATTGCACCTCCCTTTAAAGATGGGGGAAAAAAGAGAAGCGTTTGGATTAAACACTCTGAACTTATTGCATTGCTACTGTATGATAGTATAGATTAGAGAACACTGCAACGTCAAACTACTAAAGTGCACTGCTGCTGTGAAAAATGTTTCGGTTGGAGACAAGATAAGACCTAGCTTGGATTTGGGGCGAAGGTTCCCTTTGTCACAGGCTGGTTTAATCTCTGATGTAGTTTAGAATCACCTTGATTGCCTGGTTACCATTTCAGCAAATAAGGTTTCTAGAATTGAGCTTTGTTTCTAGCCATGCTTTTTAACTGTGAGCCAAAGCTTTCCTGTTTACCTAGCTCAGTGGCTCTGCTGCACCTCTGAAACACAAAAAAAGGCAAAAAAAAGACCACTGCCTTGGCCAGGGGTGTCCTGTATGTAGGCTAGAATGCAAAAAAAAGTTTAACCTTTAAACTCTGAAATGAACTGTCTTTTATAATTTTTTACTGCTAATCCTCAGTACTGACTGTTCAACTCTCAGCCTAGTACTGCCATTTTAAAGCCCTGTCTTCACTGTTGAGTTGTAGTAAATCTTAATTTAGAGGGGCTATCACATAATTAACTATAGACCTACATGACAATTAAATCATTATGTTCATGACATAAATGACTTTTACAACCCCCCTCCCCCCTCCTATAATTCTGGTTTCAGTTGTTTCTTTCACCTTCTGTCCTGTCTAATAAAGATAATAGATAACTGGTACACATTAGTAGCTGGGAAGTTTCTTCCAAGATACGGAGTAATTTGCACAGCATTCTGAAAGTCTGCCTTTCTCTGGCATATCTTGGACTTGTGTAGTAGAGAATTACTGACATATGCTGCATTCTTTGATTTGCAGATTTAAGTCAGTACAGATAGTACAGCTGAAGTGTGAAAAGAGCAGCCACATTTAAGTTGCTTATTTGTACAATGCGGGAAAAAACCCAGTTGGTATAAAAAAATCCTCACCAATCCCCAACCCCATGCAAAAAACTCCAGCTTATCAATTTTATTGGTTTGTGTTAAAACTTGCTTTAGAAATTCATAGCTGTGAACAGCATAGAAATGCTAGTTTGCTTCTTCAGAGAAGGCTGTTGGTGAAACAAAGGTATCTCATGCCACTCAGTACAGATTCTTCATTCAGACAGGTAACTTGGGGCTCTCCTCTCCTCCTATCCTATCATTAATACATTACTGTCTGTGAGAAGTGACTTAGCCCCTTTTTTTTTTGACCTGGCTAGTGTAATACTGAATTAGGTTTGAAAGCTCTGACAGCTCTGGTAAGATGGTGACCAATAAAAATCCACACAATTCAAAAGATGGGGCTCCCATAAATCCTAGGCTAGGCCTACAGGAAGTTGAGGTACAGTTGTCACTAATGACTTCGCTAGACAGACAGGCACACAGTAGGCATTTTAATAATGTCTGTAACAAAATGCTGAGTGAACGGTATTCTCCCATAACTGTTTAACTACTATTGACATTCATCTTAATTAATGGCAGTTAATTTCAGCTGTCTGATGGGAGTATAAACTCTGTGATATCTACAAAGCAAGACAACTGCTTGACATACAAGAAATTTGAAGAAATAAGGATGATAAATTAGTCAAAGATTTATTTTATGCTGTTTGTTCCCTTATCTCAAACACATGCTCTTCCCCTTTCTACCCCAATTACCTTTGGCCTTCTAATGCTCACTGTGGTGAGATTTAATTTTTTCCAAATGAATTCAGTGATCTTTAAATTAGATCCTTCAGATATAAAACTCTTAAGTTAATGGATGTTTTCTCACTGCTGAAAGAAACAGCTGTATTGTTTTGGTTTTGTCTTCTAGCAAAACATACAGTTTTTATTCTTATTGAAAACCGTGTTTTTTCCTGCATAGACCCAACGTTGAATGGCACCCAGGATCAGCTCCCTGGTTTTAAATTGGTAATTTTGCCAATTACAGTTTACAACAAGTGTTTCTGCTTACACCAAAAATGGAGATCAACTTCCTTGTGCTTCTAACTGAAGCTGGAGGTGCTTGTATTGCTGTCATTTAACTACTTCTGTATTTATCTTTTAGTCCTTGCCTCATTTTTGGTGTCTGCGACATCCTCAGCGCAGATCTTGCACCAAGGAAGCAGGAGAAAGGAGAAAGAAGTTGTCCCACTTTGTCTTGGTCGAAAACTCACCAGTTATGGGAGACTAGCTCAGCTCCATTACTTGTTTGAGGATTTTTTTTTTTTTGGACATGGGAAATGAATCTGGGTGTGGTAGTTTTTAGCCCTCTCTTGTCATTTGTAACTTAGTAGGATAAGTGAAAACAGAATTAATTGTTTTCATTTTATGTAAAACATGACAGCTAATACACAGGTGCTTTGCTGGTACAACTTTTTGTGCCCAAACTCTGTGATGTCCATGTTGAGAACAGTTTTTATGCTTATGAAGCTAGTATGCTTCAGCATCTGGGTGGGAGCAGACACCTAGTTTATTGGCTGCACTTCATGAATCCCATGTTTTGGTCCTTCTTTTTTTTTTTTTTTTTTTTTTTTTTGTCCTCCTCCCCAGGGACTGTATATGGGGTCCGGTCTCCTAACTTAGAGCTGGGAGGTAGAGGAGGCCATAGCACTAAGCTTTAAATACTGCCAGGCTCAGCTGGGAGTTTCTTTCTGCCTAACACCGATTTGTTTCAGTGGTCAAAGGTTTCTTTCAGTTGGATGGGCCTATATGCCTTCTATTTCTATTGAGGGTTTTGGGGCAGCGAAAGGAGGATGTTCACAGTGGAGACAATGTTTTTCCTCTATTCTAAATTACGTAGAGCACACATAGGTGTTACAGGAAATGTTTTCATGCAAAATACTTTAATACAGGCAGCTACATAAACAATGTGTAAGCCACTCCTAAGGAAAACAAAACAAGCAAGCAACCAAAAAAGCCACACAAAAATCTCTCTCCCTTCTCTTTTCCTGATGTGCCCTCATGTGAAATCCAGCTTCTATTTGACAGGAACAAGTGACTCGGGAGATAAAAACCTGAGGAAGCTCTTTTTGATGTGCTGCAAAGCACTCTACATGGCTACTGAAAATTACCCTGCAGAGTACACTGGAGCTGCTGTATGGAATGTAAAAGAGATAGCAAAGTGAAGTAGTGGTTAATATGTGGTTTGTTTTGTTTTGTTTTTTAAAAAACAGATGCTTTTAGCAGGATGTTGATCTTCTTCACCCTTCCCCCGCCTCCCCCCCGGAGAAACGTGAAGGCTCAAGTCTTATTAGAAGAACTTAGCTCCTAAGAGATGTGAGGTCTCTGCAGGACCATGGCTTAGACCCTCAGAGAGGATGTAGTCTACACAGCTTTGGTTCTTTTTAATAAGCATATAAAGGAAAGAATTGCTCTGAAGTACAGGGAGAAGGGTTTGTTAGTTGCTTACTTAAAATTTCCTGTCGTCAGCGTACTTAATTGTGTTTATTTCCCTCCCCCTTCAGATTCCTAATGCAAGCCTGTGATAGTGGTATACCATGGTCTGTTATCTCTGTGGCGATGACAGTGCACCCTCTATACAGTGCAAGGCCTGAACTAGGGAGCTGTGAATTGAGGAACTCCACTGCAAGAAGCAAGCAGGCAGGACTGACACACTGAAAGCTACTACTACATTTTTCTACTCTGACTAGCTTGGCCTCTCAATTACAGTATTCCTGAATGGTTTCTGCAGTCTGTCATCAGCATTAGCATTTGGAACCTTAAAGCCAAATGCAGACAGAGGTGTCCTTTACAGTTAATTTCTTTTTTTATAACCATTTAGGGAAACTTGTATTGAACTGTGACAGGCATGTTTATTGCTTGCTCAAAAAATGGTTTATCATGATACTACACTTGAGGCTAGCTGATAGCCTGAGACAGCATCTTCAGTTACGAGGCAAAATACAATTCTAAAGACTGAAACAAATTAAAGAGGAATTCTGCCCAGTCAAACAGAATTAGGATTAAGATCACTGATGATGAGAGGCAGCAAAACAGCACTAGAAGTCTCAAGAGGATAAATAAATACCCAGATCAGCTGTTTTATAAAAATAGACTGAAGATGACAGCACTAATGAGTTTGAAAACTTTATGGGTTTTGGAATGCAAATTGAAGCAATTCCTGTGAGAAGTACAAATGCTCTCAAGTCCTGCTGGTAGCCTTGGATACATAAAAAACTGATTCAGTGCTAGATGCGATCCATGACATTCCAGTCATTTAACTAGGTGTGATAAGTTCTTTGAGCTTCAGGTTGTACTGGGTTTCCAAATTTACCAGAAAAAGCAAGTAGAAGGGGAAAATGGGGAGATGAGGTTGTTGCTTTAGCATCAACCAGGGCTCAATAAGCTAGTAAAAGCTCTTTGGCATGAAACTTAAGACAGGGTTTAATCACTTGTAAAAATCAAGGGTATGAAATGAACACTAGAGGTTGTCATCATTACTGAAAATCAGCCTGATAGCTTTTTTTTAACAAGTTACTATAAAGTGTACACTTTTGTTACAGAATAGAAAAGTTCACATTATTGTTTAACATGCTTGGCATAGGGGGACATGTAGTTACTCATCTTTGGCCAGACAACTAAAACTCCTTTCAGCACAATTAGAAAGTCCAAGATTTTTATATTTTTCCCTAGGAAAGATGAGACATTTTCCCTAGACATCTTAACAGATTCCCAAAGATTTATGGGTTTTAGAGGAGAGAAAACACACATTCCTTTTTTTTGTGTGTGAGATGTAACCCTTACTGAGATGTAGCTCCTTTGGAAACAAAAATTGTGTGTCTAAGTTTCCTGAGCGTTCAATATGAAGGCTTCCTAACTCATTTTAACCCAGAAACTGAACTTCTTGCATTGTCATTATATGCTTATGATTAAGCCAATCTCTAGAGTCCAAGAAATAAATTGAGTGCCAACTGAAGGAAATTAAGAGATGAATTTGCACTAGTATTTCAAGCAATCTGCATATTATAACATGGGAATTTAGGTTGGGCTCTTTGGGACTTCAGTCACAGTATCTAGTCATTGAAAATGGCTTTTTTCTCTAGTAAACATACAAATCTGTTAGCTGATTACAAATGATATTGAGAAAGGAGTATCCTTGCAGCTGCAGCACAAACCTTGAACAGTTTACTCAGACAATAATGGAAATAATCTAATTTTTTGTCTGTTATACTGGGTATCATCACTGTCAGGTTCAGGATACAAGACTTGAAGTCCTGATAATCTCACTAAGTAATAAACACTGTTTTCTTGTCATGTGTATCATTACTGAATCCTGATTTAATTGCCTTCCAAGTAAATATTTTGCTCAAGTATTTGCATCTTGGGTTGTAGGGTGTTAACTTGGTATCCAAACCTTGCTGACTTATCTGTTGTTCTTGTGACCATTAGAATTAAAGATGCGGCTTCTACTGACTTGTCAGGACAGTGTTTTGGTTTTCATCTGTGTCCTGGTTTTGGCTGAAATAAAGTTAATCTTCTTCCTGATAGCTGGTAGTGTAATGTGGTTTTGGATTTAGGATGAGAATAATGTTGATAACATACTGGTATTTTTAGTTGTTGCTAAGCAGTGTTTATACTAAGGCAAAAGATTTTTTCAGTTTCTCCTATTGCCCTGCCAGCAGGAAGGCTGGAGGAGCACAAACACTTGGGAAAGGTCACAGTCAGGAGTGCTGACCCAAGCTGGCTAAAGGAATATTTGCCATGTGGTGTCATATCCAGTATAAAAACTGGGAGGAGCTGGCTAGGAGGGGCAGACTGATTGCTGCTCAGGTGCTGGCTGAGCATGAGTCAGCAGGTGGTGAGCAATTGCACTGTGCATCACTTGTCTTTCTGAGGGTTTTATTTCACTCTCCTTTTGTTATCTTTATTTTCATTATTATTTTTTTTTTCAATAAACTCTTCTTATCTCAACCCACAGGTTTCAATTGTTTTTGATTCTCCTCTCCATCCAATTAGGGCAGAGGGGAGGCTGCATGATGCTTAGTTGCCAGCTGGGGTTAAACCATGACAGTCCAGGAAGTTAGAAATAATAAAAGGTGTATGCTAAAGGTAAAAATACTTCCATCCATTTGCAGCTCATGAATGCAGAACCCAAAAAGTGATTCATTCAGTAATGCAAAGGAGGGACCAAGAACAGAGCTACAATCTCCTGAAACCCAGCTGCTTCACTTGGTAAGTGTTGGTTATCAGCCAATTTGTAGAAGACATTGTGGATTTGCCCATTCTATTACATGTCTGTCATTATAATGCAGTGCACTACGTTGTCAGCAGCAGCTGTCATCTGTGATTTTTGGATGAAGCCTACTGCAATGGACATCTTAAATTAGGAAAAATCAGGTGCAACTAGAACAAATAGTTTCTTTGTAAATAAATGTGATGGTTAAAATTATATGCTAAAATATGCAAATAAGATCTGTTTTGTAGAAAAAACATGGGTATGTGTTAACTTCCTTCTAAATTAGTTCAGCACAAGTGTCTTTGGAGCTTAAATGTTCTCCCCTCAGGAGACCGAATACTGCATAATGTGGTATGCTGTAAAAGACTTGAAATGCACCCACTAAAAGCTCATTTTACTGCTGTATTCACACAAACTTTCTAGCTGCACCTAATTTGCAAAGATTAAAACTTGCTACTAGAAAATGACTCTAAATAGAAGACTAAACTTATACAAAGAAACTCTGGTTACCATTAACTACAGCAGTAACAGCAAGCAAATTTAATACTCGTGGTTAAAACACAGTATAACATAGTAATATTTCTATTTATTATTTTTTCTGCATGTTTTGCATATACATTTTCATATTTAATTTGAAGTATTAAAAATGGAGAAGCAACTATCAGATTATTTCTAAACATTCCATTATTTGTAAATGGGACTGAAGAGTTTATAGGCTTATAGTATGACAGTTCAAGGAGTATAAAACCCACATACTCTTAATATTTCTAGAACCTGTAGTATGACAAGATTATTAGTTAAGTTGCACATGAATTAGGGACAAATCTACTAGCAAAAAGAAATTTAAAACATTAACTGTCACTTTCTCATGGCTAAGCAGAACAATGGTTCAGGTTCATTGTCCTCCAGCTAGAACACCTTGTGCAGTTATCCAGTTAGTTAAAATATTAAGTACATGCAAGCTACTGTAATATTTGATCAAAGACAGGCAAAGAATAGCTGAACACAGAAGAAAGTGCTGCTGATGTACTGGACCCATACACCAATACTGCACTGAGGCCCCTGGGGTTTGTGGAAGTGCTCTTTTGTGGTTGAGGGCTCTTGGCAACACTGATTCTTTAAAAAAAATCAGATAGTCTCACTAAAAATATGGGGCTTAGCCTAGTCTGCTGGCTCAATTAATTGAATAATTAGGTTCTGTTTGTCTTTATATTTCTCCTGCAGGATCAAAATCTCTATTTCTTCTAACAAGCAGGATCACAATCACTTTCTGTTCTGAGCTGCCAGGCAGATAGCACTGCATAATTATACAGCTGTACAGCATGTCTTCTACTGCAAATACATACTGAGTGTATTTGTATCCTCTGGGGTTAGAAGTACAGCATAAATTCAAATTCTTGATAAATTAATAATGCTATTAATGGAAGAATCTGAAGAAGTTCATGGGGAGCAGTGTTCCCTTGCACACCCAGCTCTACTGAAATTAATCCCTATTGTACACTGGTATCTTTGGCTAATGTATAGTCAACTCAGAGTGGACATTAAACAGCAGACAGTTTCCTTTTAATGGTGTTAGCCTCTACTTCTGCCCTGTGTATGCTCAGCAGGGGGGCATATAAATTGATACAGAGGTTCTCCAGTTGCTTTGCAGCTCTCCAGTTTAATCCTGCCATGCAGTCTGCAACCTGCATTCCCTTACTAGCTTGGGATGGGGTTGTGGGTAATGGTTCCAGCTAGCAGTAGTATTGCACTTCTAATTCCATAAGCCAATGATAAATAAGAATGATTCAGAATGACTGTCTAGCATGTCAAAGGCCAAAAGCTGTAGGAGGAACAAGATGTAAATGCTTTCAGTAATTTTAAGATCTATTTTATTTCTTTATATAGCTACATAGAACATCTATTTAATCTATTATCTATCTATTTACTTGAGATCTGAGTCATCATGCTTATCTGTGGGATACTGTAACACTAAGTAATTAATTTTCTTTTCACGTGTCTTCCTTTGTCCTTCCAAAACAATTCCTACTATGATATTTGGGCAATTACACATATGGTAACTACAGCTGTCAGCAACAAATTTTATTTACAGCTTATCAGGATAGCATAAGCAACCCTCTCTGAAGACTTCTGAACGGGACCATTTCCTGTGGAAACCTTCAGCACTGAACAGAATCATGATTCTCCATGACATGCAAAAGCAATGTTAGCTTTGCAGGCAGATGCGACTGCTAGCAGATACGGGTACAAGACAGTGCTGAGCACGGGCTCTGCACAGCCTCCCCATGAGGTCTGTGATGAGTGCCAAGACCTACAGATGCATGCTCTTACTACTTTTCTATGGCAACCCTACTGGAAGTGGAATTACTTAACAGAGCTTCCTGTACATAAAAGAATTCCATATGGATCAGCCTTAAAAGGATTAATCTTCTCTGGTTTTTAGCTCTGCCTTGTGTTCTTGTACCTCTTTATACACAGAGACTTCATCTGTCACATTTCTTACATGAGCAAATAGTGATGGTGTAGCTAGTCTGGTTAGAAGCATAAGAGACAGTCACACCCCTAGCTGACCAAATATTAACATAAAGACACTTAAAGAGTAGTTACAGAAACATGTCCTCCTTTTACTTTTGTTGTTCTGCTGGAGGAGTACAAACACACTGAAAGTGTACTTTCTAGATAACCTGCTGTCCCCAGGTAATGTGTTCACTTGTAGGGCAGGTGTTATGTCACAACTACCTTTTGATGAGCAATAAACCTAAGAAATCAGACCAGAGACCAAGAAATGTCATAAAAAACCACCACCAGTATACCTATCCCCCCCCCCCCCNTATTTATGTACTATTTCGTAGCACACAGAACGAACTTAATAATATCAGAGAGACAGCTGGCTTTGGCCATAAGCAGTTTCTTCTGAAAGATGTCCCAACGAGTTACCTGTCCAGGTGTACTGGCCTCCATCTGCTACATCTCAGAGCCTGTTCTCTGTCACACACCACACCAAGTAACCTAATCACTAGAACAGTCCCAAGGACGGCAGCTTTACTGAGCACATGGACAGTGACCATTGTGCACACGTGCTGCTGACCTGATGCTTCCTGCAAGCATTTGGTTACAAGGGGAGCAGAGTGTTGCTGCCAGCACACTGTGTGTGCACCTGCTCCTTCCCATGAGGAGCTCACAGAGTGTAAGCAGGTTTAATAGTTTAGTATGAAATGAGGAGCACTCAGTGGCAAACAAGGTTAGGTTTTGCTTTCCTAATGGTTCATGATGCCAGAGCAGTTTCCTTGATACCATGTTTAAATTAATATTTTAGTAAAACTCTGACCTTTTAACTACCATGTAGTACTTGTGATTCTATCCTCTCTGCTGCATGTAACATCTGGTGACTACTTACTATTTTGCTATAAGGTCTAATTTTAGTCTGATTACATGAATGAGAGACTCAACTAGGTAAATGTCAAACGCCTAGAAGACTTTTCAGCATAAATGTGTTCCCAAAATAAGCATTTCTCTATGCAAAACTTGACAAACAACCTGAACAATAAAATTCATGAACACTACCCAGTCAAGGGGAGTCTTTTCAGGGCTGATTTCCATAATTGACATAATTACAGTTGTAAACACTTGAAAAAGCCTTGGAAGGAAGAATGTCACTGAAGCCTGCATTTTATTGGGTGGTGTTGCATTTGGCAGCTGTACAAAACTCTGGAGCATGGAATTTGCTCAGATGGATCCTGATTATATAAACACATAATACAAGCTTAGAATGCTCAATTCAAGTTTGCCCTGTACAGAGCGATATCACAAAGTCTCCCAAGGCCTCCGTCCAGTCAGCCAGCAGCTGGGAGGTAGTGGTAGTGGTTCCCTCCATATGAATGCCTATTAAACCATTATTTTGTACTCAGGGTAGCAGGGGACATCTGAGTGTCTGACTCCAGCTAGTTACAACTGAAGGTAGCCACACAACTTTAAATTTAAAAACCAAAGTAAAAGATATTTTAAAAAGTCTAGTTTAAGATATATACACACAGATTTTTAATCAAAGATGCAAATTAAGAATTAAATAATTCTCTAATAGGTCTACAGAAGCAAAACCATTACCTGAGGATGACCCTCATTTTCTAATTTTGCCATAAGGATGTCTCATTATATTACATTTCAGCAATGCAAGTGAGAAGGAAAATTATCTGAAGAATCCCTTGTCCAGAAAGCTGTACACTCTTCTATTAACCAGACTGAAGTCCATGTCCCACCAGCGACTATCATGCTACCTCTCTCAGAACATACTGTGTTTTGTGCAAAAGTCAGAAGTTTCCTCGTTCAATTTTGAAGTTACATGTCTGGAATGCAGAGGAAATACTGGGTTTTGTGCTGGTTGGGGAAATCCAGTTCAGTTGGTTTATCCTGCTTGGGTTGGCAAGTCTTGTGCCCATTCCCTTTCTGAGAAAATTTTCTACTTGCACTGCTCTATTTTTAATTATCTGTATCATCACAAATTCTTACTGAAAGGCTAGAGACTTTAGAGAAGTCGATGCATATTTGCAGCCAAAGGAAGGTGCTAGTAAAAAAAACAAAACCCAACTACAGTCAGCATCTTAATATTTCACAAACTTCAAGACTATGTAAGCCTCAGTACTTACAGTCTTGCTTGTTTTCAGTAGTTCTTCTCAGTGCATAATATGAAAAATAAATAGCAGAGCTCTAAAAATGCAATGGAAAAAACCTCTTTCAGACAGACAGCTTCCAGTGTATTCACAGAAACACATCCTTTCACCAGACTAAAAGGGAGCACTTCAAATGGGGTTCATCAGTTGATCTTGGCAAGCCTTGATTACTCTCATTAGCTTTCTTCTAGCTTACAGAAAGTACAAGGAGCTATGTACCATGGTGTATGTTGTGAAATAATGGCATTTTAATTGCATCAGGTATTAACAAAATCCTTTCTGAACAGCAAGCTTTGCATTATTTCATTTGTCTCTAATTTACCATAAGGAAACAACGAATTAGCTTTCACTTCTCCTGGGCAGAAGTTTCTTTGTAGAAGGCTTAAGTACAGTCCACAGAGTCTAGTTTAACAGCACTGCACCTTCATTGGGAGATTGTATTTGGAACATGGAATAGAAATGGAAATACAGACATAAACCAAACTTGAAGTAGCATTTTTGAAGCTTTTAATAGTTAAATTATCAATGCATTCTAGTGCTGCCACCCAAATCAGTTCTACTAGAATTAATGTTACAAAACAGCAACAGTATTCTGCAGCAGAAGCCATTAATTGTCACCACAGGGCTGGATTACACAGAGTAGTCACTGAATAGGTGGAGAATACCAAAATGTAGCTGAAATACGATTTAAATCTGGTAATTATACTTTTTCAAAATGGTACCAAAACTCCAAGCGCAGAGATGGTCACAGTGAGGGTCTCCACAAGGAGACTATTGTTACAGTTTGAGAAAAGACATTAAAACTCTTCCCTTCAGAAAGCAAAGTGAAAGCTGGGATGTTTTTACAGGTTAGGGATTTAAGGTCTGCTGCTTGTGAGCTACCCTTGAAAGACAGCTGGATTACCTTCATGTGCAAATACAAATAAAGTGAATAGTATGCTTTACTGATTACTGTCCAGATGCTCTCCACACTTAAGACAGATGCTAAACTGTGTTACCAGTGCCCTAAAATACACTGGTCATGGCTGTTGAGCAAAGCCACATGGATGATACAGAAAAAACACAATTCCCTTAATAGAGAGCCTCAGCCCATGGGCTGGAGTGCCCAGCTAGATTTGTAGCCTCAACACTGCAGAGAAGCAACTGTGACCAGTCAAACTCACACCAGCTATTACATTTTTCACAGAAGCTAAATCAGGTACTTACTTTAGAAAGTATTGTAATCTCATTTCAGTTATTCTAAGCAACTGACATGTCAGTACCTGACATGGTAAACTTAAAATATCGTAATTCTTACCTTAGGAAAATCTTACCTTCCTTTGAAAGACCAAATTTTAGTATCTTTAGCTTCCAGCCATTGGAACCTGTTTTGTCTTCAGGATAACCTATGTCTCTCTGTGGAATACTGATACCCTTTGAGTCACCTTGCCACTTCCTTTTAGCTAAACTGAACAGAGTGGTCTCCATAAGCATTGTATCACAGAGCACGTTTTCTAGCCCCAGAACTTTTGTTGCTTCTATATAGTTCTCCCTTGTATTTCTACATCAGTTACGAACTGTTGGTACCGGGCCTGGACTTGGTGTCCTGTCAGCATTCTCATCACTCTGAAGTCACTTCTCAGCCTTTACCTGTACTTCTTTTTTATCTCTCTCACACACACACATACAAAAGCATTAGCCTTGTCAAGTAAGGAATAGCAAAAGTAGTGTATGGTGAGGCTGTTATCATCAATGACCCACTACCCCTTTTCTACATTGCTACTTCAAAAGAAAGCAAACACCCCCACCAAAGCTTTCTGTTTCCTAAATAGTTTTCTTTCACATTTGACTTTACCAAAATCACCTTGTTTTTTTCTTTTCTCTGCCCCCTCCCCTTCAGTTGAGATAGTTCTGTAGCAGTCACTCTGGCTTAGAAACACATAATTTATTGTGAACTCAGAAAATACAATAAAAGTTTTATAACCCCTGGAGGCAGCTGACATTGGAATCCAATGTGAACATAGCTTCCTGGCTCTTTGCAAATCAAGCAAGCAAACAGATTACTCACACTTTAGCTACAGAAACAGAGCTTTTGAATTTTTTGAAATGTCTGCTGAGTAAGCATTACCTGAGTAAACTGCCAGTAAAGCTTCATTCTCTTGGCTTTGGCATAATTGCATTCAATGAGCCTGGGCCTGCTGTTCACATCCACCAGGCATCTGTTGTCATCATCGTCGATAGTGGGACTGAGAACACCCACATGGAGCTGCTGATTGCTTGTATAATAAACATTCTGCAACAGGAAGCACAAACAAGATTTGTGGCCTCTAGACAGAAGCAACAATTTCACCAAAAAGCTAATGGCAAAGATAAATATGCTGAATCACAGTAGGCTGACCCCACAGTGCCTTTTAAATTATCTTCTTTTGTGCAGGACGTAATGTAATATTTTAAAAGCTGTTCTAAATTAACAACTAATTGTTAATTGTTACCAACAAGTAAATGTTGGTTAACTACTTAATAAGAAATATGCAGACAGAACTGACTGCTGTCTCATAGTGCCTTTTTACTTCTGTTTTCTGTGGTCATGCACCATGGGTCTTCAAAGAGCAAGATGTACAGACTCTAGCAGGAAGTGGGGTTAGAGTATTGCCATCAACTCGGATTAGACTGTTTCATCTAAGGATAATACCTCACTAGAGAGGTAAGAAGAGAGAACAGCAGCACAGCAGTTCAGCAGGGAGAATCTCAAATCTTTTATATGACAGATAGAAAGATAAATGAAGGTTTTTTTAAAAGCAAATGCTAAAAAACCAAATTTGAGGCAGCTAACCAGAATCCAACATACACTATAAAAAGTTACTAGCAGCTGGTGACAGACAGATACACTGGAGGAGAGAGAACAGAATAGCTATATTTCAGGCTATTTGTTCTCATTTTATTTTGTGTTTGTCAATACACACAGACACAAGAGACTGGAAAAAGGGAACAGACACTGGCTGTTCTGGATTTGTAGCTAAGGAGTGCTCCCCTCTCACAGGCCTCAGTGATTACACTTAGGACTGAAGGCATGAGACTATTGTATTACACAAATTCTTTCCACTCTGTTTGACTACAGACAGATACGTGGGAGGTTTCTCTAGAAGAAAGGAAAAGGAGGGGAAGGAAGGCGAAATTGGCAGACAGAATCGATCATGTGTCCTCTTGAAGATGATAACAGGTTACAAATAAGCCCAGAAAGGTACCACAGGGCTACACTGGGATTGTCTGTTTGCTAATCACAAGCAGAATTTATTTTGCTAAAATCAGACCTTTGTCTTGGGAGCACAGTG
This sequence comes from Galbula dea, assembly GCA_013399015.1. Lineage (NCBI taxonomy): Eukaryota > Metazoa > Chordata > Aves > Piciformes > Galbulidae > Galbula > Galbula dea. Next base: position 2,187,991 of record VWZX01010273.1, read on the forward strand.
AGAAAGATGAAATGGCAAAACCATGATTTAGCAGCCTTATCTGATAAGGGTAAGTGTAAGGCTTTGATAACTCTAGTGGTGTAAGAGTCACAACAGACAAGAGATGACCAGAAGCACCAAACTAATGTCCCTGTCTACGTGTCTGTGACAAAAGGGGAGCCAAAAAAATATGCTGTGTGTATTTGGAAATCTTTCCTGTTCCCAGAAGTTGAGGGTGCTATCTCCTGGTATCTGTTAATTGTTGATGTTACAGCTTGTTTTATGTGCGTGTATTCTTATCTGTGAAAACTCTTGATAAAATACTAATTGCAAAAAGGAGAGAAAGCAGAGAAACAGAACTAACTGGGACTGAGGAGAGATTTGGGAGCTTAATGTAAAAATCCAACTTTGAACACTGAAACCAGTCAGTACAAGGATTAAATACAGATCAAAACAAGTGGTGGTGGTCCTGTGCAAGACTATGTTGTCTATTTACCCTCTTGGAACACTTCCTGGGGTAGATGTGCAGCAAATGTTAACTGACATATAATGAAGTATGATGGTTTACACTCATCAAAGGTTTGAACCCTTCATCAAATTTCATTCTTTTCACCCCACATAACAGAAATCTGACCTGGCTGAACCAAGGTGAGTTCAGGTTTTAAGATTCCGAGAAAAGTTGAATAGTTCAGTTATTACTTACTGAATAAGAAGGGTAAATAAAAGGACCTAGCAGAGCATGTTTCCAAACAGTAAGGACTGCAGAAGGACTAACAAGACCACAATCTAGCAGACTCTATCCATAAATTAGATAACTAACATTCCTGCCAACAAAACCAATGCTTTAGAAGAACAATAAACATTTAGAATGCACTTCCTAGACAGACCAAGAGCAACTATTCTAGGTACATTTAAGATCTATCCAGATGCTTTTTGTGGAGAGATTGAGAGTGATATAGCAAGGCAGTAACATGAAGGTGATCTTTAAAGGGGATTGTTAGGATGCATTGACTCTACAGACGAACATTTTGTTGCAGCCTGTTTGTCTCTTACCTAAAATTACTACTAGAAAAATGAGAGGGAGATTGCCAGTTATTTGTATTATTTACTAATGGGAAGTGCCTTACTAATTAAATTTTTCAGCACATTGTCACCATAGAAAATAGGGTGGAAGAAAATCAAGGGGTTCTGCATTTTCTTTTCTTAAAGATAAACATCAGTCACTGAAAACAAATGAGCAGGCATGGCTGTAACTCCAAGAAGTCTATACTACAGCTCAGGGTTGCTTGTGAAAAAGAAGTGATGTACCTGAAAGCCCTCAGGGCTGAGCTGTTTTTATTAGCTCAATCTCCTCAGCCTTTCACAGAGTGGCCTGAAGGCAATCATTTCATCTTCCTGCATAAAGCAAGCCCAATTCATAGTGCAACTTCACCAGCTTTTTTTGATGTCAAATCAGCACTGGTTCAGTCTGAGCAGCTTTCTGGGCAGAAGCGGAATGATGGCTCTGGCTGGGTGAATTACCCAAGTCTGTTTGTTGGCAAAACTGTACAGAAATAGAACAATCAAATGCAATTATGCTTAATAGAGATAATTAGCAGGTTGTTGGCTTATCTTTAGAGATCTCTTTCTACCTGCTAATATCACTTAATTTTTCATTCTGGACAAGATTAGAAAAAAGAGGTGTGAAATCTTGTATTCTCACCTAATATTGGGAAAGGCACCTTTCAGCTCTGAATTGGCATGTAAAAATAATCTTAAACTGAAACAGGCTGTGGTAGAATGGTAGCTTGTCTTTCTAACAAGGCTTTTTCAGGAGGTTGCTTTGCTTATCCAGTAATATGGGTATCATTCAACCAGTCTATGTATTATTATAAATAATACTATATCTTATTTCAGAATTGAAACCACTGCACAACCTCATCATTTGACTACTATCTCATCCTAGTAAGTGATCATATCAAAAGCAGATACCCTCTTGACAGAGTCTACTTGAGCAGCATGCCAGTGAACAGCAAGTTATCAGTTTGTGTTGCACTTGGCCAGAAAAGTTTTTAAAACCTATGGAGAGTCCCTGTCTCCTTTCCCCCAGCCCAAGAATAAACAGTCCCTGCACCAGAACAGTACAAATAGTAACTATGTCAGGAAGAAGGGAGGACATCCATCTGGTAGAAAAGAATTTAAACTACTGATTAAACTTGAAATGCTCTTCCAGTCTGAAACCTAAAGCTATTAAATATGAAACCATGGTAAAGCCTCCCTTTAAACCACTTCATATAGTAAGAAAATTATTTTCATTGTTTTCACACTGCATCTCCCTGTTTCTGTTTGATTGTTTTAATTTTCTAAAATACTTCTTGGGTTTCTTTTTTTGTGGTTTAGTTTTAGGTTTTTCAGTTTGAAGATGGTACACAAATCACCTTTCTGCAGTAGGCATTATGAGATTAACCAGCTGAGTTACATGAACTGAATTACCATCTCATAATGTACTTGTTAGATACACATATATATGACTTTTAATTGATCCTATTTTAAATTGACCTGCAGGTAAAGAAAGTATGACCTCACAGATTAAAGCCATGCTCATGTTTTATCATTGTATGTGTAGCCCTATAAAAAACAAGTTTGTACTTGTGATTTAAAGGAGTTGCTAAATAGATGAATGCCCACAGCAGTACTTGTTCAAGAGGATGCTTTTAACAAGCATCAACAAGGATGCTAGCTGTTGTGCAGTGAACTTCAGCACAAAATGGACAACTGAAGCACTTTTGTTTAAAACACTTCAGTAGATGCAGGCAAAACACACTTCACCAGCACATCTGTTCCTACAATATTGCAATATCACCATCAACTAACACAAAAAGATAGACATTTTGCAGTAATTCAGCAAAGTAATTTTTGAACAATCACTCCAGTACTTTTTGGAAGTCCAAGTAACTGAATATCGAATATAGACTATTAAGTCATTAGTGGAACTTTAGAAATTTGATTGATAACTTGGAACTTTCATTTCTGCTACAACAGGAAATGTCACAGCAGCCCTTGTTGGAAGTCACTGGAAACTCAATAGCCAAAGCCAAAGTATTTGCTTACTTCCAGTGAAGTCAAAACACCTGCTGTATGCTGATCCACAGCATTCACTCAAAGTTCCTTTGCCCTTTCACTAAAGATGCAGCCTCAGCAAAACACAACCACACATCCCATACATAATCCCTGAGGAACTACTGAACTTCCACAGAAAAAAATCTTGCTTGGGTGTTGGTATCAAAGCACATGATTAAGAAAATGAACAACTCCCTTATTCTGTAACAAAATACACCTCCTTGCATTTCATGAGTCTCTTCTAGCCTGCAGCACTTTGCCATGTCTTTCTTTCACCATAACAGTATTGATGTACAGCTATGCCTCCTGGGCAACTTGGAAGGAAGCACCTTTGTTAAGGAGATCAGTTAGGTTCAATAAAAGGCACTTATCTTCTCAAAAAGGATTCAGCATTACTGTCAATTAGGAACTCTGAAAAAATGTGGCAGGATTTGTGATCTGCAAAGTGTCAGAATCAAAATGGGGCCTGAGCCTTAAGCACTTCCACATCTTCAATCATGCTCCCACCAGGTGCTTTTCAAGGGTGGATTACTACTGTTCATACACTGAAAGACTAGCTCTGGAGGCTGCCACCTGCTGCTGCCTTTTCCTGCCCTCACTACAGGTCCAGCTGCATTCAGTGTCCTCAAGAAACTTCCTCTGAAAGCCTGGGGCTTGCAGTACATTAAAGTGATGCAAAAGAAGTTGTTCAAAACAAAATTTGGTGTCATTAATCTGAAGGTTTACAGCAAGCAAATGATGAAAGTAACAAAAGCTTCATACCTGGGTCTGAAGAAAACCATATCAGTTGCCGTCAAAGCTTGATATAGGTCTCTGCCACAAAGCTTCTGTTTCAGTCTGTCTTGTGTTCTTGGAGAACAGCCTCATAACTAATCACCTTCATAACTCATCTTCCTCTAGATTGTAAAAAGTGGGGTTGTTTTTATATCTTCTGAGAAACTTGGCCTGCAAATATCCTTGTGCCTGTAAAACTGCATCTTCCAACTAAAAGACCAATAATTCCGTAGCTTTCATGAGTTCATTTTCCTAGCAGTGCCCTAAGGCCATTGCTTCCTTTTCTGTTTGCTCCTCCTAATAATCTGATTATTCACACTGAGACAAAACATGACAAGCAAACTGAGATTGGTGTCACATAAATAAGTCTAAGAAGATGGTTTGTAAATCTTCATAAAGTGACAGAGTGAGATTTAGAATCACAGAATGGTTTGGGTTGGAAGGGACCTTACAGACCATATAGTTCCAACGCCCCTGTCATGGGCAGGGACACTTTCCACTAGACCAGGTTGCTCAGGGCCTCATGGAGCCTGGTTTTGAACACTGCCAGGGATGGGGCATTCACAACTTCTCTGGACAAGCTGTTCCAGTGTCTCACCACCCTTACTTTAAACAATTTCTCCTTAATATCTAATCTAAACCTAGCCTCTCCCTGTTTAAAATTGTCCCTCTCCATCTTTCCTGTAGTCCCCATTTACGTAGTGAAAGGTTGCCCTAAGGTCTCCCCAGAGCCTTCTTAAGGCTGAACAACTCCCAACACTTTCAGCCTGTCCTCACAGGAAGGTGTTCCAGCCCCTGGATCATTTAGTCAAGGCATACTCATTAAATGTTTCTAAACACAATTTTCTTTTTTAGGAAAACTTAATTTTCCTAAAGAGACAGCTAAAAGATGGAAACAAAAATGAGTGGAAGTTGAGAGCTGCATGGCCTAGAATTCTTAAGAAATCATCATAATGACCAGGAACTACTAGAGAAAATAGGGTGTCTTAAATTCCCAACCCTCATTTCAGGTGAACTGATTTGCTCTATGTTACTTTTTCTATTTAATATTCTAAGCCTAACATTTTCTGAAAAGTTGCCTGAATATCAGGAAAGCTTACAATATGATATTGCAATGAAAACAAAAGCTGTATAAAGCACTGCTACTCAGACAAACTCCAGAATAAAGGATTTGGAGCGTCATCCTTTATTTGCCACTGAACCAAGCTACACCCTTGCTCATTTTTGGGGAAAGCAAGGAGTCCCCTCCCTCTTGATGCAATCCCACATAGCGAATCAGCATGAAAGAGAAAACGAGAGTTCATGCTTAGATTCACAGTCTCCCCATAATCTTAATTGTTACATCCAAAACAAAGGGTCTTTTTGCCCTTCTATTCCACCTAGCTCCTCCTAGACAAACTGCTTTCAGCTGCAGTCTTGAAGTATCGCTTGTACAGCCAACCAGAGACTTCATTGTTTGCTAATCCAGCACTCACTGGGAAAAAAATGTTCACAGCACATGCAAATGCCAGGGGCATAAAGTGGGCATAGCAAAAAGCAGATCTGTGTAAGAATGCTCAAAATAGGGGAGGGGTTGAGGGTGGGGAAGAGTGTAATTTCTACAAGGATAGAGCTGAGATAATGCATACTGAATCTAGTGTACACAGGCAGCAGCTATCTCATTCCTGGTGTTTGGACAACTCTTTCAAGGTTTGGCTACCTTTGTTTACATGGGGGGAATCATGCTAAGCACAATTCACAAAATGCCCAGTTGGTACTTCAGTTCCTTCATGATGGCAGCAAGGCTAAGCCTAGCCAGATGGGGTGGACCAAAAGCTTCGGCCAGACTTCACTGGTACAGATCAGTCAGTCAGGGCCTGACAAACTAAAGGGTGTTGCTCTTCCTAGATTACCAAGATTGCCATGACAGGCCTGCTGTAGGGCTAGAACAATAATTTTGGTTGATATATCTTATGTGCTGTGTTGGAGTGGCACAGTACAGAACACGTCCTAGATCTGTCATGAGAGCAATGAAGGCCAACTTTTTTTGCCCAGTGAAAGTATTTCAAACACCTACAAAAGTAAAATCTGCACAAAACCCCATGAAGCTGTAGAGTGCAAGGGAAGGTAAATGAGCTCTGCTTACTTGGACACAAATACATGACTTTATCCTACAGTGATGTGATGCAGAGTTGCTATTCTTAAGAAGTTTGCACTAAAAGGTCAAATTGTGATTCCCATTGCAATTAACACTGAAATTCCACTGACCTCTAAGCGTAATGAGATTTTTGCCTCCAAGTTTATTAATTAAACTTTGAAAAGCCATCAGAGTTGATAAAGACTTCAGAGCTAAAGTGAGTTGCCAGTTGCAGTAAATTATTCATAGTAGCTGGTTTATCATGCAGCAAAAAGTTACTGTAAGATGTTCAACTTAACACAAGATTATTATCCAAACGATACATTGCCAACTCCCCACTGGAAGTTTAAAGCAATGCACACCAATTTTCAGGCTGAAAGCCATTTGTAATCCTTACGGCAATGTTCCCAGATGAAATCATGCTGGAGACTGGTACATGACTCCACATTTATAATGAGCAAACCTAATGCTTACCACCAGCAGTATTTTATTTGCTACCCTGCTTTTGGCATAATAACTAAAAGGGATAAGAAGCCTAATTCACCACTGCTTTATTCCTTCTTTGAATTGTATTTTACTTCAAATGAATCTGTGAAGTGATTTGCTGTCAGGAGTAATATATTAACATACTAGGTCCAAAGTCTCACAGCACATTCAGACTTGACTACAAGTCCAGCTAAAGAGCAGTCTGGTGGATTCCAATAAATCCAGACTTAGCTAGCATTGCTGTTACTTGGCTGTTTATATTTTTCCTGACTTCTGTTGCAGTATTTGTTACATAAACACATCTGAACAAAATAACTTCCCAACCCTGATAAGAAACCTCTCAACAGAATCCAAGTTCATTGTGAATAACACAAACAAATACATCACTAAGGGAAAAATCAGGTGTTTTCCCATTTACTATTCATGCATAAAGCGATAGGTGAGAGGTTGGGTTATCCTGTAGCCACAATCAATAGCATTGCTGTGTCTTGTGCTGCCCTGTAAGACTTACTGCTGAAGATGTGCAAGCAGAAGAACAGAGGCTGAGAATTACAGGAAGTTATCCCTAAGCCATAGGTCAACACTTAGAAGAGTCATATTATATTTTTCTGAGGTAGGTTTTCAGCTGGTCCAGCCTGATAATACAACTTTAAAACAATTGTAACCATATTTTATCCCTGTTGATGAGCTACTCACTATGAAACTTATTTTATTGATGGGCTGACAAACAGCTAGTGTACCAAGTGTAGCAACACCGTAATTTAAAACTAAATTGTAAACTGTGTAAGAAGGAAACTATTTCACTTCAGTGTATGGATCTGTATCTACCAAATTAGCCTACCAGCATACTGATTATCTGACCTGCTTGCTCTTCTTCATGCCCATGCACTAATTAACTTCTGAACTCTAAGCAACAGCTTGAAATAATATAGTGATATAAATATAAGCTTAAAGACTCAAAAAATGTTAACATTATTTTAACAAAAAACAGACAGGAACTCAGCACCAGACATTTTCTTCATTTAAACTCATGAACCTATGCTGCAGTAGAATACGCAATTCTGCTGTTGCCTACTTTGGTATTCTGCTTCGGTTTTATTTAAAACAAGCAAACAAAAATCCTCTTACTGAAGCTCCACTTTTTAAATTGAACAGAACTGTCAATCATTCTTTTATATAAGCTTTCTACTCCCATAGTCTTCCTAATGCTGGTAACTACAGAATTGACAAGACCTAGATAATTTTTACTCCTAAATTACTACTAATTTACAGTTCCTAAAGCCTCTCTTGCTTTTGCTCTTCTCTCTGTGGGATCACAAGATCTCTAACAACTCTTCCACAGAAAAAAAATAAAGGGCAGTTAAAAAAAAATCAGGACCATTCTGGCATAGAAAACTGTACTTTTATAATAAAAGCATTTTCTTACAGCTCCTGTCACTTTATCCTACCTAAATTTTCCTTTCCCTCTCCCATCAATCCCTCTTCACATTTTTTTTTTTTGTAGACACCTACAGAATCCAAGACTTACCTTACTGTTTTTTTCATCTTCAACACATACCTGCAAACTCAGCCACTGTTCCCATATGCTTTTGCAGTGGTCCATCCAGTACACCTTCTGACCAAACTAAAACCTGAGCTAGTTCAAGGCCATCTGTGTATAAGCATTTGGTAGGGCAGCATCAGCAACTTTAGAAACAGACTTTTAACCTTTTCACAGCTAGACCCAAATGCTTCAGATCACTATGGGCACAGTCACATTCAGGTAACTGTGTGTTTATATAGCACACATCTTCATCTTGAACTGCTTCCAAAGTCATCAAATCTTGTTATACAGGCTTTTTTCCCTGCAAACACCCCTAAAATACAGCTTTTCCACTCTAAGTTGACCTTTGTTGGCTTCCTCCCTCATACCCTCTTCAAATCCATCCTGAATACTTCTGAAAAGTTGGTTTCAGGTTGCCTTTCAAGAAGGCTGTATACTTCCACTCTCTCTGTTTTCCATAGACTGCTTCTCCTCTTGTTACTTACCAGTCTAGCAAGTATCAATAGGTTTATATTCCAGTTCCTAACTTCACATTTTTCAAGCAAATACTCCTAGAAGCTAGGAGAAGTAGTGTTGGCATCTTCCAAGGAACTATGTTCCTCTGCACATTCCAAAGCATTTCCCTTTTGCCCAAATGTCTCAACTTCCCCCCCGCCTCCGCCCAAAACCAGCCAAACAAGTGCCACACCTTCTTAATGGGGCTTGATCATTCACAGCAAACTTAAAATAAGACTGACACATTTATACTGAAACCAAAGTGTCAGGATCAAAGAGAGTCTTTCCCACTCTTACCTTGCATGTGATAACGTTTATAGATGATACATAGCGAGCAACATCAGTACACCAAGCTAAATGAAAACATATGCTGATTTCCCTCTACAAAGGCGGCAGTCACAACACAAGTCATCTTGTCGGGACTCAGGTGAAGCCAGAATGTACAGATCCTGTAGGACTCACAGAATGTAAAATGGTGAAAAGTGCTTCACACCAAGATTTTGTAAATCGCCCCAGATTTTAGGGGAAGGTGGGCCACCTGTCATTCCCTTTAGTCTATCTAGGCTAGCAGAGTAGCTGATGCCAAGCTACAGAGAAACCAGTTAGAGACTTAAGTTACAGTGGACTGAATATGCTGAAATTAATGTGCAAATTGAAGTAATGGCCTAGGACAGATTCATAGAATGATTAGGGCTGGAAGGGACCTGAAAGAGCATATATAGTTCCAACTGCCCTGCCATGGGCAGGGACACCTTCCACTAGAGCAGGTTACTCAGAGTCCCATCTGCATGGTGACCCATCAGATGAGCAGCACTAGTTCTCCAGAGGACTATCAATGTTCTAATACAGTGACTAATGAGAAGAACCTCTGCAGTGCAGCAGAGGACCTCAAACACCAAAACAAGGTGGCCTTGATTCTGGGGTCTTCAATCATGCTGTGAAGGTTGGCATATAAATTTAGGCTTTATAGGTACTCACAGGCCAAGTTGAAGAGGCTCAGGATTTGTGAGTTAACAGCTTATGAGGAGGATGAGGCAGCAAAGGAAACCCACCAACTCTAAACCCAGTTTGTTTAAAAATGGCCTTCAAGTACAACAGTGAACTGCTAAAGCTGCACTAAGCTTCAGGCTGCTGAGGTATCACTAGGCTGTGAGGCTAAGCTGCCTTCATCATGAAAGGCAGATTATGTCACAGATTTTCCCCTGCATTTTCTGCCTGTTTTAAGAGCCTTTCTATAATTATCTGAAGTAGATTATTCTGCAGTGGTGTCTGGAGGACACAGACCTAACAGGAAAGAAAAAGCACTCGTCTTGCGGTTTAGAATTCATACAAAAGCTAGGCACATCAGTCACTAGTAACTAAAAGTCACTGAATATTTGCAACAGAAATAATACAGTTCAAGACTCTAAGTAAATTCATTTTACATCCTGTGATTGTTTTTAAACAGTGACAATATTACTGTTAGCAGCTTCCTAATTTGCATATGAATAAAAACACTGAGCAGGATGATTACAGTTGTCTATCGTACAATAAACTCTCCGGTGTCTTGTACCATTTTGCACAGTAGATCTTCCCCAAAGCACAAATCAGGTTCCCTACATGGGCCCTCTAGGACCAGACCCTCCCTCGGAGTGCAGGGATGGCAGGAGCATACACCGGAGAAACAGTGGTTTGGGAATTAACTGCTCCTGTCCTGCTCCTCTTTCCCACGAGGAAGAAGCAAAGCAGCATGATCTATAAAGTCAGGTTTAATGTCGTATCCTATCTCAGTTTTCTCCAGTTTATTTAAACTTCCAGCAATTCTAACAAAACCTCTGAGTTCATAAGATGTACTGCTATTTTTTCCTTCCCAAACTGATGAATACTCATCAGTGAGTCAGTCAATGCAGACTTCACAATTTTAAGACTGTTTTCAGAGTTTAAAGCACTAAAAATAAATGTTTAATGGAATATGCATCCTGAATAAATCACTACATCTTTACTATAGCAAAAGCAACAAAGCTCCAGTGTTCACAATCAGCACAGTTCCCTCCTAAACAAACACAAAGTTAATACTGTAGTAAAATCTGAATAACTTAAATGCATTCATCAGCTTTTTCAGTTGATCACTCTAAGCCTTTATGGACAGCCAGCTGAGCAGATAGGCTTGGCATAGCAGAGCTATTCCTGTATAATTTGTTTACTCACACTTTGAAAGAAAAAAAAAAGGCAGCACATAATTAAAAGAAATTTTGCAACTGTTTTTAAAGCTCTAAGGGTCTTTGCTTTACAAAAACACGTTTAAAATGCCTCCATTTCTTTTAAAGGCATCCTGTTGTTCCATTGTAACAATCAGTGTTATTGCTAGACATTCTAAATTGAATCAAAATTCAAGGAGTACTAGCTGTGATTGCCCCTTAGTTGACACATTAGTAGATTTAAGAGCCAGAGAGGACTATTAGTTTTTTTTACTTTGATCTTCCATATGCCACAAGCTATATACTTCCATCTGCTTACCTCTGAGTCCAGAAACTTGTATCATATTTCATTAAGAGTTTCCAGAGTTGTGTCAGCTTTGATGACTTCAGCAGTTACTGTCACTGCTTCTTATGATGGCTAGTCATCTGCTCTGATAGAAACATGTACCTTGCTCCTAATTTGTATCCACTGGGCTTTAATTTCTAGCCATTGGTTCTTGAAACAATGCTGTATTAAAGTCTCTAGTATTCCATATTCTTTTCTGGGGAAGATAATTCCAATCTGTAAATATAACCAGGTTTAGACTGAACTCAGCTCTTGCTAAGAGCTAGTTTGATTGCTGATTTCAAATAAATTATATGACAAACATGGCTTGCAAATCAATGCAGGGTTTTTTTCAGTTACTCATAAATCTTCAATCAAGATTTTATGTGAACAAATAATTTCTGATATTCTCTCTGCTTCCTGATTGGAAAAATGATAGTTAATGAGCAGGAGAAAAAAAAAATCCCTTGTTCACAGAAATATGCTGTGCATACCATTCCATAAACATTTCCACAAAAATCCCTAGTCTGCAAATGGTGAACAATATGAGAGAGAAACTAAGCTGAAACTGAACTGCTGACCAGAATCAGAATGACTGCTCTGAAAGTAATATGGCTGGTGTAATTACAGAGGCAGTTAAATATGCTTTCATGGGGACTGAATTTGGTCCATGAATTCTAAATGAGCCAGTGGATGGCTTCAATTAATGGAATGACATAATAAAAAATTATCAATAAAACTAAAGAAGTTAGAAAGTGAATCTTCCATCTGCAGTATTAACTACCTTCTCTAACAGTTATTCACATCCTGTCAGGAAATTGAGAAACAAAAATCTGACCTTCAGAAACTACAACTCTGGTGGAAGCAACAAATGAGACAGTATAACATCAATCAAAAGCATGTCTAAATTGACAGCCATCTGACAATTACTACAAAATCAATCTCCCAAGTGCCATACTTGTGTTCCAATAACTGTGTTGGTCTTCTGTTGAATTTATATTGTAAGACAAGACAATTGGTTTTAAAACCTGCTGATTGAATACCAATTTGCAGTGAGAAAAGGCATCTTTAAAATACAGATAACTCTAATAATTGCTACATAATATTCAACTCTGATCTATTTCAAATTAATGCTTAAAAATGTGAAATGCTCTAATATAGTATTAGATTATGAGACACTGCAGGTACCCACCACAGCTGCTTTATTTCTCCAAAGCATTAATTAAAAATATTTTCAACTTACTATAAGAAAAGCCCTGTCCTTTTTTGATTATACTATATATTTTTGAGATTAAAATCAGCGTTAGTATGGAAAATTTTACACCTATTCCACCTGGCAGGGAAAGATTGTATAAAATGGGAAGTTAATTTCACTTTTACAAAATATTTCAATGCAACACTAAAGAACTTCAGGGCATTGCGAGTTATGTGGCCTCAAGATAGCCACTTAATACATTTGTTAGGAGAAAAGAAATACATTGGTACTTGTCAAGTGCCACTGAAGTGATCAAGAGATAACCAAGTAAGATGGAGCACACTTTTCACCAGTCTCATCACATCCATGGCCAAAGACAGCTAGCACTGCCACATGTGGACAGGAGGTATGACTTGTCAACAATGCTGTAGTACAAACAAGACCTAGGAGGAGTTGTTCTGTCTCTACACCAAAAGCATAAAGCAGGCTTCACCCTGGGGAAGGCAGAGTGTGCAGTACCTATGGCCCGTTAAAAGAGCTGGAAAGCAGTGGAGTGCTCAACAGGGCTCCACTGGCTGCAAGCACCATGCAGTGTACCACAGGGGTGCTGTCCCAAGGACTGAACTTCTCTGTCAAAGAGATCATGAGGTGTTTACAGCCTTGGGAGCAACATGGCTGACGGCTGCAAGCCAGTGAATACCACTTCACTGCTGCTGAGCTATGAGCCATATTCCTCTCCGAAGATGTTTTGTCCCTCTGCAGCAGTCCTTTATGGCTTTCAGTAGATCTAGTACCCATAGGGAGGAACATCACTCAGCTCTCCATACTAGTACTGCTCATTTGCAAAATACTCAAGTAAGATCTCTGAGCACATCACAAAAAAATCTTAAAAAATCTGCCCATCACAAGCTCAATAACCCCGATTTGAATCTTATAAAATGTAAAGAAGTTATAAAATCAGACGACGATAACTGTTAACATGACATACCCTGACAACCAGCTCCTTTGATACTCCACTTACCCTCTCTTCCTGCATCAGCCTCACCTATTCGAGAAAACGCGGAATAAATAGTTTCCAGTCAGACTACAGAGACAGCAGATATTTGTCCCTCTCCTCCTATATCAGTAACAGACATAACAATGGACAAAATAACCAAGAAAGTTGATAACGATGATAAAGTAGAATTTCGTCTTATAGAGAGGCAACAGAATTCAAGATGAAGAGAATAACCAAGGGCTGGGAGGTAAGCTAAAAAATTAAAGCATTGCAAAAAACATGCAAGGTAATGATAAGATGATACACAAAACATGAGGTGGAAGTATTTCATAAATCATTAAAAAATAATCTAGGAAGACCCTGGTATAAAAAAAAACCCCACCCAACTGAAAAAGCCCCAGATCTTGTGAGCTGCGTGGTACAAGAGAAGAGAACAGAGGTGTTAATTTATTAATCTTACTGTTTCTGTGCAGAAGCATTCTTTGTGGTCCCCAATGTACTTCTCTGTGCACTCTAGAAGTTTGCTTACTCCTTTTTTTTGCTGACATGATGCATTATTGTTTTCTGCAGTAGTGTGATGAAAGCTAAGTTTATCAAGTCTAGGTAAACTACATCAGAATTTTTGCCAGTTGAAGTTTCTGTTATCTCTATGGAAATCCTGCTTTAGTAGGCAAAAGCTTTCTAACTGAATGTCTTTGATAGCAACTTGAGTACTCTTCTGACATTACTTTTGATCAGCATCTACAATCTTTCCTCCCATTAAAGGTCAGCTTAGTGCTTCTGTATCTTTTCAGCACATCTTGTAATGTATGTAAAAGTGCACCAGGACCTCTACTGTGAAATATTAAACAGTACAGCTGTATTAAAAGAACTCTTACCTATTCTTCAAGATGAGCATTTCCCTTTCATTTAGAAGAAAAGATGATTGAACAGGTACAGCACGGTACAGACAACTACTTTTGTTCCTGTTATATTTTGTGGGTAGGGGTTTTGTTTGATTTTTCAAACACACAGCATCTGTGACACTGGCCACGTTACTTTTGAGACTTTTGCTGTATCTATCTGCGTAAAACAGGCAGTCATTTCTTACTCAGAAAAATGCTTATAGATTAGCTAGTATTAATTTAAAACAAACTTTGTTTTCTTAAGAGTCTTCTTGGCTCTAAATTTCAAAGTAATTCCAGTTCTTAATGTTCTTCCTTCTGCTCCTAAACATTCACAGGACTCAAAAGAATTTAACTACCAACTTGAATTTTTGCTTTTTAACTTCAATCCTGGTATCTGAATGTTAAGGTTACTACTTCAGTTGGATCACTGGTTTCACCTTACAGTAGTATTTTCCTTTTTCATTATTCATGCTCACCTTCAGCAGTGATCCTGTACTCTAGGCAAGAATATAGATTTCAAAAGCATTTAGGACATTTCTAAGTTTTAATTCTAGGCCATCCTATTGAGATACAGAAAAAAAATTACTTGAAACAAAACCATTTCACCAAGAGTACATAAATGCTATATGCTCCCAAATGAGAAAATCAATCTTAGGAATTTCCTAAAACTCTCAGGAAAAAAAAGATCTACTGCTTTTCAACTATTTTATTTTACTATGGTTGAGTTTCAATTCCAACTGGTGATCAGTTCTCTCAATTCTCACAGGCAGACACAAGGATTTTTATTCCTATAACTTAGAATGCTGCATTTTTGGCCTAGAATAATTACAATTAAACTCCACATTTAATTTTCAGCTGAAGGAGTAAAAGAATACATAGTCATCTATAATTGAGCTCAGGATCTGAGTCATCACAGTGATATGCTGTTCTTACATCTTCTGACCCTAGTCCTCAACTTGAATTCCTCAAATTCTAACTGGTTTATATTGACTTTCACATCCCTGGATGAGCTTCATGGTTTAACTGCTTATAAATTGAGAAGTACACAAGTCAGAAGCTCCTGAACAAGGGAACACAAAACTGCCCATTATCCACTCAATCACAAGCACTTTTCAAGGTAGATCACTACTTAAAATATCGCCTCATTGACTGACAGCAGCTGTATTATACAATAGTTACAAAGTCTCTAATAATGTGGTGTTTCAGTCTCAGCAAAGAATCTTCTCAATTATCACTCAGGAGTCATTTTAATGCATAACAACACTGTCATCAGCCTGCCTTCAAAATTACGGGCCTGGTTAAACAGCAGTCTTCAAATAAAAACAAACACCCAGGCTTAGGCTGTTCCCAGAATTAGGAAGAGAACACAGTCAGGCCTCAGGCATGTACTTACTGCAAGTACAAGCAACCATCTTTTCTGTGCAAAACGGGGGCACTGCTGGAAAAGGACTTTTTGAGCCCTAAATGTATGGCTGAATTGTAGCTTTGCTTCAAGAAGTTAAAGAATTAAAACTGTATCTTTTTCTCTGCATGAACCACTTTTAAAACACCAGCAAACCCTGACAACCTCACATGAACTTTTTATGTTTTGTACAGTTTTGCCACCACTATTCTTTTGTCTTCCCTTCTTTCCTTTACATTTATTTCCTCTCACTTTCTCCAAAACAAACACAGTTATACTTGGAAGAATGAAATATGAACATGCTAATGTTAGTTACAGTAGACATACAGAGTGGATTGCTGAAAGACTGGGGAATCTGAAATCACAGAAGTCCAACCACCACTAAATCTGTTGTCTACTTCAAATGAAATTGAAGCACCACAGGGAAAATTATTCCTGATAATTTCATTGCAGTATTTGAGGATATTTCCTTTCCATTTTCTGTTGCTTTTCATTATGAGGCTACACATGATATACTGTCTGAATACTCAATACTGTCTGCAAAAAATGGAGTATGTCAGGTATGCAGGTCCCTTTCTGTTAACTTCATTGCTTGCTTTCTTGTGTAAAGCATACTACGAGGAAACAGTAGCTGTACATACAGTTCTGAAACTGTTGATGTCAAACATTTCATCTAAGTCATTTCCTGTGCAAAAAGATGAAAATCCAAAACCATCAGAAAGGGGGGGAGGGGGAGTCACCTGATTTAGAAAAGAGGCTATAGCAGTAACTAAGAACAGCAACTTAATCATATATGAGGGAATGGTTCCTGGCAGCCAGATGTATTAATGCACATCTCAGTGCAATTGTACAAAGCCCTCCATAGTGTCAGCTCTAAAACCATAAATGGCATACCTGCAACAATAACACTTTCCACCAGACGTAAGAACAAAATCACCAAAACCCTCAGTCATACAAACAGTCCTCAGGCAGGGGACAAATATCTGACTATTTTGATGAAAGATAGCTATGTGGGCAAAATAATGCCCTTTAATAAAGAACCCCCCATTTCACTACTACTAGAATAAAATTACCATCTCACCAGTATCTGTTGTGCTTACTGGCAAGTTTGCTAGGATTAAAAAGGTGTGTTTATTCAAATATTTCCAATATGGCAGAGGAAATGTAAATGGCTGCAGCTCTGTGTAAGCAAGAGATGCAGTATGTGCAGTGGAGATCTTGTAAGAATACGCTGAATAATGTTAGTTAGTGCTTTTCCTGTTAATATCATCATCCCTGACATAGAGAAAGTCTGCTCCTCTTTTAAAGGAAGTTCTCACTCATTACTGGGATCTTGCCTTATTGGGAATTTTTAACATCATTAGTTACATAATTAAATACATACTAATGGGAAGAAGACACAACATTGTAATTATGAAAGGAGCAGAATCTTACCAAGAAGTTTCCCTTGCCTCTCTTCTCTCTGTCATTTATTTGCTGCTATCTCATTTAAGCAGAACTTCAGTTGACATTCAAAGGTAGTTTTTGATATGGTGAATACTCAACTCTGCTGATTGAAGTGACTTTTGTTGTTGTTGAGGTTGTTGTTTGTCTCCTAACTATAATTAAAATTTCTAATTGGAATTTCTAACTGTGCCTGTAGCGTGTTGTTATCACAGATGATGTGCCAGAAGACGGTTACGTTGTCCTCCCAGGAGCCAAAGAATAATGGCTCTGGCTCACGGGTAGATGACACAGTTCCTGAGTGAACACTGAGGACGAGCTCAGAAACCTCCTGGAGGCAAACAGTGGTTACCACATAATTATGTGACAAATAAGCCACAGCCCATGCAGTGAATGACTCTGATGGATGGGATTTCAGACTTTTTTGTCTTCATCATTCATAATTTACTCAAGCATGACACCACTAGTGATCCATATTAAAGGCTGTCAGCAAAGCAAGCCAGCACAGCACACACTTGCAGCCTGTGTAATTTGGCAAGGAAGTACAGAATTGTATCTGCATTTCACCAAACTCAGGTTTTCTAGCTCACTATGAGATCCAGGTACAGACCTCAAGACTACCTTGTTGCTCTGTGTTTATTTGTGAGATGCTAGGTGGATTCATTTGTTGTATAATCAAATCACGTTACTGACAATTCCATGGAAAAAACACACATTCTGTAACTTAAATGGTACATAATAGGGTCCTTTTGAGAAAGCAAATATAAAAGATAGAGAAAAAAAGATGATTCAATCATCTCTCCTATCCTTGAATTCTTTCAAAATGAATAAGCAGACTTCATTGTCAAAGCGCTAATACACCAATTACATTCAATTTATGGCCCATACAACGTCCTGTCACTCTGCAAAAGAGCTACTAAAATGGAGGCACTGTTGCAGGAAAACAATGCCAGATACAAGACGGTTCCTCCTATACAGTCTTACTAGGAACAGCAACATCAGAGACCATTACACAAACTAACCTGTGGTGTCATTCCATGGCAGATATACATGATGGGGATATTCTCCGTGTCTGGTCCTTGGTCAAGGCACAAATCACTTTTCAGAGAATTCTGCAGCTAAAAAAAAAATAGAAAGAAAAAGAAATCAAGGAAGTTTTACATGAGAAAAAGATGGTGTGATTTCTTTTCGTTCCAAAACAAGTAATATGTAGTTGAGCAAGGAAATACACACTACACTGAAGATACTGAAGAGACAGCACCTGGACTAAATTCTTCCTTGTTGGTAACTGAACACTACTGATCTCAATTATTGTTTCACAAGGTTTCAGGGAGGGTGAATTTCAAAAAGCCTTCAGAGACAGCAATAATTTTTGATATACATTTTAAAGATATTAAGTCTAATGAGTCTCTGGTACACACTACATACAAAATAATTTTTTTTTTACCAGTGCAGCTAGCTGAGCAGTATGGATGGAGTTTTAAAGATGGGAGAAAGCCCTGTAATAAAACACCTTTTCAGAATTACTCAAGTGAATCTTCCAATTTCTGGGAAAAAAAATATATTAAAAATCCTTTCTGCTGGCACTTAAAGACTTCTGGCCAATTGGTATGCACTAGCACTTCTTTGCACCAGTCTGGGCTAGCCCATGCACAGCAGTCTGGCAATGTACAGACTGCAAAGTACTTGGCCCCGTTCATCACAAGCCCTATATATTACCTGTACAATGCTGAGACAGAATTTTCTGAAAGTGAAGTGCTAAATTAATGAGCACAGATAGCTGGAAGGTCTTTTTAGAGCATGAGGCCAAAGATGTGATTGCATACCCATGGGCATGTATAAAGGTGGTACATGTATAAAGGCTGGAGAACATGAGAGAACTGTCTGATGGAGGGAGTGAAGAGATGATGGGGTTTGCAACCATCTGTGATTAACTGAGCAGTCCTGTTAGCTGTGTCCAGGGCCCTCCTTTGAGGAAAACAAATTGATATGCTTAGACATGAAGTCTAGAAGTGCACTCATACGTAATGTGTGGACAAGCCAGAGACTATAGCCAGGCAGTGAATAAAATCAAAGCCATTGTTGTGGTTTAAGCCAGGTGGCAAAAAAGCACCACGCTGCTGCTTGCTCAGTCCTATGTCTCCTCTGGGGAAGAGAAGAAAAAGGTAAAACCTTGTGGGTTTTAAGGACAATTTATTAGGACAACACAGGAAAAAAACAACTGTACTAATAAAAGCAAATATAAAACAAGTGATGCACAATGCAGTTGCTCACCACCCATTTAGCCCATTCCCAAGCCATGATCCCTCAGTTATATAGTACTGAGCATGACCATGACATCACATGGTATCCACTATCCCCTTGGCTAGCGCAGGTCAACTCTCTCTTTTTGAGAAGTGTCTCAAACCCAATCTCTCACCTGTGTGATCTGCTCCTGCTAGTTATGTTTCCTATTTGGGACTTGCATGCAGAAAGACAAATTTAACTCACAGGAATCAAATTTTGTGAATATGACACTGGATAGAGAATGAGAAAATGACATCCTAGCTCTACGGGCTTATTATGGGCTTGTATTGACTTACTATGCTCATCTTCCATGTCATGCACACCTGCCCCCTCTGAGATTGCTGGTTTTCTAGGGGCAAGATTGTCTCTGCTTTAATTAGCACAGTACAACTTGAGTGTGATTTCAACATAGGCAAGGGTACCACTGTCAGACAAGTAATCATGATGATGGTCTCAAAACACAGGCATTTGAGGTTCTAAATTAAGGTATGGCTACAATATTAAGAAGTTTGCAGTTGAAACACTGAAGCCATTTTGTTAATTCAATGGCTGCCCCAAAACCTTCCAACTGACAGCCTCAGTGTGTCTTAAAAAAATCATGCCTTGAGTACCCCCAAGTGGAATGAAAGCCATGAAACAAACAAATAAACAAACCACAGAGAAGATAATGTTCAGAATGCCTCAGCATAAACTACAGCAAAGCATCTGTCTCTGAACTAACCACTCTAACATTATTTCACTAGGGACTTCAAGTTTATCTGATTCTTCTACTTAGAGCCAGGCATTGTTTTCCTATATTAGTTCCACTATTACACCTTTCTCCTCCACCTTTTTAGAATTGGAAATGTAAAAAAGATCCTTACCACCCCATAGGCGACAGTATCTGAATACATTCTCATTTCTGGATACACACTGACAAGATACCACCTAAAGGTCTTGCACTGGAGCTTCTTCCTCAAGGCCTTCCTCTCAGAAATATCACCAATATCAATTCCGGAGTCCTGCACATAGAACAAAGGGCAGAAAAAGCAGAAAAGACCTCAGTGATACAGTTCTGTGAAAACCAGTCATCCCTTTCACTGCGGAGATCATCATGACCTATGATAATTATCAGCTTTGGTTGCAAAGTGAGTCTGTTACCCACACATACTCCATAAATGCCCCAATTAGCAATGATACAGGTCACTATGGTGGGGTCTCTTACAAAAGACTGCTTTGGTCAATGGAACCACTCCTATTAACTTTAGTGGGGTTTAGATCTAGCTTCCAATGAATTCATTGTCGTTCTCTACTTTCCTGGCACTTTCCAAACCAGAAGTAACTGGCAGGAAGTAACAAGTTGCCCTAGAAACAACCTTAGTGCTGGCATCCTACTGTGGCCTAATCATTAGTGTATGAGACTTTCTGGCTGTTTCTAAGTCTGGGTTTACTGTTACACCGCAAAGAGCAGAAGCTCTGCTCATCTTTCTGAAATATCACTTGCTAAATTTCTCTTGTAATGTAAAAAGTGAAGTTGCTATTTTTATTGAAAGCAATTGCAGAATATTGTCTCCCCTAATTTTTATTCTTTTACATTTCTGGCTAACCTTATTTCTACGTACCATAAGAGCAGATCATAAAGTGTGAGTTTCAGAAAGCCCCTGTATATAAAAATCAATAATTTGTCACATTAAAATTTTTAGAGAGGGACCTAGTGCAAATCCATAGCTGCTATTTGACAGGAAGTAAAATGAGACATTTTGCTCCACACTGTGCTCTACCATTTCTGCCTCAGAACAAAATGCAGGATAAGTAACTTTTCGTAGGGAATCCTATAATCTTATCTGCTTAAACAACAGCATTTACTGGGCCATAAACACCCTAAAGATTTTGTCAGCCACTAGGTAAGACTTAAAAATAACACTGGAAGCAGCGAATTTTCTTTGTTACACATCAAAAAGGTATCTTTATAAGTATCTAGATTTCTGAGCTACTAAAGCAATGACTGCTTCTTACATCCCAAAGCACTGGATTAATGTTAATCTGGAATAAGTATATTTTATTATGGAAGCTGACTTTGACATTAGCAATGTATACTAAAAAGGAGGAAAGTAAGGTCTGGCATAAATAGGCATAACTCATGTTAAACCTTAAAAATTGGAACTCCCCTTCAAGCCCTAAATCATTCATAAAACTTCCTGTGGAACTACTTCTTAAGCAATCATGTTTTCCTAACTTTTCGAGGAAGTGACTAGATAAGGAAACATGCAGTAGGGTGCCGTAAGATCCCATGGACAAAACCTGCTCGTGCACCACTCTGGCTGCACTTGCACTCACCAGTGTATCTGCCACTAGTGTGAAGGAAAAGGAGGGTGCCAGCACATAGAAATTCAACTTTCAACACTAACAAAGCTTCCCGGGATCAGGTACTAAATTGGTCCAATGCATTCCAACTCCTTTCTCATGCAACCTTTCAGGCACCACGGCTTGTTTCCTCAGTTATTGTATAACGTAAAGAGTATCTGGGGTCTAAGCATCACATCCTCCCATGCAGGTGGAGAAGGAAAATAGCTTACATGTAGCATACTGGCTTTATCACCAGCAACAAGTCAGTGTGTTCCCCAAAGCTGAGAATATGATGGAAAGAAAAACCACAAACCCAAAAACATAGGGGAGGACAAATGGAGAGAATAACTTTTGCTTCTGGGACTTAAAAAAATCTTTCCTTTGGGTTTTAAGTGCTTTTCTGAATCTATTTATCTTAGTAGTTATGATGCAGAAATCACCATGGTATCCATTTAAAGCCCTCAGCACTTCAAAGCCACCCACAGAGATCCCAAAAGGGCAGTGACAGCACACTGCCAAATGAGACTAACTCTTTTTTCTTACTATTAGTTCTTAAAGAGTAAAATCTTTAGAAACATCAGACTGTGAAGCTGTTCAAAGATCTGGGAATTCTTCCATGGAAAAAACAGGTCCTGTGGTTAACATTTTGGAACAACATATTTCATGGAAAGTCCCAACTGTTAATACTGAATACATTTCTATTACCTACACAGTCCATTACCAATGTACTATTTCATCAGCTTCCAGATAGAGAATGCCTCATGTAGTTACCCACTTGCGTAACACTATTTGGCCATGCCATCTGTCTGTCCTGTCCTCTCTGTATGTCTCTCACAATGAGGTCTCGACATCTTTTTGCCTAAGCTGAAGCTTGGTTTCATTTGAAAACTGTCCCTCTTTTGGTGTTTCACCTTTAATTTAACCTTGAGTTAAGCAAAGATAAAACAGAAATACTGCCATGCAGTCTGGTATCTAAATCTGACCTAATTAATTTCCAGCCTTTCTCATCCACCACCTCTTGTTCCCTGCCTATGGGAAGTCTGTATTACAAGTGGCCCACAAGCTGTAAGCTATTTTTCAGTGTAAAAAAGCAACCTAAATAACTCCCTCTTTGTAGTGATGTTTTTATACTGCACTGATGTATAAAAGAGACTCCCACTAATGATGCAGGTTTTCTTTATTGTCAGACTGATTCAATTATAGTGCTCGGGAGTCTAATTTATATTGTAGTTTTCTTTTTTCCTTAAATGGTTGGAAGATTTCCTTAGAGACATACTTGCTTCCTATTGCTCTAGAATCAGTTCAGTACTCACAAAGTTTAGAATGGGAAAGGAAAAGAAGCACCAGGTCTTCAGAGCTCCTCCCCTGATTCCTGGCACCAGGCCTCACACAATGAATACAAAAACGTTTAGAACAGCTTCAGATGACACAATTGTTTTGGGATGCTTGAGCACGTCTCATGCTGTCAGAACAAAATAGAACTCCAATCTGCTTCTAAGTCCTTCCCTATTTTCTACATGCAAAAGATGGAAGCTGGTTGAACAACACTTGAATGTACCCAGCTGTAAGTCACAGACCCCATATGATGGAATAACCTTCTGATGGTCACAAAGGTGTCATACTGTCCCTGGACATGTTGGAGTAATTACTAGGTAATAAAGTAGATGTAGGCTTTACAGGCCTGTTGAAACTGTGAAAACTAAGCTGTTTCCCAGTCTATTTTAAATAAGTATGTGGACAAGTGCATGTTTGGTTTTCTACAGCAGTGGGAAATACAAATGAATGTTCTTTGTGCTACAGGTTCTGTACATACGCATAGTAATAGATTTCTCCCTCCAAGAGGCATCTCACTACACTGCAGAAGAGACTATGACTATTAAATGCTGAGTTAGTGCTTGCCATTTCCACTACGCACTATGGTTTGACAGCAGTAGCCTTTGTGAAGATGAAGAGAATCTGCACTGCAATTTATTCAAAGAATTCAGTGCAATGACTAGTATATACGTGGTGAGAAAATGACTGGAGACTGAAGTAGTACAAAAACCAGTTATTCCTTTTCAAAAGTTACGGCAGTACAATATCTACCATTTGTGATCTGAAGAAATTAGCTCAATCCACACACTGCATTTATGTCATGACATCCACCAGCCGTCCTTACTCTGATGTGAAATTACTGAAGAGTAGTACACTCACAGTTCAATCAACAGATGTTAGTACCCCTTGTCTCTTGTCAGACCTCCCTGCATGTATCTGGTGGAATTATAGCTCTCCATGGTGGTAAATGACAGAAATTCAAAATAAGATGTGTAACGTAGATTTGAACCTTCTTTCTTTCCACATTTCTGCAGCTACTAGATTCAAATCTCCATGAAGAGTCATACGTGAGGATAATGAACTTCACAAGAAAATAATTTTTGAGGAACCTGAAGGTAAAGAATTTTTTCTAGAATAAAACACAACTACATACAGAGTAGAAACCAAACCCAAAAGAATCTAAAGCCGAAGCCTGCAATCACTGGTCTTTGTGACTCACCTCCTGGGGTATGTTCCACGCCATATAGACATGGCTTTTAAATTCATCCATCCAGACTTCAGCCACCCTTAGTGCATTTCTCCGGACATGAGCAGTTAGATCTTCTGTGTAGGGTTTATGCGCTCTTTCAATGTGGGCAATCCTGGAGCAAGGCAGAACCTCAACACTTCCTCCACATTGCCATACCTAGGAGATAAAAAGATGTTCTGCTAGTGAGAGCTCCCCTACACCACTGCTGTCCTTCGGTAAATACACTGAAATTATTTTATTATTGTGCTTCTGATTGTTACAAAGGAGAAGCAGCACTCGAGACTTATTTGACTACACAGAGGCACTTTTGTTAAGATAGTCATGAGAGGAGAGTTATTATCATGCTTTACTATGAATCATTACTTACTACTTAACTGTACTACAGAGTTATTACATTACCAGTAGCCTTTTATCATAATATTCCCGGATCAATTTAGCTATCTCAAGATTCTTAATAAAATTATTTATAAGGCATCCAAAGCAATAGCATCTGGGCAGGTTCAGATTTTAATGCCTTGGAGGCATTTCTCCGATGTTGTAACACAGTCCATCTCAATGCACACACACATACTATTCAGAATCTCAAACCAGGCAGCCTTAGGTCAAAGGGAAACTAAGCCAATGCCCTTTTTAAGATCACTAAATTTTCAGGTTCTAGGAAGACTAGGAATATAAATGCATCTTATGTTTTACTTTAAACATACCTCAGAAAGGAGCAGGTTTCTTTCTTTTGAGATGGAGTGACAAAGACTGCCTACTGAAAATGTTCTATGAACAATTTCAACATACACTGTTTTACAAATTATAATACATTTATAACATAGGTTATTGTACCTGCTTAAGCGTGTTTCAGTTTTGCCCACTACCACAGTTGAGCTAATAATGTCCATAATGTTAATCATAGGTATTGCATTTATTTCTTATTTTCCCTCTTTCTGCTTTCAGTAACAGAGAAAATCACTTTGGCAGCCTTAACAGCCAGTGAAGTACTTGAATTATTTTACATATAAGCTCTTTTGCTGTGTATCTTATTATGTAAACTTCCTAAAAAGATCAAGGCAGCCCATTCATAATGGTTGAGTGCGTGGTGCTCAGGTGAAAATGCAGATGTACTCAAACTGTTTGATGCTGCTTAACAAGTCCTCAGAGTCCCAGAGGCAGGTGTACTCATTGACAGGTGACAGTTTGCCTTATGATATTGCTAACAGAGATTCCTGAGGATTGGCATCCCATACCAATACAGCAAACCATGAGAACAAGGATGTGCCTTCCTCGTACAGCTCACCCAGGAGAGTGTATTCTGGTCTCCCTCTTAGTGGCCAGGGATGTGGGATGGCAGAACATCATATTCTGGAGCTGATCTCAGACCCCTCAGGTCTGTCCATGCTACATGCATATGTTCTCCTAAGGAGACACTTTGTTGAGTCATTCATTTTATATATTTAGACATCTGGCTTGAATACAGCATTTAGGCTTTTGGCAGCTCCTGAGACCAGAAAATGTGGCATGGATTCAGAATGTTTACAAAGCCTTTTCTGAACTGGTGCCTAATTGCATTCAGCATATGCTGGGAGAAGAGATAGAGCCTTGGTTTTCAGAGCTGTCTGGAAGATAAGCTACCTCACGAACCTACTGCAGAGTCAAGAAACGAGCTGAAGAGAATTCAGCATGTTTCTCTGTCCAGAACTTGGAAATAATTTATAAGAGTAAATAAACACAACCATTACCAACATCAAGGCAAAACTGAGATGATCATAAATATTTAAAAATAAATAGGCAGTTGTTCTGAAGCAAGAACAAATAGATCTGGAAACAACATCTGTGTCCTTTCTAAATATCATATAAATGATCAATCCAGTTCAATGATCTAACAAAAATAATAGCTGGAAAAACATTTAATTCTAAATGGTTCAGCTACATATCCTAATAAAGATTAAATGTGAAGTGATCAGGCTTTGCACACACAATGCCTGCTTTCGGTCCAAGCCACTTCTCAGTACAGCACTGACATCCAGTTATAAATTGTTTCAGAGTTACTCACTGTACACTGCTTAAATTAGCATCATAAAAGACAAGGAAGATGTAGAGATGGTCATAACTTAGCCTAGGATGAGACAGTTCCCGTGCCACATGCACTGCCTGCTCTGCCTAGCCTTTGCTTATTTTAGCTAGGCATGGCCTCAATCTAAGTACAACATGTGAACACAAAATCTTTTGTGGGATTTCCAGAGTTAGGTCTGAAAACCATCTTGACAACAAGCTGAGCCAAAAATTCAATCTATCATGAGCTGAATTTCCAAGTAAATTTCTAAGATCCGAAAATCTGAAGAACAGACAGATCTATAATTTTAGTACTGATTCAGTAATCAGTAAAATCTAATTTGACTTCATAATGAATATGTGAATAGCAACTTTCTAGTTGTCTAGTACTGTTATTTTATGTGCTGGCTAAAAATAAATACAAAGGTTTAAAATCAGTGAAGATTTTCCAAATGATCACCCATGATTTTAGCAGGAAGTCTAAAGATAAAAGAGCTTCAAAGACTTTTTAACCACATAGAATGGTTTGAAGTAAAATGATGTATCTCTGAGCATACTGTCACTGCAATCAGAAATACTTAATGACAAACTCACTAGTACAAATTGCAAGGAAGAAACTTGATGAATTTCCTGAACTATGGTTGAAAGGAAATACAGAACCTTCTGTTTTGTGCATATATTTTATGTATGCTAGCAAGAGGTGGAAATTGCTAGCAATAGTCTCAATTCCCTGCCAAATCCCTAAACATACATACACACTTGTCAAAAGTAACATATGCTTCCATTATTCTGATACAGGAAATAGCGATTCACATCTCCTTCTGTAAAAGCATCAATTGCAAAACTGCACCAATGGGTCTCAGGCTCTGCCTTAAGGCAAAGACCTTATAAAGTTTTCAAGTGTGAAAGACTGTATCTTTGGGTGTACTTCTCATGTACATAAAAACTGCTTTTCTTTGGAGGAATTTCTTGACGTTCTAGTCCTGCTGGTTCACTTTGCAAAAACAGTCTTTTAGAAAAAGAACACCTCAGCTGGTGTTTCTCTTCCAAATGCTCTCAGAATCCACGTCAGTGTTTTCAGTGCTCCCTTTCAAGAGGGCCTTAGAAAGGGCTCTTTATTCTTGAATTTCCTGAGGAGGTTCATATATTTGGTGTAGCCTCAAGAAGGGTTTAGAGGACTTCCTCTTGTTGAAGGGATTCCTTCATCACCAGCAAAAGGTAGTAAAATTCCAGAAAAAAATTCAGGGTGTAAAGGGATGGTAGCAGTGCCAAGGCTAACATTTACAAAGCTGAAAGACTAAAATCAGCACAGCATATGACCTAAACTAAGTACAGCAAATAGGAGATGATAGGAACATTAAATGAATACAGAGAATCTATTTGGAAAAAAAAAGAATGAGGCAATCTCCCTTTTAAATCTTCAGTTGTTTCCACATAGAAAATGTGTCCATGCTCTATGTTCAGAATTCTTAGTGTTAATTTACTGAAGGTACACTTACATGTAAGCTGTAAATGTGTCCCTACATCTGTGTGACTTTACGTTCACCAAGGTTAAGGCACCCCCACAGAGCAAACAGAAAACACATTCCTCATGTTGGAAGAGCCAGGAAAGCAGAGGACATGTAACAGTGCGGAGAGGAGATGTGGTGGCACAACAGATCAGCTGCAACTTTCACTCTGTTAAAGCAGTAAAGGACCAAAGTACTGGGCAGTGCAGTGGGATGGCAAAAGTGAAGCAGTTACAGAGGCAGTGACACACCAAGTAACTCCCTTAAGCATTCTGCAAAGACGTTAAGCCATAATATCGCTATGCTCTCATCCCTCACTCATTACTACCACCACAAGGGCAGTAGTGACAGCACTTGCACAGCCGTCAGCGTGCAGCAGAGATGGGTGACTCACAAATCCCTAGCAATGTCTAAATCCATCTGGGTATGACTTTTTTTAGAGCAAATTCCTTTCACATCTGGAAAAATCTGTTTCACTAGACAAAGGGTCTCCATTTCTATTTACGTTTTTTTTAAATCTGCATTTAAAGATATTTGAATTTGCATATTTATTCACATCTGTGACAGCTCTGAAGCTGATCTCTCTCTCAAATATTTAATTCATACCTCATTATAAAATTATATAACACTTCTTCGTTAGAAGAGCTTCTTTCTATCTCTTTAATCACTGAGCGTTCTTTTCATATTGTGGAAGCTTAATCTAATAAATAAATAAATCCTAAGTGGTGCTGAGTGGTATATTTGCATGTACTGCAGTCATTAAATTTACGCAGATCATGCAGTTTCTCCAAGAACTGATGGGACCTTGTTTGGAACTATCATTTCATTTGAACTGCAAACAAAACTTTTCAATGATTAAGTGATTTCTCAAAAAAGCTGAAGAAATTTCTAGCTTCTGTGAAGTCTGCAAATGACAAAATTAGAAGAACTCATTAAAGATACCCTAAAGATTAAAAAAAACCCCAGTGTGAATTAATTGCTACTGAGAGCAGAAATAAAGTCACCAACATCTCTAAAATACATTTTGTGGAACAATTTAATGCAAAAAACATTTGTGAATTTTGTTAACCCTTGTCATTACCATTAATCATTTACTGATAACCAGTAATGAGCTTGATGCTTTACAGGCAAGTATGATTAAGCTATTTTTCTTCAATAGCATGTACCAAATCTGTCATCATTTTGGACCTGCATTTTTATTTTGGTATCTTGACAGGTGACTGCAGAAAGGACAGAGAAATCACTGAAATCAACGTTCCTGTTTCCAACAGCAATCAGTAGGTTTTGGATTGCACTCTGATTGGATTGTCATGGACATTTGGGTATCTGTCTCTGTAAAGCTAGAAACTATACTCACTGCATGAATACCTTAATCTTTATTTAGGTCATATCTCCACTGCAGTCAGATAACCTTCACTAAACAATTGCAGTAGTGACTATAAGTACTGAAGGATTTAGCTAACTTTCCCCAAATCTGGCAAGAAGCCATGCACAGTTTCGCTTACACCACTGGTCTCAAATAGCTTCCCCTCACTGAAGCCTACCCAAACAGCAGAATTAAACACGGAGTCCTGCCCTCAGTCACAAAGTCAGCATTAGAAAAATGGGAATACAGGTGGACAGGAAAAGAAAGAAAACACACTGATTACTGGAGCTATGACTCTGGTTTACTCTCTGCTTCTAGATGCTGAATGGGCTGGAAAAGAGAATCATGTCATTAGCATGTACCCCTGCAGAGTGGGAAATTAGGGTGTAACAATTTTGGGAGGTGACTGCCTCGTCACAGCTCAGAACAGTATGCATGGAGAGATCAGAGACTGGGAAGGGATTTTAAAAATTACTTCATCTGTTTTGCTGAAGCCTTGTGAAGGCTATTTTACTTCTCATCATCATACAAACCTGTCATACTTTCAGGTAAACATCTGGTTTTTGTGCGAGAATAGCTTTTTTCCCGTAAGCTTTTCCATAATCTTAATGTAAAACTGTAAGCAACCTACAACACACTCCCACAAATCTAAAAGACTTTTAAAAAGGAAATAAAAGGCTTTAACACAACTAGAGCTGCTCTCATTTTTTAAAATGTGTATTATCCCTTAAATCTTTTGAAGTCATCATTAACTGCCTCATAGGCCTCATTTTACATTGTGTCTTTATAAAACACTCTAATTGGAAAAGTAATACATGTAAAGATTCTTCCCATATTAAACTGTCAGCAGTTTCCTTCCTCTTTTAGCTAATTGCTTTGTTATGTACTTTTTAAATTGTTTTGTTCTGCTGGGATTAATTTTGCACATATCTTCATGAGCTATGAAACTTTCTCAATGCATTGTTAAACTATGTAAGTTGTGTTGCTGGCTTACAATTGCAGGAACTACTCTATGCTGTGTGTTACTAGGAGATAACATGCTTCAGGGGTCCCTGAAGGCATAATGGCTTCATTCAGTTCTCTTTCAAATGTGTCTATTGCTAGGCACAGCAAATAAATCACTCCATTGCCAAGTTTAAGTCACTAATAGGAAGTAAAAGAAATAACTTTTCACCTTAAAAGGCAAAAAAGCGCAGCAAACTGAATAACCAGATCACCATTGGTTTAGAGCAACTAACTGCACTGCTCATCTTCAATGTTTTGTCTTTCTCTCCCTTACCACAGCTGTACTTAGTTTCATCAGTCTTGTTAATCTTGCACGAATCTTTATCAGGATCAGAATACCAGTTTCAGTTGGAAGGGACCTACAACAATCATCTGGTCCAACTGCCTGACCAATGCAGAGCTGACCAAAAGTTAAAGCATGTCATTAAAGGCATTGTCTAAATGCCCCTTAAACACTGACAGGCTTGGGACATTGACCACCTCTCTAGGAAGCCTGTTGCAGTGTTTGACCACCCTCTCGGTAAAGAAATGCATCTTCATGTCCGGTCTAAACATCCCCAGCACAGCTTTGAACCATTCCCACACATCCTATCGCTGGATACCAGGAAGAAGAGTTCAGCACCTCCCTCTCCCTTCCCCTGCTCAGGAAGTTGTAGAGAACAATGAGGTCACCCCTTGGCTTCCTTTTCTCCAAACTAGATAAACCTAAGGTCCTTAGCCACTCCTCACAGGAGACTGCTTCCAGTCCTATCACCAGCTTTGTTGCCTGCCTCTGGATGAATTCAAGGACTTTCACATGCTTCTTAAATTGTGGGGCCCAGCACTGCACCCAGCACTCAAGGTGAGGCTGCACCAACGCTGAATACAGCAGGATGATCACCTCTCTTGACTCACTGTTTGAGGCACCCCAGGATGTGGTTTCTCCTTTTGGCTGTCAGAGCACACTGCTGGCTCCTGCTGAGCTGCAGCACCACAAGATCCCTTCCTGCAGGGCTGCTCTCCAGCCACTCCTCTATCAGTTTATACTCACTTAAGTCCACTGACTGTTAAGTATATATTGACTTAAACTGGTTTACCTCTTTCATACCACTATAAACAACAATCTCCTCTCATAAAACGTGAAGATGTTGACATTACTGCCCAGCTGGTAATGTACAACCACAAAGGCACAACCAGTGCAAAACAACTGTGAGAAATCTCCAAGTGCCTCAGCCTCCTTCCTTGTAGGGTCATGTTAGCTGATGTTGTATTTCTACTTGCTTTCCTGTGGGAGCAACCAATAAAATGTTCTACCCTCAGAAAAACACAAAAATGATTCCCTGATAATGTTTTCTGCATGTATAATTACACATGCTGTAGCTGCAGGTTACCTGCTGAGGCATTCATGGGCAATAATGCAGCGGGGTGGGGGAAACCCCAATTCCACTGTAGGTTTTACACACAACAAAAACAAGCCACAGAAGGCCAGCTTCTGTTGATGTCATGACTGGCACCCATTTGGAGGCAGGACAATTCCTTATTTTATTCTCAGTAGAGGCTGGGGTTTCTCCTGTTGGAATTACAATCCTGTAAATACAGAATTTTAGTCTGTGTCATTTTGGGATTGAGGTTGTTAACACAGTGAGGTACTTTCCAAAACAAAATTAACCTTAGCAATCATTCTGGCCACACTGAGAAGCCTCTTCTGGTTACACAGGGTGCCGAGCAAGTACTTACACTGTCCTTGCATTGCCAAGGAATTATTTTGGTGAAAGTGTGGGCTATGAAGAGCACTGGCTGTCTTGTAAAAAGTAACATATGGTCAATCTTTACAAATTTTTCTTAAATTCTTAATGTCTTAATTCACAAAATGGATAAAAATAAAATAGACATCTCCCTATTTAAAGCTTTCATGTAAAGTTAAAGAGAAATCACTACCTTAAAAAGCAGTATTTAAATGTTATCTAAAAGTAGCAATTAAGAATATTCTTATTCTTGTATTTCTCAGCCTTTCCCCTTCGCACATCATCAACCTAATGCTGTTAAACAATCATATGGACAATAACCCAAAGAACATTTGGACTATTTTCTGGTCAGACAACTCATTTCAGCATCTCTGTACATGAACTACATTCCTGAAGTCTTGCTGTATCATTTAGTGGAAGCGAGATCCATTCCTCTTCCCTTAAAAAGCTATTACTTTCCAACAAATTTTCCTCTTACCCACTTAACAGGGCCATTATATCCCTGTGAAAACCAATTCATCTGCAAGCACAAAGTCTTTGTGACATAGATAATTACTCTAAGTTGAAGCCTGGGTTTAATATTTCCTTGACTCTGATGAAGATTTAGACTGTGACCTGAGGCAAATCACTGAGTATTTGTTCAGGCATCCCTAGAAGTGTTGCTGACATCTTTGTTGTAACAGATATTTGGAAGCTTTATCAAACACGTAGGCTGCTTTAAAATACAAAATGATTCCTACAGGCTTGCCCTTGATCGAAAATCTTTTGCTGACTTCAATAAGAATTGGAATAGGCCTTTAAGAAGCCTATTGAAACCTAAACTTGAACCATCTAATGTAGGATCTGACTGCATCTAATTGATTGCAATAGATTTGCAGGGGCTTCTGTAACTATAAATACTGCTTGTGCAAGCACAGCCCAGAAGCAGAGCCCAAATACCAGTGAGCAATGCCAGTCTTACGTTTTGTTTCCTCTGTAAGGCAGTTATAGTAACTCAGTATCTATTTGGTCTCTTGGGGAGCAATGTGATTCCAGTTTGCCCTCCAAATGCAATCTGGTCCCTTAAAAGCACATGTAAGACCATTCAATTGGGAATGATTGAGCATAAACCAAAAAGAAGGATTATTCATCCTAATGTGAATTTAAAAATATGATTCTGGGGCACAACAAATTAATCTTTCAAAAACCCCAGATAAAGTGACCCAGCTGCTCAAAAAGGATTAGCAACCAGCCTGCCTTGATTTTTTAATGGGGCAAGTAAATAGCTTTGCAAGAAAACATTTCCTTCCAGAAAAAAAATACAGCATTGCTTCTAAGATTCAAAATGCATTCATATTTTGAACTCATCTGTCAGCTTCTAGCTCAAGGCAACAGAACTCCATTAACATGTATTTAATAATAAATATTTAATATTTTACAAATGTTATTACAAAGCCAGAGACAAGGGTAAAAAATATTAGAAGTTAAAATAATACACCAAATTAGAAACAAATAGAGCTGAGTAGGTAAACTAATTCATCAGTCAAGAGAATAATTCTCCAACAATAGTCCTGTTTCTGTGCCTTGTTATGGTTTACCAACAATGGCTGCTTTTAGATACAGGTTCCAACAGTTGGGGATTTTCTTGTAACACAAATAACTATATATTTGTGCAGATGATGAGGTGACAAAATAACCTCCTGAAAGAGGACACTGAGGTAAGTCCCCGTTTCATCAGGATTCAGTTCCTGTCCCTGAACAGTGAAAACCCAACAGTTCAGCTGAAAACAAACTCTTTCAAGATTTTAGAAGACACAGTAATAGTTTCACCTTTAAAAAGAAGAGAAACCCTAAATAGCTAGACTTTGCTTCTCAGAAGCATCTCAGCTGGGAGATGAAATCTTATCTCACATGACTGAAGGTGCAGCTGCTAACAAAACAAATGGAGAGCAAGGTTTTGACTGTGCCTAGGCACAGAGATTGTGTTTTACTCAGTGCTGTCAACACATGATGCAGCAGCTGGTCTGCGTGTGAGTTTGGCTCACAGTAGTTTTACATTCTCTGGAACAGAATTAGTAATAGAAGGACATGGGACCATGCTCTACCTAGTGTGTTTTAACAAAACCAGGAAGCTCAAATGATCTAACTCTTGCTGCTATTTCTGTAGTTGCAAGTAACCTCTTCTGTTCCTGTAGATGTTTGCTCTTACATACTGCAAAGAATGAGAACAGGTTATGTGAAATTTGCTTAGACATTCAAGCAATGAAAACAAATAAGGAAATTTCACTAGATGTCAACATCACTGTATCAGAGAAAGTGACACACAACCTAGTGTGGGTATCAGGCCAGCCAGAGCACATGATGTCTGCTTCTTCACCCCTACCTGATAACAAAATGGAAATATTATGGAAATATTATTTATTGCACTAATGCTTTAATAATAATGTAGGGCTTGTACAACAACCATTGTCTTTATTAGAGATGACACTGCAGAGATGAAAATGTAGTTCAGCAGCATAGACAGACCATCTGACCTGAAATCACCTGCTGACTACAGTGTTCCACGTAGCTCTATCTAAAGGTAATGAAAGACAGTCCCTGGCAGCTGCAACTCCAGGGACAAGTGCTTCGGATGCACCTGAATGACAGGGCTCCCGCCTTTGTACAAGAGCATACTTGAAGCAGCCACCTGTACTTTGCCTAGATGCAGTGTATGGCTCCAGGTGTGCACCAGCAGCAGGTGGCTGAGGGAAGGGCTTGCTTTTCAAGCTTAACATCTGTAGAATTATGTGTGCTTCCCAGAAGCTCTAATATTGCACTGTGCATTTATATTCATCCTGGTATTGCCTGGGATACGCTGAGAGTTGTGAGAAGAGTTGGTAATAAACTGCTGAAAAATCTGTTCGTTACAGCTCAGTAATTTGTTTTGATATAGCCAGGAACACAGATCCAAGTCAGGGTAAAGTTAGATGAGGCAGCATACATTATGGTACCTTGCACACTACAATCTGTTACAGATGAAAGTATTCTATGTAGGTCAGGTACTGCTTCCCTGGAGACAGACAAAAACCCGTAAGGAAATCAGAGCAGTGCTGGACCTTATTCCAGTCATCCAGTCTACTCCCAAGTTTCAAGTATGCAGGGATTTGCATCTCTCAGGTCTTTGCTGATGAAAGTACTCGTCCCAATCAACTTCCGCAAGGCTAAGTATAGTAGACTGGACAGCACATATCTCATGATGCAAAACTATACAGAACTCACATTTAAAAGGAGACAACAGTTCTGTCAGTTGAAAAAAAAAGAAAAGAAGAATCAAAGTGACAGTAATTTTCAACTCATCACAAGAGCTGCAGAATCAAGTTTTAGGAACAGAAAGCAGGTCTCTGGCCCTCACAGTGAGGTGTTATTAAAAGCAGCAGTCTTGCATTTTCTCTCCTTTCCTTAAAATTGTGCTCTAATGTAACCGAGGGGGGACCTGCACTGCAGTCTTGCTGCAATAACTTTATATTTGACAGGTGGGAGAAAAAGAATTTCAGGAATGCAGAAGGAAAAGTAGTTTTTGTCATATCTCACAATCTCAGCAGAGAAATCTGTATTTTAAAAATCAATTCATTTTTTTTGCTACCATGTAACAGTATGCTTTTATTCTGGCAACTAAAAAGCACAAAATCCAAACTTCTACAAACATTTCACAGCAGAGTTCAGAATTTAATTTTAGAACTCACATCACACCATTTTTTGGTTACCACTTATCTAAGAATTTCTGTTATATCAAACACCTAAAGATTCTCAATCAGAACAGTACTATTTCCAGAATGGTATTTAACTGTGAAGAAATACAGAAAGTACACAAACCACAGACAATAATGCATATAAACAGGTGAAGAGTGAATGCTGGAAGAAGAAAACGTGCACTTATGCACTTTATGAATATCTTAATTCCCCTCTAGAGGAAATGCAGCATAAATGCCTAGATATTCCAGTTTGTTTCATAGTGACTTTCCTAATTTAAATAAACCAAGAAATTTAGAAAGGCTTTTCCCATTACATCTGGGAGAAACTATCCTCCTTACCCAGTCTGGGATCACAGGTAAGCAGGGAGTTTTATGTATATTCTCTGCAAAATTCTAGCAGTGTTACTTGAACAAAAGAAGAATACCAAATTCTGTATTCCTGGCCTTGTCTCAGACAAGTTCTTTAAAAAGACAGAGAGGCTTTTGCTCTTTTTTTTAACCCCCTCCTTTCTCAAATATAAAAGTTATACTGCTGGAGAGCTATGGATCTCCTTTGCCTGCCATCATCCATACGTTTTGGGGTGGTTTATTTTAGTTTTTTTCTCCCACAAAAAGAGGCAAGCTGTATTTTAAATGTAACCACCAGTAATGGTTATTTTCCTTACCCGGATTCCAAGCTCCACATTCTCTCCTCCATATACTTCCATGCCTTCATCCAGTAAGCCAATCTCTTGGAAATATTCTCTATCTACTATGAAGCATCCAATCAATGCTGGACTTCTGGAAGAATAAATTAGAAGCAACCAAAATTAGCAGATAGAATATGAACAGTTTTATTATTCAGAAATCGACTGTATTTATAATTGCTGGGTCACATGGTGCATCAAGATAGATTCTTAAGGAGGTGATTCTCAAACAGATTCAATACCTTTTTCCTTGCATGTTCTTGATTCTGTGGTGAAATAAGTACCACTGAAGGAAAACAGCTCAAAATTATTGGACATACATATTCAGTAGAACAGGTAGAGTACATGTTAACAAAGCTAGATCCAGGAGACTCAACTTCTTTCTCAGGCACCTGCCATTCCAGTCTTTGCCCCCGCCAAGTCCTCACGTTTCTTGACTGTAATTATTAACACGGATACTCAATGATGCACAGTTTTGTTTGTTTAGCCAGAAGGTAGGTTCATCTACAGCTAAGAAAACTTGTGCCTGTAAGCTTATGGAAAAGAAGAGATTATTTCTTGAATAGGAACATCCAGATAAGATTTTGTAATACAGAATGGAGAAATGTCTGCCCTTACCAGCATACTGTAACGTCAGCCCATTGTCCAGAATGAAACTTAAACAAGTGACATCCCTTTACTGAATCAGTAAGCTCTATTTATATCACGACCTGAATTAACCAATTTTTACTATGCAGAGCAAATCTTAAGAAGGTAAGAGTTCAGGCACCGAGAGTACAATTTTACCTTTATGAGATGCAGTGGAGGAGAATACAGAGTGATTTAGCCTTTTCATGTTTCTCCTACCTTATAATCCACAATGGCAAGAAATAAAAATGTATTTTCTGATTATTATGCTGGTATCAGGAACTCAGTAACAACACGATATTAATTAGCAGTAAAAGGAAAATCATCCTGCATTGGTTGGGAACATTCAAGCTGCAATAAATGTAGACATTTGCTTTCAAAAATATTATAAGATGTCTTAATCACAAATTGTACAGTTCTACAGAAGTCTACACATTTATGCCTTTAACTTGAAGTGCTATAGTACCCACTTTATAACAATTGTTTCTGATGTATTTATTAATGAAGAAAATAGCAGTTAATGTCACTTCAAACATGACTTCTTTTACAACACAATACTCTTGCTTTTGGTGCTGTTTACAAGTTGTTTTCAGAGTACCTGCATCCCTTTGTTAAAATTGTTGAAGCATACTGGAGACATGATAGAAGCCATCAATCAATATAAGTGGCTTTTTCTTCTGCTTTAATTATTCAGTACACACATATAGTGTATTGCACTGAATAAAGGGTGCCAGGGAAAGGACTAAGTTAACAAACCTAAACATCCAATATTCATAAAGGACATTCACTCCACAACCCTCACATAGAACAGCTTTAGGATAAAATGGAAAAGCAGATTTGTTCTTTATTCTGAGTTTAAATACTTCTAATTTAACATGTCACCATAATCAATACAGAAGGTTTGCCTCTACAGGACTTGGTAGAATATTTCGAATAATTTTCATAATGTTAATGGAGTTCATTAACACTGATAACCATTTCTAATGATGTGGAAATTACCACCTCTTTTCACCTAAGTCTGTGGCAAACCTGTGAATTCTATCTCCTACTTTCCAGGTCCTGTTCTAAGCACCAGCCTGTGGGTCAGTGCAGTTTGGAGTGTTTAAACTGACAAACTCCCAAAAAACCTGTCTGCCTGAAAAAACAGAGCTACTGGATGAAAGATATCCCTTATACTGACTGCATGGAAGCTGACTGGTAGTGATGACCCCCTCATGCTGCCATTGCTATTTAAGGTCCTGCTTTGTGGCCGGTGGTAACAGTCTTCACACACTCTCTGTAGAGAGACAGAGTACAGGCACCAGTGACCTCCTTGGCACGAATGCATAGCTAAAAGAAAGGCCTGGAAACTCAGCAGAGCTGCTGAGGAGATTCAGAGGCACCTACTGCCCTCCCTGAGATAAGGGTATTGTTCCGTACCAGCCTAACAATAGTCTAGACATAAGAGCGTACAGAGGTAGATTGTACCAAAGCAAAGATCTAATACAGTCTTTGCTCACTCACTGTCAGTGGACCAGCATTAACTCCTGGGACATAACACAGCTGTAAAGTTATATGACAGTATTTTAAAGAATACAACTGCCAGATCAGTTCTGTTTGTATAATGCATTTGTAAAGAAAATTCTGTTTCTGGCCCACTGTCACTAAATTAGCAGACATGACACTGGCTAAAGCAGTGCCACTGAGCATTCAAGGCTGCTGTTTACTGTTTGGCTATGTGGCTTGCCCCATACTAGTAACATGGAAACTCTATGTAAAAACATCTTCTGAAAACAACAGTTTTCTTGATGACTGTGTAGGGGTCAAGGACAAAAGCTAAAGGACTGCTCAAGGATATTTAACTAATTTAACATTACAGTCAGTAAAACCTATTACATAGCTGAGGCCACTGAGCATCTGTCCTGTCTGGATGGGCACTGCCAGTGACACGCTAATCTAGGTCACAGTTGTATGTTACCTTATTGGAGCAGTTGCGTTCTCCAGTTTCCACCATGATTTAGGAGGGTTCAGATATCGGCACCACAGCTCCCAGTCAAACCCTTGTGCTGAGAGGGGATACTCCTCTATTTCAAAACTATCATACTTAATGTTATCAAATGATGGAGAAATGACTCTCTTTCTGTTTTCTTTTATCCTTGTGAGTACTGGTTCAGCCCTAAAAACAGGGAGAAAAATGTTAAAGATTACATCAATAGAAGCAAAGTACTGATGGAAATCATTGAATAGTTTGGGTTCAAAGGGACCTTTTAAGGTCATATAGTCCAATCCCCCACATAAACAGCAGCTTATGCTGCATATTTCAGAAAGAGGAAAGTCTACAGCTGTTACCCATTTGTAGCTCCCTTTTGATAGAGCAGGATCTGCCCCAAAATAACACACTGCAATATTTTCTCGAGAGTGCTCTATTATTAACCTTGATGTTAGCTGGTGAATGGAAGAAAAAAGTATCTGCATATCACACCCTTACTACCAAATAATGATAACTTAAGATTCTCAAAATTATCAAAGACGTCAAGATGAAAGTTAATAATAGAGCTATCCTAGGGGTAGAAGATCCTGCCTTTTTACCATCTTTTTTACTCAAGAAGAAACAGCTGTTAAATCCAGACTGAACAAGTTAAAATACATGGGTTTCAGTTATGTGCTACTTTTGCATGAAGCAGTAACCTCAGTGACAAAATGACACTTCTTTGTTTACACTATAGAACATAAAAGAAATGTAATATTTTCAATTAAAAGAAAATAAATTTGCCCCTGTGGGCAAAGAGATACATTATCAGAGGATGTTTTTAATAGGCAGTTTTCTAGTGTAGTTTAAACACATTGTAATTAGACTAGCAGATAACACACATTATAAAAATGGATCTAGATTATGTTACACAGCGCAAATATATTTTCCATGTTTGCATCCACATCTGTGTCTGAATCTTCATCAGCATGTTAACTTGCCCTCCATATCCAAGATAAATGCCATTCAGCAATTTATAAACTTGGAAAAGGACCGTTAGTCAGATAAATTCAAGGACACACATACCATCCCACATTGAATTCCACATGTGCATCAAAGAGAGCGACTACTGGTGCTGTGGCCACTCTCCATCCACTAACTCGAGACCGAATCAGCCCCTCTTGTTTGCTGTGTCGAACAACCTTGATGAAGTCAGGCTTATGGGCATTCACTTCATCAACATACTTATTTAGTTTCTCCTTGAGTTCTTCTGTGGAAAGAAAAGAATTAGATGTTAACAAGAAGTATCAGCTTGACAAGATGTAAAAACCTCTTCTTTCAGCATAACAGGAGTCTTCACACATGGAAATACTCCCCTTTGCTTTAACTACTAAGAATTCTCAAATAGTCAAATCTGAAAGGGAGCAAAGAAAAAGTAGAAATTCCAACTGTAACTATTTAACCTACATGACTGACATCAGAATCCTGCCATTAACATTAACATGCCACAAAATAAAGCACTCAAACATAAAGTACCATAGCTAAGCATGTATTATATTACTGTAGCAACAAACAAGATAGCTATCTTAGGTTTCCAGAAAAGTGTGTCCAAATGCTGTCCATGAAATCTTTACCAGGATTTTGAGAAAAAAAAGAATAAAATGTATTATCTTTTTTGCATTTTTCTTTCTGAATTTTGATAACTCTTTTCTATAATAAAACTTTCCATGACTTCTGCTCTTTTCTCAGAAGAACAAGGACCACTAAAAATACTGGAGGAGAGTAATTCCTAATTAAAATATGACGACTTCTAAATCAACAGCTATCACATCTCTGGTTTAAAGACTATTGCATGAGAAAATTCAATATGTAGAGTTGAAATACGCTATTCACTGTTATTATTAACTGAAAACACTGTTCACTACTATCCCTTATTAAGATTGCTATGTTCTATTTATGTTATGGTACCACTCAGAATTCCATTGGAGTTGTTGCTGCCTATCTTCCAAATCTCTACACAAATCCGAAACTGTCTTTGCTGTGATACAGACTAATGCTCCTGTGGTTAAAATGCTAACCTGGATATCATCAACTCTGCATTAAAAGCTCGATGCTGCCTAGCCCCTTCTGTGAAAGCTTGAGCAAGCCACTTCTCCGTAATTAATTGCCCATCTGCAAAGTTGGATCACCACACTTACTCTCTTCAGTCTGTTTAGACTTCATACTCTAGAGAATAGCAGTTTACTTTTTCTCTGCATTTGGCCAGAACCTAGCACCCTGGGGTACTGAGATGAGAGGAGGCTGTATCAGACCAGGGATGGCACCAGAGCCCAGCAGAGGAAAAAGCAGCACCCGGTATGCAGCAAGTGGGGGATAGAGTACAACTTCTGTCACGTTGGCTGGCCCAAAT
Source organism: Galbula dea (assembly GCA_013399015.1). Lineage (NCBI taxonomy): Eukaryota > Metazoa > Chordata > Aves > Piciformes > Galbulidae > Galbula > Galbula dea. The sequence continues at coordinate 2,229,110 of VWZX01010273.1, forward strand.
TGCGTCAAACAAAACACAACAATCTTTTTTCTTTTAAACCTAACCACTGAGGCTTCCTCTTCTATTGTTTTGCTGGCATTAGTGGTGCTATCTGATCCTAGCTACATACCAGGAGGACATTTCTGCATCAAGCACAAGTAGCTTCTCAGGGTGATAAGCCAACCACTCTGGAAACTGCTCACCTCAAACATATCTGGACTACATGCACGCTAGAATGGTTAATGGAACAGAAAATTAAAAGCAAACACACTTCATTAGCCAAATTAAAATTTAAAGTTCATCTCTGGAAAGGAGATGGAAGCTTCCCCTCTAAGGCTGATGAAGAACAGAGCTGTTTCACAAAGGGTCCTCTAACCTAAAGGCTGCCACAACCCATATGACCTTAGTGGACCCATTTCTCTTGAGGATATGAAGGAAAGGACAAGTTGGTCAAGTGAAAGGACTCCTTAAGTTCACCCCTCTTTGTAAAGACTCTTAGATAGCCACCAGATGAGACACTGTTGCAGCTGGTTCCACTGGCACTGCAGGACTGCGTGTGCCACACACCTTTGTGTAAATGAGAGAATACTGAAGAAAACTGCTGATAATTAACTTTTCATAAAGAACAAGAATATAGAAATAATCTGATGACCACATCGACCACAGTATTTAAAGTGGACCTACATTCCTAGAATTTTCCACATTATACTGCTGACATCTATTCAAATTGTTTATCTGTGACTGCATCACCTTCAATAAACAACCCGAGGTGCTTGCACACACAGCATAGAGCACTATTTATATTAAATTTGCTACACATTGAACATTACACTTTTTTCCTTTATAAAGTAAAAAAAAACATAATCAGGTTTTCATTATGCTTGTGCACAGCCACACGTTCTTACTGTTAATCTCCTAACGCAGAAATTTGTAGCAGGCACAAAACTATCAAATCAACCACTAGCTAACAGCACTTTAAATTCAAAAGAAGATGTTTATGTCACTGAAATTGTGCCCACCTAAAACCAGTGCAAAACAGTTCTGCATTCCCAAAATGTAACATTGTGGAGGGTGAATATTGAAACACAAAGATCAAAGCTTAGTTCTCAGAGTGTCTGTTCATAGCTTTGCAATACCAGGAAGCCTTATTTGCCACAATAACACAGCATCATCACTGAGTATATAATACATAAAAGGCAAGCAGGCTCTAACCAAAGACTCGACAGTCAGTACCTTTGATAAACTCATTGTTCTCTCAATCACCTTTGTTTTTTTACAAGTAGGCTATTTTTACTCCTGTCATACTTCTCCTAATGTGGACTGAGTTTATAAGCTAGAGTAAACATAAAGTACTTTTCATAGCTAAGTATAGTATGAAAATAGGTGGGAATGGAACAGAATCCAAATCCTGGCTTGCCACCAGCATGAATTCAGCTTTGACATTTACTAGGCAGTACAGTACATACTCCTAATTTTCTGGTTACACTGCAGCTTTTTGCAAATAAAATGAATGGCCTGAGTAAGCCACTTTAGGGAACCTTGGAGGCTTACCCATGCTCCATTACTATGGAGGAATCCTTCCCTGGACTTCAGCATCAGCCTCAGGAGTTACAGGAAAAGTGCTGCATTTTACCTAATCTTCATTACTGGCCCACTGGCTTACTCTGTAGCATGTCCACAGCAGACAAAGCAGTATTTTGTAGTCAAGCATTTTCTGGCCTTTGTTATTTAAAGCAGATTAGCCTTGCATTCCAAAGGCAGAGTGCTGGGCAGAGCATTATGTGCACCCTTGGTCCTACAAAACTTACTGGGCAGACTCTCCCAGAAGAAAAGATAAGTCTACTAAAAAGAGGCATCATTTTCACTCAGGCACAGGAGACAACAGACATGTAAATGAAGCTAAAAAAGTCACTATTGTGGGAAGAACATTAAAGACGCCCTAGCAGGATACTTAAGTCAGGTTTCTTTATGCATTCCATGTTTTCCTAAGTTTTGCATGGCAAATCTCAAGTTTAATTGTCTTTGACGGTTTTAGAACACCCTGCCCACCTGGACTGAATGATGGGACTCTCCCTGTACAACTGATCATACACTCTGTGATGGCACTTATGGTCTTCAGCACTGTATTTTTAACCCATAGTCTGTTTTTTTCCACTTCAGATACATTGCCTGAATAAACAGTCTTTTTCATTAATTATTTTGCTTCACTGCTTTATGCCACCATAGGGAGAAGAAAGGGAATGAGCAAATGTGTCATCTTCAGTATACTGTTGATTCAGTTTCTAATTATGGAAACAAACAGGCTTATAAAGATAGATGTGTTTTCCTTTCAGTGCAGAATTTCTCAAGTAAGGACTCGATTTGACTAAGCTGAATGAGTATCTGCAACTGGAAAGAAAGAGCAGCCACTGGAATGGGAAAACAGTGCCTATCTGGTGCTTGGCAATGTTCCACTCTGTTGCCTGTATCTATATGGTACAGGGGTCTGGAGAACACAGCACAACTCTCCTCATAAATGTAGAGAGCAATTTATCAGCCATAATTAATGTTTAGTAGTAACATAATTAAGTTCTAGTATTTCTAAGAGGTTTTTTTGTTTGTTTGTAACAAAACCACAAAGATTTTGTTAGTCAAGATTCCCTATCCAGCAAGCTAAAGCAGTGCTAAAGAATTCATGTGACTTTGCCTTCTCAGGAGGGGACAGAAGCAGGGCAGGACGGAAGCAGGGAGCACAAGGAGTCAGAAGGCATCAGCCATCCCACAGCTACAGATGTTGTATGCAAAGAAATCATTTAGTTCATGAAAATCCCTTCACAAGCCATCTTCCTTTCAGGATATGGTCTGAGAGAATGGTAGCTAGACAAGAGGCCATGGCAATGCAACTGCTCTCCTTGCAATTCTGCAGCTTGCTTGGCTTATGTGAGTGGTCTGTCCTAGCTCAGAGGAGTGATCTGGACCACAGGCCTGCCTCCTCGTCCAACCCTGGGGGGTTGTGGCTGGCCATGCAATATGGAAAGAAATTCTCACATACACCTTAGGGAGTTTCTTAAAAGGAAAATCATTTACAGATCATGTTCCAGTCACATGCAAGTGGTCTATGCTTTGTATGCCTGAACCCTCCCTAAACTGGGAAGTTACCAAGCTAGATGCTCAACAATGTTAGGTACCTTAGCCCCTTAGTGCAGTATCCTACAGCACCTGTGGATCTGTCTCCAGACATCAGATTTTAAAGTTATTGATACAAACAGTGTTGCCATAAATAACAAATTATTGTCTCACATTCACAGAGAAGTAGCTTAAAGAACAGTCAATTAAGCCTCACTTTCAGTAACTTTCATGCTTTAATGTGCTCCTATTCTGAATGCTTAAATGAGTCCTCCCATCTCTCAGAACGATTACATTTGTAAAGTCTGACACATACTTTGCTGAGACAGATGCATTTTACTGACTTTTAAAAACTCCTTCTTAGCTGTAAGTTTGCCAACAGAGCTAAAATAATAAATAAAAAGCTCTCTCATAACTTGATGCGTTTTCTAAAGGCTGCTTCAGTGCAGCAGAATGCATGTTAGTGGTGTCTCCCAAGGGTCAACAAGGGCCCAAGGTGTCTCCCAAGGGCCAGTATTGTCAACTTATTCATCAATGATCTGGATGAAGGAATAGACTTGCCTCCTCAGTAAGTTTGTTGTGCAGCCATCCAGAAGGATCTTGATAGGCTAGACAGATGTGCAGAGAGGAACCTTCTGAAATTCAACAAGGCTAAGCGCAGAGCCCTGCACCTGGGAAGGAATAACTGCACACACAAATACAGGCTGAGGGCTGACCTCCTGGAAAGCAGCTCTGCAGAGAAGGACCTGGCAGTCTGGGTAGACAGGAAGTTGCCCATGAGCCAGCAGTGCACTGCTGTGGCCAAGATAACCAACGGTATCCTGGGCTGCATTGGCAAAAGCATTGTCAGCAGGTCAAGAGAAGTGATCCTGCCCCTCTACTCTGCCCTGATGAGGCTCCACCTGCAGCACTTTGTTCGGTTCTGGGCTCCTCAGTACAAGAGAGACATGGAGCTTCTGGCAAACAAAAAGAGCTGAAAGTTTGCTGAAAAAAACCCCAACAAACAAACCCTCTCTTCCCTCTCAGTCACTCTGTAGGCATACAACCTGATTTCCTGCAGTAACTTGAACTGATGGCAGTAGCTAGGCACGCAAGAAAAACTGTTTGGTGCACTTTATCTAACAGGCTTGTACACCGGATTATGACACTTATTATGTATGCAGCTCAGTGCTTTGTAATTTTTATTTTCCTCTCCTCTGGCCCCTTATCTTTCATGCTCAAGTGATCACCTCTCATCTCTGTAGCAGAAACTGATAATTCCAAATGGAAAATATTTATAACCAGATAGAGGCATGTCATTTGTAATGCACATGTGTATACAGAATGTTTGCAACAGAGGGCAACAATGCACAGACAGATAACAAGGGCCTGCTGTGCACACGTATTTAATAACCTTATGTTATCTGGTAATAGATAAACCACCCAAGGGAAATTACCAATGTGATGCAAAGAATTGATTTGGATAGACCTGAAAAACAAAAAAAATAGTACAGTCCTCTTCCTCCATTACGATACCCAACTTGTGTTGTTGACAGAGGTGCATAATCTAATCTCAGAAGTTCAGGCTATCCACACATAAAGCCAGATAGCATAATGAACTTTCACAGTCACAATCTTTGCATTAAGCAACCCAAAGTCTCAGCTGCTGTCAAACCTCCCCAAGTCTATTAAGATAGATAAGGCCTACAACAATTCATTCCAGCTCACACATCACACTAGAAGCCAAGGATTTCTTTAGTCCAGCACATGAACAGCAGCCTTCTCCCACAGCAATGGCAGAAAAAATATGCAGCTCTCAGCCCCTAGGCACAAACACACTTTCAACTGCTCATGAGAATCAAGCACAGAGGAGTAGGAAAGCACACATTGCTTTCAAAGGATTTGGAGGGGGCTGCTTTGATCTGTTCTCAGGTCCTCTCACAAATACCACATCTAGGCAAGGAAGGTGGACACGGCACTGACTCCTCTTGCTGGTTGCAAGGTCCTGGGAATCTGACAGCTTGAATACCAAACACCAGCAAATAATTCCAGTTGAAAACAGTAATCCTTAAATTAGCACACCTCCAGATACAAAACAGGCTTTGTAGGAGACATCTGTGCCAGAAACTACTCCTTCAGCTATCTAGCAGACCTGTGCACTACTTAGGTTAGGGCTTGGATGGCTATCTTTATTTGGTTGTGGTTTTTTTGTTTGGTTGGTGTTTTTTTTCCTAAATAATGCATAGTTCCAAATCTAGCCATGAAAGTGGGATACCACCCTTCTGATCAGTAAGTCCTACCTAGAAATATTGCTGCATCTTAATAAATCCCCACAGCATGGGAAGAACAAGGAAAATAATCTTTTGGAAACTGAGACAGCTGAACACTGTTATGGAGGAGGAGGATACTGAAGAAAAAAATATTACATCTGTTATTTTTTGTTAGTACTATTCTCTTGTAGTAATGTCTTTATAATAAAGGCTGTAAATCCCTTTTATTTTCTTTTTATTATTTTTGAGTACTGTTCAAAGACAGCATTCATATGTCCTAAGGTTCATCCTGTCATAGGTATAGCCCACATTCTAGCAGCAGAGTGTTTTGCAACATTTTGCAAGACAGAGATATAAATTGAGATGCCAGATAGATCTGCAAGGTCACATCAGAAGCTGCAGAAATGGAGGAATAAGACCTGTTTCTCACAAATCCCAGGACAGCACATGAACACTGCATGATTTCCCTGAGGCTGTGATTCTGCAGCTTAAACCATGGCCCATATGGAGCCCAGAAAACTCCACACAGATGCAAGATCTCATCCACATCATTGGCAGCTGATATCCAGAGCTACATTTGCAGACCCTGAATGCAACATCACACATGGCATCATAGCAGATGTCAGCTATAAATAGCCCTTGTAAAAGCCAGCTCTCACATTCCCTCCTATTATGCCATATAGTCTTGAAGAAGTCTGCTGAACACAATGGATTACACTGCACATCCATCAGAGTCTGCTAACCTGGTATAAAAAGAAGGAACAGGACCTGTCCCATCAACTACCAAGCAAGCGAAGAAGAGCCTTCAGTGTGCACTTCAGTTATAACCTTAGGAGGGATATCACCTCAGACCTCTGCCAAGTTAATTTGGGACAATCTGGTAGATGTCTACTGTGCTATTTAAGACATGGGGTTTAATTCACACAATTTGAATAACTTGGAAGTTACAACTTCTCCTTTTTGAAACTTCCTAAAGTATGAACAAAATCAAATTAGTTCTTACTCCTGTAAGGCACCCACTAAAATCAGAAATTATTTGGTTTGAATACTGTAAGAGCTGCAGGATTGGTTTCTGTCTAAAGATAGAAACTGGTTTTACAGAAGAATCAACTATGTACATTTTCAAATTAAAGCAACAAATTCTGGCTTGTTTCTTTCTCAGCATATTTGATTACTCTGCAGGACTAATGCACTGCTGGTACCATGCCATTTGGTAGCTGTCGAATACCTCTAAACCTAGCATATATAATTTCCAGGTAAAAGACTGCTTATTATAATAGTGTATCACCCACTGCTTCTTAAAAATCCCAAACTCTTAAGTCTTAAAAGAACACAACTGCATACAATTTGTACCTTCAGATGGAATCTAGCAGCATGCAACAAACTAATCCTAGCCTTTTATCACCTATCATAGAAAATTCCTCTGTAGGCATCTAATCACAATCTAACCACTAGTTTTAAAGAATATTTGGAGGCTCACTGTTAGATTACAACTATTGTTCACACCCTACTTTTTTGCAACAGAAACATGTGAGGTACAATAGCAACAACTTTTATATTTTCAAAAAAAAAAAAAGGCAAGACATTAAAAATAATCCAGGTAGTAATGTGAAACTGAAATTCACAATACCTTTTAAATTCCCGACAGAAGAACAGCATTGCTACAAGCATCCTACTGCGGTCTAGGAGAGGCTTGGTTAAATGCTGCTTAATTTGGAGTATGTTATTTTAAAACTAAAGTATGTTAATCTGGCTATTAGCATGCCTCCCAGCAGGGTGGAAGCTATGCTTGCATAAAATGTGTGGGTAGAACACACACCAGCCTTGCTTTACCTGCCCCCCAGAAACAATCAGCAGTAGTGTCAGTATTTTCTGACACGATAAGCAGTAAAAGGGTATTTCACTGTGCTGAAATAGGGCAGAATTCCACCGACTCCAGCACTCCCTCCTGAAATTACACCCAAGAGAGCATCTGGAAGCTCAGGTGACTGAGCTGTTCCAGGCTTCTGCTTTACACTGCAAATGGCTGGAACTACCAGGGAGAAACCATACCTGCTCCAGACTACAGGCATCAGGCTGGGCTACCAGTTCAAGTTCTCATCTTGTCAGCAAAAGCAGAGCTGTTTGGTGCTGCCTGAGGAACCCATGAGGAACTGCACAGCAGTTCTGGACCTGCTGCCTGGAATTCAGCAGGTTGTGGTCCTCTCTCTGAACCTGTCACACACCAACACCAAACACAGCCAAGCCCAGCAGCCTGTGAGGTGCTAAAGATAACAGTCACAGAAGATGGACTGAAACCAATAACACAAACTGGGCACTGAATGACTTAGATCTTGGGATTTCTCACTGAAGAAAATTTCCACAGGTGAAGAGAATACCTGAATTTAACAAAAGTGTTTAAATAGGTTCTTAAATTACATTTTTTTATTATTAGGCATACAAGAGTCCAGAAGAATACTTTTGAATTACAGTTTCTCTTACTAATATTTAGATATATAACAACAGGTTTGTTTCACACTTCTGTTCTGGCACAGATGATATTAATTTTAGTTGTTCTCCTTTCTCATTATTTTTTGTCTTTTTTAGCTCTTTACTTCAAAATTTACCTTCTAAAGCAATGCTTTAACACCTGTGGTCAAAGCAGACACACTCTTGGGACCCATAAAACATGGCCCAGTAAGTACAACTCAGGGTATGTCAAACTTAGTGTTCATGTGGAAAACTATGCACACAGGTATTTTTATTCAGGCCTCCTCCTACAATGTTTCAGACAACTTCATTTTCTAAACAAATGCATCAAATTTAAATGGCTTCATGAAGACTTCTCAGCACAATTCTTACTAACACTACCATTTCTTATTACACATTACACTTCTGAATCCTGACAATTTATGTGAAATATTGCTTGGGAATTTTTAAGGTCTTTTTCAAGAAATCTTTATACAAAGGACTGTTAGCATTAAGTACTGTCTGCATCTCACTTAAGCTAGCCATGATGTGGTCTGAAGCACCATAAACCTACCCAACTCCATTTATTACAGATTCAAAGGCTTCAAACTATAACCTCCTATCCAATTCTTCCAGTGTACTGTTTGACTTTTCATCGTGAATAATGATTTTGCACAGATATAGGCTAATGTCCTTCAGCTGGATTTTGATATGCAATGGTTTGCAATTTGATCTCCAGTGTATCCACATTTTTTAGAACAGTTACTGTCTGACTTCTCAGATTTAAACCTTTTAGTATCTTCAAAAGAATGCTTCTCGCGGAGCTGAATTTCATAATGGAATTCCGTTCCCCAATTAATGAGCATTGAATTTCTACCTTGTCTGCATATTGCAGCATGTTGCACTGAAGATTACTTGAAAACTTCAGACTGGGTAATCATCTCATTTTCCTATATGGCGTTCATCTTATTTAACCTTCGAGGGTTATTATACAGGTACATTCTTATTACTCTATCACAGAAGGAGATCACTCCAGAAGGCAGCAAACTCAGAGTTACAATTACTATTCAGATCTTTAAAATCCTGAGCAGTATTTATTCAGTAGAAATTGTGATGATCTTTCCACATCTTGGAAAAGCTCAAAAAGCTTGACATAGGTGTCTCAGAAGGCTGAATAGCAAAAAGCTCCTCAAGGCATGTAATTCTTCACAGGCCTCACATCACCCCCCTTTTTAAATCTGCCCTGGTATGAGAAGTTACAAGTGTGTAAATTGTACTCTACAGAGCAAACATGGCTGTGCTACCTATGACGGAAAGAGTTAAGCAGCCTAAACAAACTGCAAGTTAATACGAAATTTCTGTGACATTTTGTGAATTACTCTGACTGATGTATATGAACATCACACAGCCAGCCAGCCTGATGTTCTCACTCTCTGTCAACAACACTGGAGATTACAATTATAGCCACCACGCCACACTGGGGCAGGAGCTCTGGCAGAGAGCTCTGTAATGCCAGAGGAAAGGACCTGTTAGCTATAGTCTTCTTCCTGGAAAAATGTTTAGCTATCCTGGATCCCAGGCCATGCAGCACACCTTACAGATAAAGGCCAAGACTTTAGATCGACTTCAAGTCCTTAAAAGAAGCTCATGCAGAGCAGGCGATGGGCCACTACGTACAGCATAACATAGCTCTGTAGCTGAAGAGACATATTGCAGTGCTCTGAATTAGTGGTTCACTGAGACACTACTGCTACCTATCACCCACTACAGCTGTCCAGCCAAGGGGTGACTGAGAGCATTCATGCCTGTGGCTGGGCACACATTTCAGGCTGATTTGACTTACCTAGACCCTGAAGGCATGGTATAAAAACACCTGAGTCAGTTCATGCACAGATAAACTCAGGTCCATTTCCTTGACAACTGCAGTATCATTTTATTTTTTCAGTCCAATATGCCATTCTTAAAATATTACTAACTATTCTCCCTGAATCTGTATTTTTAATAACACCATATGAGTCACATGAGATGTTGCTCTGAAGCTTTATCCTTTTAATTGTTGAACAGAAGGCACTTTTATAACTCTTCAGCATCTGGCCATCAGAAATACTTCTGTGAATTAAGATGACAAGAACAGCTTTGGCAAGAACTATCCAGTGTCTAAATTAAGAAGATACAGTCACTGAGGCTTAGCTGGGCTCATATATCAAAAGAGGTTATGACCACATGCAAAAATGCAGTCAGACTTTATGTTTTAACTTTGTATCTCTGGATTAAATTTCCAGTCACTTTAAATCTTTTTTACTGGTGTTGCAAAGATATTACAGATGTGGGAGATTTTGACTTGACACATCAGTTAATAAATACAAATCAAGCCAAAGTTGTTCTGTGTCACAAGTCTTCCAACAGTAACAGTTTCCTAAAGAAACTGAGCTTTGCAGTTACTTGTTTGCAGATGGTAAATAAGGAAGCATGAAGGTGAAGGAACCTAGGGATCTTAACACACCACAAGCTGTTATGCAAAGAACAAGCTGCAAAGCTTGTTACGTATATTCTTCATACGCAATTCAAATTGACTGCAGACCCTCTTTAAAAGCAAGTGTCAGAAAAATTTGGCAGTGTCAACTCAGTGCCAATTACTTTGACTATTACAACATAAGAGATACTAAAGATATCTCTAGTTATGCCTATTGGTACAGGAGCATTCACAGGACTGTTAAGGGTTTTCAGAGGATCTATTTTTTCCATGTTTGTCTAAGCCTCACAAAATTTTGAGGTCAGAAATTATTTATAGTAGAATAAAGATAAATCCATGAAATACAGAGAACTTTCTATTACTGGTTGCAACTCTTCCACCTTCCCTTCAACATGAAAAATAGCTCCTGAGATACTTTTATGACAATCAGAAACTATAACAGGTTTCTTAGAACATGACATCCGTGTCCTACATGCTGACTAATTACTCTTTATAAACTGCACCTTAGATGTCTTCTGTATAAAGACCAAAAGTCGTTTGACAAATAGAGAACAAATTACTGCAACACTGAAGGTCTTGGGAGAAATTGCCTGATCCTTCTTGCCCCAGTACAGAGGAAACTGTTCCAACTAATCCTAACAGAAGCTTGTCTCATCTCTTTTTAGGTTTACTCAAAGTTTGTTGTCTATCCCAGACAAAAAAAATCACAACACCCCAATCCTAGGGTGATTAATTCTAGGTATTTGCATTTGCAACCATAAAAGTAATGTGCTTCAGACTACTTAAAGAATCATGAGCCATATAGAATAAGAATTGCAATAAAAGATCTAAAACTCTTTCCAAAACTTTCCACTGACAAGAATATTTATTCCTCATTCATCTGAAGACCAGGAGGAACTCCTGAGTAACAAGCCCTTTTGAACATTCATAAATATTAACATATTTCAGATGAAAAATCCACTGTAGCAACTTTGCTTTTAGAGTTGGTATTTCAGGATCACCCTCCGATGGGGGAAATGGAGTGGCAGATAGGAGCATCTCCCATCGCCAAGCCGGAAGATCTTTTTTCAAACCGAAGCTCACTGGAAGATGCAGTATCCTCCCACTAGCAATACTGAACTGTCACATCAGCAGCCTGTGGGGGGATGATAGCTCTAACAATTTGGCAAGGTGGATAGCTGGCTCTGAACACTACACAGTCATTGGTAATGCTTAAAAACCAGCTTTTATACAGAACATGGAAAAACTGTCCAGATTTGCCCACTGCCAAACCACTTGAACACAACCAAAAAACCCCAAAGAACTAGTTTGAGAAAACCCACTTCAAATACAATACTACACTTGAAACAGAGGGAAGGTGTGAAGATAAAAAGCCATCAATTTCAATAAAAGAAGAAAAAAAATAATTTAAGACTTACTCTAGAGAAAAAAAATCAAACACATCAAATCACACCATGGACATAAGTGACACAGGGAAAGGTATTTTACAGCCCATAAAAAGTATCAAAATCTACTAAAATCAGCTAAGAATGCAACTGATCTGTCTCAGACAAAAAGTCTACAGCTGTTTTTTGATTTGCATTATTTTTCCTTTCAGATAAAACAAAAATTGGTTATTTCAATTATTCTCAATTGTGTTAAAAGCAATAGGTTGACAAGAATCTATAGCTTGTCTAATAAATATTCCAAGCAGTTGTCACAGTACTTACAGTCCTCTTGGATTTTTTTTTCATACGTATACCAAATCTGTGCTAAACCAGCACTGTGTTTCTAGAAGCCAAGACACTGATGCTTCCATTAATGACTTGCTATACCCCACGATGTAACAAGTATTTTCATTGAATATAATGACACTAAGGAGGATTGGACACATTATGAATCTAACTCCTGAAGAGCACCTTAACTAAGGAGTACCTCACTGTTTCAAGGTACTATCTCACAAAGCAATACAAATCATGCACCTAAATTGGGCTTACAATCTACTCTAAATATACCTAATTGGTTGCAAGCGATTAGTTAGGTTTCACGATTAGGGTGACATAGTGCTCAGTCCCTAATGAACAAAACAGGACAGTCAAAAGGGTGATGTATTTTTCAAAAGGTGACTAAATTTTACATGAGAATGTCCTGAGCAGACCTGTTCCCTTTTTGCATTTGTGCCAGGAACACCACAATAGGAAATGAGTTTACTGACAGAAAAGCCAAATAAACACATTGAGGAGCCTGGAACCTGGCTCCAGAGACAGCCCTGAACAAGCAGTTTAATTCCTTAAGCCTTCTTCAGCAGAACTGTGATTTGGCACACGTTTATCTCCCAGGGAGAAAGGAATATCCTGCATGGCCCTATCTACCTGTCATCACTCCTGCTGCCCTGGAAAGGCACACCTATTCCAAGCAGTGTGTGCAGTGTAGATCCATCCCCTAGCGTGCCTGATCCTCCTGCTCTATGGGCATGTCCTGCACACTCCTCTGCACTTACTTAACTCACAAGGCAGTTTACCCATATGAACAATGTAAACTTTTTACTCCTAAGGGAGAGGAACAGTTGGAATCAGAATTGTATTGAAGTACATATTGCAGAATATTTAGAGAAATCTGACTAACTCTTCCCAAAGGAATACCAGATAGAACACAGGTGGTGCTTCATACTACCAAAGAAACACTGAATAACCATCAGGCAGCTATGTAGGTACTTTCAGGATTAATGTATAATAGCTGCAGTGGAATTTTAGAAATAAAGTGTTAGGCCACTAATTGGTTTAGTACTCCTTCAAACTGGCTATTTATTCTATAAAAATTGTGTATTTTTCAGCTGTCAGCTAGTCAAGCCCCTTTGGGGATGCTAGTGAGCCCTTGGGCTGAAGCTAATGTCATTAAGGGGTCTGCTGTTACTAGGATGATGCACCTAACAGGATGATAAAACCCCTCAATTTCGACAATATCTTTAAGCAAATTATCCAGAGATCACAAAAAATGCCCTTCTATTTCTAAAAGGATCCCTTAAAAAACAGGAACATATTTGTTTCATACTTACTGATTTTTTTTTGACCTTTTTTAGGCAGGAAACTACTGAACAGATAACTGATTATAGAGGTAACTGCGTGATACTGAAAGAGGAATCAAACTTCAAAAATATAATAAAGCAGAGAAAACACATTTCCCCTATCACAGCCAGTTGTAGAAATCACAGGAATTTCTACTGTAATGGGTACATATGGCATAGACAGAAATGTAGTTTCCACACTGATAGGAACCTTTACAAATTGCCAGAATCAGAAATCACTTGGTTCAAGTGGGGATGGGTAGGTGGGGGAAGTTAAGCCAGCAGAAAACTTGGCTCTGATAATGAAAGTAACCCGCTGCAATTAGAAGTTTCAGTCTGTGGACTGAATCTCATTTGAAATAAAATCAATTTCCAGCATATAGATTTGCCAACTCAGGCTGTATCTGGTATAAGTTAAGTGATCATTGTCCTAGATTAAATGAATCACCCCCATCACTGCTCTAAGGAAAGTCAGCCAGAGCAGCAGTGTAGCAGAGCATGGGTCATCTGGAGAGCACTGCATTTTTCAAGAAAATACCCTATATGAACTCTAAACCAATGAGTGAATACAATGCTGTGCAGAACCATAAAAATTAATGCAGTTTGTGGATATGTTTTGTCATATATCAGGGCTAAGAATCAGTACACACAATCCTGTGTGAGAGAGAGAAATCACACACTGCTGTTTTCATGTTATTTCAGTAACTTTGATAATCCAATCCCCGCAAATGAACTACGGAACATACATCTTTTACAGTTCTACTAAGTTCTGCTTCTTTTCCTCCTGACCTAAAATTGATTGAGCTATTGTGCAGTAATACACAGTTGATTAAACTCAACTTGATGTATTCTGATGCAACAGGCACTTTCCATTATAAGTGAAGCAGATCAGACCTTTTTTCCATTTTACTCTAAGTCATCTCTCTCAGTGTTCCTAGTTTAGGGCCATAAAATGAAGGTTAGTTTAACAGACCATTTTATTACCTCACTTCCCCTAAGGTTTTTCTTTTGAGATATTTTAAAAGACCCCTAATTTTTGTGCCTTATTAAAAATGTGTTAAAAAGAACAAATACCGCACATGGCTAACCCCTGCTGAGCACACAGCCAGAATTAAATATCTCTGGTAGCAACTGAGCCTTAGTTTTGCATTTATCTTTCTGTTAGTCTCCATAGGCCAGTCCCTCAGAGGGGAGCTCCAAGGATCTAAAACTTCTGGTAAGAACTGACAGGATCACAGAGGTCCTAGTTACATTCATTTGGGAAAATAACTCTTTCTTTTAATGATGAACCATTTATTCAGGTTTCATATGTGAAGTCAAGAGAAAAGTGGATCACTGAAAGTTTAGTCAGAATTGCATAAAATATTGCCACATTTCAGGGTCAACTGAATATCAGGCAATCTGTAAAGTACTGCTGTACTTCTGAATAACAACTGATTTTTTCAGGCTTGTAGAATAAAAATACAAATACAAAAAAAAAAAATTTCTCCTCCATAATCTACATGATCATCTGAAATGCCACCTAAGCCCACAAGTGATGATGCTCTTTTTACCAAGCCATTGTGCTTCCCTGTAACCTCAGTATTTTTTGTTGTTCTTCACTTCTGGAAGACATAATTGGTGAAGCAGAGACAGACTAGATAATATTTTCAAAAGTAAGACACTGTTTACTTCAGATAGCTCTAGAAATGTGCAGATCTAGGGGGAGAAAAGGCTAAATAATATTGATAGTGTTTTTCTTGTCCTTATGTAGTCTTTGGACTCCCCAGGAGAAGGGAATTCTGGACAAGGCTTCATTTCTGTTATAAATCTCCTTTTCTGATAAGAAAGCATGCTGCTGATTCCATCTACTGCCTTCTTCCTTGTCTCTCTCAATCTCTCCACTTTGCTAGAAACATGGGTAAACAACAACTATGAATTCCTAACCTCTCTGATCAATTTCTGGTGAAAAAGTCTTCCTCAAATCTCTTTTCTAGCACAGGACTAACGCTCTAAGTTTAGCTGCCATCAAGATTTATTCCTAGCTGAATGGGAACCTTCAATATGTAGCAGTTTTCCAGCTGCCTACATCTTGGACATACTGTTCCCAGAGATGATAATTTGATGGTCTCAGCAAGAATCCACCTTGGCATTCCAGAGGCTGTCAGGGCACATCCTCATTCAGTTCTTGCCCTTCTCTACAATGGTGTGTGGCACAAACAGCATTACTAAAAAAACAAACCAAAACAAAACAACACAATGCTATTTGTGGACTGTGTTTTGCCTCAAAACATAAATTCCTGCATGAGCTATAAACCATATGTGCAGTCACGTAGCTTGCCACGCAACTTCTTGAGCTTTATCTATTTGTATGGCTGAGAAGTGTGTAAAGAGAAGAAACACTCCTTTGGAAACAGAGATAGCTGATGAAAGAACACAAAATCAGACTCAGTGCTACACAGTTTCACTTTCATGTTCAAAGCTGACTGTCAAAGGCACAAAGTTTCAAGGGCACAAATATCACTAAAAAGTAACCCAAGACATTTCACGTAAGCAGGCCACAGGGAAATGTGTTAAACTTGTTGCTCATGCAGTAATAATACTGCTACAAGGCAGGGAGACACAGTCATTTACTTGACATGGGGATGAAAGTACCTTTTTCAAGTACAGACATTGCATTTGTTCATGGTAATAAAATAATAGAAATCATTGTTTATTTTCTGGCACTGGAGTTGTCAGCTTGTTTATTTGCTGGCAAATGAGTTGTCAACTTGTTTTCCATTTTAGAAGACCTTGTTCTTCTGTCTCCACTTTGTGCATATGAGCAAGGACTGAGATAAGGGGCAATAGTTCTGGAGGAACAATCATTCCATGGCATGTAAAAATGACAGAGCATGTATTTAGCCGTAGAACTATCTTTAAGCTCCCTAGAACTTCATCATTATTTGACTAGGTATATGGTATTTTTTTCAGATTCATAAAACATTAATGCTATTTGCATCTCATTTTCTCTGTGTTTTTTGTTTGTGTTTTGTTTGTCTGTGGTGTTTTGGGTTGTTTGTTTTTTTTTTTTACCTTATTTTTCTATTTTCTAATTATATCTGCTGTATTCAGACCTGCTGGTATTTGTACCGCTTGAAAAGATTGCATCAAAGAGAAGATGGTAGCTTTCAAACATTAAACAATGATCATACAGGCACTAGGCAAAGGGAGCGTGTCAGTTATGAGCACAGGAACAATGCAGCAGCCAACAGTAAGCTATCCTGAGAGAACTGAGAGCACACTTAGCAATTCCATCAAGATTTTATCTGCTGCCAAACAAAACCAGCAACGATTCATGCTGCCATATTATTTAGCATTCATCATGACTGAATCATTTATTGGAGAGTTTACACTGCAGTGCAGGCAAACCCTGTTAAATTTAATGAAAGGCAAATTGTCCTTTGAGTTTGCACCAAAACCATGTGTGAGAAAGCTTTGGATCACCTACCATTCCTCTCAGACTACACTTGAAAAAAATCATCAGTTTATTTGCAAATTCCTTTTCAAAATGCCACAGAGATGTAGCAGGAGGCTAATGGGGAATACAGCTCTGAGCATGTTCTCCAGTTGGAAGTCTTCACCTATCAGACTGCCAGGAGAGCAAGATTTGCCCTGTCCTGTAGGAAGTAGGTTGCAGAACTTACTGAAAAAATGGATATTTAGACATTTGTGAAGATTGTAAAGAACATGAAGGGTGAGTTTTTAGTTATCTAACCTGTATCTCCTCCCATATGGACTCACTTCTATACTTCTCTTTACTCAGACTCTCAAAACATACTTGTAACTGGAGTTAACAAGGACACTGGTTATGGAGGTCCAAGAAAAATAAAGCACCTTTTCCAAATAAGCTAGGTGAGGAAAAACAAGGAGAAATTTTCACTCTCTCACAGTCTATCCTTTAAGTCTTCACTTTTCCCATGTTAATTCCATCATCATAAATGGAAATTTTAGCTTTTTTGTCTAATTTCACCACAATTTTCATAAAGTTTTTAAGTAAAGCTTTCCTGGCTCTGCTTGAAGCATACCACTTAAAATGTTACTTTTCCAGTGCAAAAGGAAAGAACATCATATGAATAATGGCTCCACAAACAACTACTCGTGAACGAGTGAAGTCAAGTAATTTAACATTTGGTCACCCAATACATTTGAAGAACACTTTCAAAAATTAAATGCCAAGCATATCTAATATGCCAAATAAAACTCAGCGTTAGTTGAGTACGGAGTTCAGATATGGGAGAGTTCCAAACACTGATTTAAAAAAAACCCACTTATTTTTAAAAGAAGGCAAGAGGAGAGAGGAGTCTGCAGACACTCTAGGACATCATCTTCAGGACTTGCTGCACTCATAAAAATCTCTCAGCCCATTTACATTAGTGGTTCTTCATTTTTTCCACAAGAAATCTGAGCTGCATGTCCAGGCATCGCTGGGCCATAAAACAACTGTTCACATACTCCACTCTCCCACACCTCAGAAAAAGAACAACATTCCTCATTCTGCCAACTTCTGCTGACAGCTGAAACAGATGGCCAGGTGACTGTTTTGCTTCTGGTTTTTTTCTTACATATTTTCAGAGGCATCCACAGTAGCTGGCACACAAGCCAAGACACACCTCATTGCAGCCCTAGCATCAGCACAGAACATGTAGACATGTAGCAGCAAACATATGCTGAAAAAATTGTCTTGGTTTCTCAGGTTTCAGTGCTAAATGTTACTAAGTAAGTAAAATGCACAGCTTGTAACAACATCTAACATTGTCCTCTAATCTACAATAGAGACAGATTTCCCAGTCTATACAAAATATATGCTTTTTAGCCTGATTCCTAAAGAGCATTACAAAAACACAGAAGTTTTACACAAAAGGGAAAGTGAGCATGCACATGCAATCATACAAATGAAACAAGAAGAGCACAGAAAGAATACAATCTTGAAAGCAGTCTGAAGCACTAAGATTAAAATTTCTTAGGACACTAGTCTACCGTTACACTCAAAATTCTGCTTACCAGACACCTTAAACATATAGAAACAGTAACCTATCTTTGTAGGTATTCCTTTTAACATGTCTCTCTTGTGCATATTTGAAGACAGCCCAGCAAGACAGTGGGATGAAGAAGGGAGAAAATACACTGACATCATCTGAAATACCAATGGGACGAGCAGGAGCCAGAGGGTGAGGGGGAGGTAAGAAGAAAAAAGACGCAAAAGCTCTTACCATTACTACTGTTATCATCAACTAAAATAATCTCTTTGAGCAGGTGAGCAGGAGTCCGGTCAATGGCTGAATGAATGGAGCGCAGAATCACCGAGAGAGCTTCATTAACAAATATAAACACAATGCTGACCTCAGGAAGCCTGTCAGGAAAGGTAAGGTTTCTGCACCTGATGGAAAAAAAAGACATAAAATTTAAACTGTTGGAAGCTGATGTCAACACAAACTGTTTCAAAGCAATTTATCTCTGGCTATAAGCACAGATCAGAAGGTCCTCATGCCTGTTCAGACCACATACAGGCAAGAACCAGATTAACTACTAGCTAAAAAAAGGAATTCCCAAAACCAATGTCCTGAATCTGCCTGTGCAAGCAATGCCTAGATTGAGCTCACTTTTCCACTTGAGGCCCAAAACACCGCAAACCAGATGCAAAATCTTGTTTAAGTGCAGCTTCCAACAGCAGCTGTTCGTGATGTCTTTATGGACAGTGCAGACACGAATGAAGTTGGCCCCTTACTTGAAAAGCATCTTCTTAATAGACACATTAATTATTTTTGCCACAGAATCTACCATCTCTCTCAGACAAAATCAGAGGCTTCTCAACTCAGTAACAACACAGTAAAAGATACAGCTTCAAAGAACATCCTGCTACAAATTACAAGACAGTAGCCAGAAAAACAGGTATCTGCTAAGCTGAACCAAGAGGTTTAATCAGAATGAGGAATACTCTCACAACCTGGTGGGGTTTTTTAAAAATATTTTTTATATTTTGCTTATGCAAACAGCTGTATAGAAGTGCTGTCCACAACTCTGTTGTTAGTGTTTTACTGCTTTTTCCCTCCATTTCAGAAAGAATTTTTTAATTTTATGAAGCATGAAAAGCCCTTTTAACAATGCATATCTTTTAAACTGTCAACAAGATGCTTGCATTTTTAATAAAGCCACAAGTTATTTAAGTAAAAGTAATTAACTGCTTTTCTCTGAAAATGCAATGTTTCTGAACAATAATTAATTCTACCTTTATCTCATACCTGAAACTATTTAGTAGGATGAAATTAGGTCACAGTTTGACCCAAGTACCATTTCTAGATAGGCTCTGCAGATAGAAATGATTGATGTTAATGCTCTTCTCTGCCTCCTGACAACAGTGAAGTGGCTATCGCCTCTCAAGATGCCTGGATTTACTACATCCAGGAACTCCTGAAAGCTGTGGAAAGCATTACTAACAGCTGATGTTTAGCACAGAGAAAGCATAGATGGATTTTAAATGATGCTTGAATATGACTCCTTTACTAAATTTTTTCTTCAGCTCAAAGAAGCCTTTTTCTTATGTACTTTAATCTCTATAGCCAAGAAACACAGAGAAGTACCACAAAAGTATTCTTCTTCACATGCTGGATGTTGCACAAAAATTTAGTTCACTCAAGATGAAAAATTGATATGCATGATTTTACAGCTTCTGAGAAAAGTCAGCGCAAGACACATGACATCCAAAACCACTGATACACACACAATATTCAAAATGCAGGTGGTCAATCAATTTTGTCAATTCAGTCATTAGGTTGAAACTGATGGAACTCACATTAAATAAGTTATTTTATATTTTAGGTACTTTTCTCTCTGTCACCATACAGTTTCAGCCTTACATTTTTCCAGGATTATAATACCACAGTAACTTTATTTCTTTTGCAAACTAATACTTATTTCAGAAGTGCTGCTCTGCCTGAAGGAACATAACCTGCAAATCAGGTGTCATGACACTTTATTGGGAAACAATACAGAATCACAGAATGGTTGAGATTGGAATGGACCTCTGGAGGTCATCTTGTTCAACCCCCTGCTCAAGTAGGGTCACCTAGAGCCAGCTGCCCAGGACAGCTTTTGGTTATCTTCAAGGACGGAGACTCTACAACCTCTCTGGGCAACCTGTGCCACTGCTCAGTCACTCTCACAGAATACAAGTGTTTTCTGATGTTCTGACAGACCTTCCTGTGTTTCAGCTTGTGCTCACTGCCTCTGGTCCTGTCACTGGGGACCACCAAAAAGAGCCCATCTCCAATCTTTTCGCAGCCTCTCCAGATATTTATATACATTGAGTTTCCTCTTCTTTGGGCTAAATAGTGACAAGGTTTCATAAGGTTTCAAATCTTCTTAAGGAGAAAAGAGTTCTCCACACCTGCCTCCTGTACCCTAGATGTTGTTATTTTAACCTTTGAAATCATTCATTAAAGAAAGGTAATCTTCTGTGGTGAACAATCTCACAATCTCTAAAACCACTGTTTAAAAACACTGCCTAGATGACTGAGTAGGTGAAGCAGGCACAAACTGACTTGGGCTCAGCACTGCCAAATGTGAGGTGAACCCTGTGAATCTTGACAAATGTGAATTTTAGATGCCACCGCAGTTAAGTGGCATACGAAAGTAGAACTTTCCATGTGTACAATTAAGGCTCAGAGTGGCTGGGGGGCCCCTGTACTTAGGATCACGGTACAGTTTTTAAGCACCAGCCATCACAGTTATCCAAAAGATGTTAAGACCATTACAGAGCCAGCTTCTTGAAGAACAGACCTGTTCATGGTGTGTGTGCATGTGCATGCCATTCTGCAATGACCAAAAAAAATTCCATATGCAATCTGGATACTATTACTTTCTGTAGTCATCTCTTATATGCATGTTAGATGTACAAATTTGCATGGGAATAATGAAAAATTACTAACAGAATTCTAGTCTCCTGTACACCTTTATAAAGCTAGCACATTTCTGCTTGATGCAATAATTTGACATTTCATTCAAGTTTTGAAATTTGGCTTCAAACTACTGACTAATTAACAGGCTTAAATACATTGAAATAATTTTCAGTATTAGCCTGTAAACAACCTACAAAGCCTGTTATTTTAAGTGATACACCTGCAGCCAAAATGCATAAAGATATAAAATAGCCCAGCAAACAAAGCTACAGGTAGTCTAGCTATTAGCTGCCTAATGTAGGTATAGTAATACAGTTGTTCTCAGCCATATCAATGTACAAAGACAACAAAAATGAAACTCGAGCAAAAATGGTAAGACACATTACTTCTCAGATAAAAAGCAACACAGTGAATTTGGAAAGTATTTTAATGGCAATGAAAATGCACCAAAAATAGTTCAAAGAAGTTGCTTCCTTAAAAACTGGGGTTTTTCTCCATCAACTAAGCTAAGGTTGAGATACGAGTAAAGTATACTTTTGTAAGAAACTACAGACCATAGTGACAAACTGTATTTTAAAAATATTCCAGATAACAAAGCCAGCCCCCAAAACACTGCTGCCCTACCAAAAAGCATTCATAAACTGAAACACACAAACAAAACCTGTTTCTGACTTGTCTTCCAGCCATATCAAGGAAATCTCAAATTAGAGCACACTGGACAAGATTTTCCGTTGTCTAGCACCTTGTGCAGACAAAAGCAAATCGTTTAATGTCATAGGTGTCATTTGACTCTCTTTTTGCTCACCATACATTGAAAGATAGCCATACATTGAAAGATAGCTACAGATTATACAAGGGAATAGAATTAGGCTCCCATTGTGTCTTATTTCTTTAGTCTTTTCAAATGGATTAATTTCCAATGAGGCTAAATTCCTAAACTGAGTTCATGTTTTCTTTTTTCCATGCAGACTCATTTAGCATCTTTCCTTCCAGCTCTAATTCACTTCTGTTTCAACCTGTGTACAGTTCTGAAAAATGCATTTTCCTGACTACATTGTTTTTCACATCAGATAATGACAAAAAAAATTAACTTTTTTTTTTTTTTTACTTAAACCAATCAGAGTGAAAGCCACACACCTCAGACCATGCATAGAATGCAGAGCACTTGTGCAGGTTCACAAGCATGTCTGTCATCTTCCTTATGCCAAGTTTTATAAGGAATAAAATTCCGTAATTCTAGAAACGAACAAGAAATAGCTGCAGAGAAAGGGTGTTAGCATATGTGCATAAAACAGAAGGGGGAGAAAGGGAGGAAATTGTATAGATCAAAATCTTAGATCCATTAAGCCCTAAGAATTGAACAGTTGCGTGGCAACCAGCAACGTCCAAGTTTCAATGACAGCTCTGCCTCAGACTTATCCAGGGGCCTTGGACAAGACTCCTTAACCTGCCCCCTCTGCAAAGTGAGACCCTTGCTAAAAACAACAACCCAGGAAGTGTAGACCATATTTTAGTCATTTTTAAATATAAATCCTAATTATTTAGAATTATAATCACGAGTATCAGTCCAATATAGCTAAAAAATTACCTCCAGCAACCTAGTCAGCTAAATTACATTGGGCTAATAACACTAAAGTAACTGTTGTCATGGTTACCAGAAATTTAGAGAAACTCCTGGTGTTCTATTTCAAGCACAACTCTGGTAAATGGAGGACAGCATACATTATGAATCTTCCTTCAAATATTTGCCCACAAGAAAACCGTATTTCTCTAGCATATATGCACTGAGATAAGACAATTTAGCCAGACACATTAAAATTAGTCTAGCATAACTCTGCAATAAGAACAACAGAGCAAGAATGATTTCCTGCATTTATATATATATAGATATGTATACAAATTATTAAAAATAATTATTTTCTGCAATTTTTGAGAAGCTTTCCCCAAGAGTTACACAGGTATTGCAGCCAAAAATGGCAACAGAACATCTTCTTTGTTTGAATCACCACATTATGTGATCTATTCCACACTGGGTTTTTTTAAACACAGGATGCAATAAAGCATATTACGAAAAAACATTTGGGGTTTAAGTACTGTTTTAAGAACATGTGTGGGAGGGAGTTTTAGTTCCAACAGAATAAGAATTTCTCAGAAGCACAAGCAGAGATAGAACTGTACTTCCTTTAAGATCTGTTAACTTTTTGTCATCAGCCAAAATGGCAAATGGAACTATAGGAGAGGTATGGGAGGGAAAAAAAAAAAATCTCATTCTGGTGTAAGGGAAGTAAATAGAACTATACTTTTGCAAAAGAGCCGAGTCTTGTAAGAATTCGAGCTCAACTATTTATGTTCACAATTTCATTTTGTGATCACTCTTCAGTTTTCCTTTGCTATTATCAGTATTTTAAGTGTTAACTGAACTATGCTAACAAGACTGGCACTGAACAACATATCAAAAGGGCTTTTTACCTGATCTCTCAGCATTACAATCTATTATTACAGAACTACAGCCGGGAAGACAGTACTACTGCAAATCTAGAAATCTTGTTTTGTGGTCATCATCATCTATTTCAAAGGAGCAAAGACAGGCATACAATCACGTGAGGAATTTGAGTATAGAGTTACCATATAAGAAAACATGGCTAACATTTTATTTTCTCCTGGCACCAATCCCTGAAAACAAAACAAAACAAAATCTGTAATAAGGAGGGATTAGATAACAGGCAGGGAACTCAATAAATATGCAGATAAGCTCCAAGACTGTAACACAAGTGATTAGTTCTTGGTCTCCTAAGCATCTTACAGCATAGCTTTAATTGTAACAGATTGATTCCCCACTCCTTTTAATAAAAGCTATTCATGTCGATAAAATTATACAATAAAGGTCCATTTCTTCTGGGTCCTTAAACCCAAGACATTTCTGTGAATAAAGCAGTAAGAACAGTAGGCTGGGAGGAGTTGATGATCTCAATGAACTCAATTTTTGGATGAACATGAGACGAATTCTGTATAGCTATTTGGCCAAAAACTGTTAGCCTCTCATAGTATTATGTCAGGGATTATTCTGAGTATGTTTTAATGTAAATGTACACTCAGTGAAAGAACATTCACATGTTACGACACATTAAAAAGAGAGACAGAGAAAATGAGAGGAAGTTCAGATTACTGCATCACGTCATCTTTCAGTTAAAGGTGACAATGGGGAAGATCAAAATCAACAAGTGTGCATCATTATCATCTTAGGTTGTTATAAGCAGCTTCAAGACTAGTTGATTTCATATCACTGTTAGTGATATTAAATACTTCTAAAGCAGCCATTTGAGGAGAAACAACCTAACTTTTATGATGTATTTCTGTGTAAGCCTGTTCAACATTTCACTCATGACAAGCTGCCCTACTTAAGTAATGAGCAAACAGAATTCTAACACAAATTATCCTGCTCCTGCACAAGGGCCACATGGTCTTT
Source organism: Galbula dea (assembly GCA_013399015.1). Lineage (NCBI taxonomy): Eukaryota > Metazoa > Chordata > Aves > Piciformes > Galbulidae > Galbula > Galbula dea. The sequence continues at coordinate 2,253,789 of VWZX01010273.1, forward strand.
CCTCAATGCTCCAAGATCATTAGAGGCAGTAGTTACTTGTCAGTCTGGAAGCACACAAGGGTGGCAAACAACAAAAGACCAAATTTCAGGAGCACAAAATAAGTGGGAGGACCTGGGAAAGACACTATAAGCAGTACTCCACAATATTGCTTGTACTACCTAGTAGGTAGTGCAAAACAAGAGCATACCTCAGGATGTGACGATTACTTCAGAAGGCTGGGATAACCAGGGGAATTATTATTACAACAGATTATTTTAGACTGTGCAGGACATGAAGCATGTTAGAAACACTCTGCAGTACCTAAAACGCAAGAAGGTTCCACTGCAAGGTGTGACAACAGCCACAGCCTGATGCAATCTGCTGGATGTTCCCCTCTGACTGGTGATCGTTTTTCTTCCAGAGAAGCCAGAGTTCATGGGCTTGGGCAGAATGCACTGCCTTAACTACTAAATGTGGCCTCCCAACTCTGCATGCCACCCACATTGGACGACTGGGTAAAGTCAAATATTTGCCCTCTTCTCCACATGTGTTGTGGCTCAGCAATCTCCAGTTCTTCTCATTTTCTCATGGCATTAAATGTTGACAACATCAACCTTATAAAAATACTCTAAGCTATAACACTGGGTTATTACATATGTGGAATGGCCTCTCACTGCAGATCCTTGCAAAGAAATTCTGAGCTCCTCTGCAAGGTTATTTTGACTTGAATTCTCAGAGCACAGGCAGAAAGAAGGTCAGGGCCGAGTCACACAGAATCATTATGGTTGGAAAGGACCCTCAAGATCATCTAGTCCAACCGACAGCCATACCAGCATGATTTAAAAGGGGCTACTAACACCACACCTTCTTGGCAGATTACTTAATTCTGGTCTCAACTGGGGCCAATCATATATGAATTACATTAGACTTCAGTTTTATGTAAATTTCTGTTGTCTTTCCAACTTCCTATACTTCACACAATAGGTTATGAATACAGATGATAGACCACAACTGAGCCCAGACATACCTACATGAATTCCATTCCATTAGCTACCTGCCCACAAGCCTTTGCTGGAATTCCAATGTCACAATGACTCTTGCAGAACCACTACCAAATCCAGGCTAGTGATCTCAGTTAGACCTAGGCTAACTCTGTCCAGAGTTACTGTAGTACCTCTATCACATGTGTGCTTCCATGCTTTTCTTGTCAGAACAGGAATATCACAACTGGCTAAGGACCAGCAAGTTTGATTAACTTGGTCTCCATGCCACTTGCTGTGTGCTCTCTTCAGACCAAGCTGTCCTTGGCTTTCATGTTTGCTGCCTGAGCCCAGTATCTGGCCCATGGAGAATTTAAATACATTTATATAGACTCCGGAAGTGATTAATACAAATTGCTTTATAAACAGGTGCTGCAAATTCTAAAAAAATTATTATTATAGTGGAAAGTATGCTCTCACAGGGTAGGTTTTTTTCTCACAAAAGCCATGCATTTGCTTTCACACAAATGGGAATTTGCATATCAGGAGAGGGAATTCTTTTTCAGCAACATGACTTTCAGAATATCCTGTGGCTCTGCACTCCACAGGGGGCCATAGATACAGCAAACAGTTGACATAGTACCTGACAACACAATCCATTTCCCTCAGTATCAGAATCTATTACATTTCAGTGTTGGATTACCTGCTTGCTCCTGAGCCCTAATAAAGGGGAGGGAGGGAATTTTCCTCAGCTACCATGACTAAGCCATTATTTTGTATGCATGTGTCCATAAACATTGTAATGTCTAACATGCTTCTGAACTACAGATCAAAAATTTCACAGAAATCATCAATCATTTCTAACTGGAGTTTCTTTTAAAATCCCAGTCTTAATTTCTTTCAGCTACAATAACATTCATTTACTCTATCCTTTCAATTTTTAAAACCCATTTGTAAAAGTATTAGATTAAAATAATTCAGGAGAGTCATTTCAGAAGAGATATAAGAACAGAAACATTTCTGTCATCAATGTCTTGTTAGTTACAGAAGATTTATTTTTCCCCTAAATTAGTTTACAATTAAAAAAGTAGAGATTTCCCCTGCCACCAGTGCTAAACTGGTTTAACCAAAATGCAAGTGTAATTGCATAGATTTTGATTACCTTAAAGTTGCTCTTTCAGCAAATCTACAACATAAATATTTCTAAAATGTACTATATAATAATATATACCAGATATATTTAAAATTGCTGCCTGGAATGGTGTTAGTATTTTTTCACTAATATTAAGACAACATAAATATGGCAAAATGCACTGCTTAGTGCTTTAGTTATTAAAACATTTGGTTAAAATAAGTAAGATCACATGTTAAATTCAGTAAGTACCCATCTTGTTAATGTTAACTATTTGCTGTTTGTACCAGACGTATCACCAAGGCTGACAAGAAGTTGAGCATCAACTGTCTCTGTGAATGCTCCTAGCAGAAGAGGCCTCAAATGCACTGAAGTGGCACAGGGAACAGCACAGGGAAGGAGGCTCCATGGGCCTTCAGCTGCTACATGCTGCTTCACTATATTGCCTATTCTACTACTAGAGCTCAACAGCTTCATTTGCTTACTGATCTCTGTCAGACAGTTCTGGGCTTTCAGAAAGAGCATTTCTTCCTATCTCAGTCTGATTTTGTGATAAAACTGAAATGTAACATAAAAAGATTATTCTGTTAGTTGTAAAACTCTTGCTATCTAATGCAAATTGTAGGTGAGATTAAGGTTTCAAAGGATGTTGGGGAACTTGTACTGGGTATTTTGTGGGATTTTAACAGGACTTAATTTGGGCACTCCAGTACTTCAGGAGAACATCTGAAACTTCCAACCTTCGTACAGTTGACAGAAATCAGCCATTCTAGCCACCCTCTGCAACCTACCTTCTACGTGATCACACAACATAATACTTCCAATTGAAAACTCACCCATTAGGTCTAAGGTCAGGCAAGGGCCTGTCCAGTGGCAAGCGATCGCTCAGGTAAGCATTGTAGCCGTAATACTGGAACTGTTTAAGTGCAATACGTCTGTTTTCAGGACTGAGATCCTGGCCCCAATGAGCAAAGAGAGAGGAGTCACTGAATGCTTCAGCAGGATTTTCTTCCATTTTTGGTGGAGCTTCTGCAAAAGATAAAAAGAAATGGTTTTAGACTTTCATTCCAACAGGCTCTAGGGTACATTACTTTAAAAACCATAACTTCAGGGAGACAACCACACAGAGCAGCACATGCTGCTGGCCTGTAGCAGCCTCTAAGTCTACACATAACATGTCCTTACACACCTCTCGTGGCAACGTAGCTATTAGCACCTAGGACTCAAAATTTAATATTCAAAAGACAGTTGGTTAAAAACAGTTATTTTTTAATCATCATCAGACTAAAAGCCAGGGCTGATAAATCTAAATGAATTAAAATTCAAAAGAATTCTCATCAGGTGACAAGAATGTTACTTTGTTTTTATACACAAAGGTGAACTATTTCATTCAGCCTGAACTACCTTGCTACAAAAAGATTACAATTCTGAAGGGAAAAAAGACAAAGAAAGGGAAGAGAATGTACAGATCATACAAAAAGGTTGCTGGTGTGTGTAAAAAGTTCTTAAAAACTATGGATTCACAGAGAGAAACAATTCACTTCACTTAGTATTCATGTTTAAATAGCAAACCAGCTTCAGTCATCCAATACTTTCATGGTTCAGTTGGCCAATCCAGACTATTTGCCTCTTTAGTCCATATTTAGGTGTGTGCAATGATGCTACTGGGATTGTCACTTCATATTTGTGTCATTATAAAATGTTTTTGCTACACACAGAATCACAGAATTATTAAGGTAGGAAGAGACCTCCAAGATCATCAAGTCCTAACCATCAACTTATTACCACCACGTCCCTAAGCACCATATCTATATGCTTTTATACTTTTTAGACACCTCGAGGGATGGTGACTCCGCAAGGCCACATCACTGGCTGCTATAACAAATACAGAAGATGGGAAACTTAATTTAAGAAGAGCTCCAGTACAACGAAATCACAGCATTTGTTCCCAATATTTAGTTGTTCAAGAAGGCTGTTAAAGGTGACTTGTAAGGCTCTCTGTAACAGCACCCCCTCACACCTCAAACCAGCCCTTCAGTCTTTACACAGTTGACCACACAATCTAACCCAGAAAACCCCTTTTCTCTAAACGTTTTATGGTATAGAGTATACTAAAAAAGAAAGATCAAATGCCTTACTTGACCCTAGTTCGTCATCATAAACTAGAACCTCACATGTACATATACATTCATGGTAATCAAGATTATTCAAGTATTTGTTCAAGCTGTTGTGTGCTACATTAATCTGGATTTCTACAAATCAAACACACTTTCCCTGAAGGTTTTATTACTCAGGGAAATATTTATTATTACACTTACAGCAGAAAACCGAAGGATCCACCCACATGCAAACAGCACATCAACACATGAAGACTCCTGAGTAAGACTCGCATGCATATGCTTTTGTAACTATGGGCAGTTCCAAGGATAATTTTCTATGGATAAAGCAACAAATACTTTCACAAAATCACATTCACACAGGCATCTACTGAATTTTATCTAATGATTTTGTAGGCAAGAGTATTTCCTACAGCGATGTATGAATCTCTCCCTGCCTTCTAATCAAAAAAAACCACTCAGTAATCCAGGTTCTATCTGCAGGACTAAGATTTTCCAGCACTGGGTACCTGTGAACTTAGTTACAAGTTCTAAAAACCACTTGCCAAATGCAGCCATTTTTTGTATACTAAACACACTTTAATTCAATATGTTATTCTACAGGAAAAAAGCATTAGCCAAGAACTTTCAATTATAATTCCAATCAATGGAAGTAAGCACACATCTCTGATGACAAAGTCTTTCTTCCCTTTATTTGGCTGAAAACCCTTGGGGGAAGCAACTTTTTTAGCCAGTCTCTTACAAGGAATTAAAAACAATTATTCTAAGACTATCAGCTGCTTTTCGACAAGTCAACAAGCATATCTGATGCCTTAGTCTCTGCAAAGAGATCTTGACCTGAAGTCTCACAACTAGTTCTTATCACTTGCTTCTACAATCATAGAACGATTGTGGAAAGCTAAAGCTCAAACATGAACCAGTAAGTAATACTGCCTGAAGCAATACAAAAGTAGGTACATTTATCTGCTCAGTTATTACTAAAAAGGAAAGATTAGTTCCATTTTCCCCGTGGGAAGAAAGCCTACCACCCACAGCACATCGCTGCAAATATTAACATGGGATCTTCTCTACATTAAGTTTTCACACCCTGCAAAGAGCAGCATTGCACACAGACATGAGCCTGTTATTAACTGTTGGCAGACTTACACTTCACCATTAAATCAACTGGTACCCACAGTTGTCTGCTGTCTGTACACCCGGGCTGAGGAAGTCTCATTCCAGAAGCTGGGTTTTTCTGACAGCAGTATGGGATTGGTCATACAAGGCTTATCTGAGTCCAAAACCTCACAGCTTGTTTTCCAAAAGCATCTGTGTGTCTTTAGCTCATACTTTCTGGGTCATGTTTACGAGTCATGCAATTAATATAAAATCTATTGCTTCATCTGATCTCTCTGACCAGCCAAGACAGAAATCAACTCTTTCTATTGCTTATTATATAGAACGAGCCAGAGGCACTGAATCAGAAGACAACACTGAAATTGGGGTTGTACATAGAATATACTGAGGTGGAAGGGACCCACAAGGATCATGTAGTCCAGATCCTAACCCTGCGTAGGACACCCCAAGAATCATACCACGTGCCTGAGAGCACATGAAATCAGTTCTCTCCTAGTAAAAGGAGGTTTCTTTATTAGCAACTGAAGCTTGAATGAACTTGTGTATGTACAGAAAGGTTTGCAAAGTGAGCTTGAAGGGTATAGATGTAGTCTATGAAAAACACATATAAAGAGCACTCTGCAAAAGCAACAGAAGAAACCAGGTTCCACAGTAAGGCTTGGAGTCTGAGGTCTCTCAAAGACAGCACAGTGAATTCCAGTATAGGAAAGGAGATAAAATGGTTCAGAATATTCCACTGATTGTAACTGCACATGTTCCTAAATTTAGGCATACGCTTATATGCTTACTAAAAAAGGAATCTTATCTGCATTTAATGAACAGCAGACCATGGCTTTCTTTGGGATTAGTGGAGTTTGCAACTGTGCAGCTGAGAGGATTTAAAAGTTTGGTGGTTTTTTTTATATCACAAACCCAGACCTATGTCACCTGAAGTAAACAAGAAAGCACTTAACTATTTTGAAACTTTATTTTGCCAAGAGCTGTCAGACTGTGATGCTAATTAGCCATATATATACAGCTTTCACTCTGATATAAAACTGAATAGTCATACCAAAATTGAAGTCCACACGAGGAAACAGAAACCAGCTCTCTTCTATACTCACTCAATTCAAAGCACCAAAAATAGGCTTCCTCTTTCAGTAATCACATAAATGAGATTTTTCTCTGCTTCCAGGCTGTACTGAGCTTCCTCAATCAGTTCATCTTCACCAATTTCCATTCAGTCCTCTAAGGATTCTGGCCCCTCTTCCACAAACATGAAAATGTTAGAGAGCAGCAGCTCCCCCACTCAAGACAGCCTTTTCACTTTTCATAAATGCCTTCAACATTATGATGAATGTTGTAAGCTGTTTCACCACTTCTACCAAACTATGACTGGCATCTTAGTAAACTGGCATTTTGATAAGCTTGACAAGGCTTCTATTTCAAAAGTACTTTTCAAACACTTGCAGATGTAATAGTACAAGCTTGGAGCTTGTTCACACTTTCGAGATTTTTCCTAAACTACCCCAAGAGACAGAGCTTCAATTTTAAATGAAACCTGAAGAACAACAGGACAGTTTTGAAGAAGAGCCCACAAGCACTTCCATAAAAGCATCTTCCACCCCAATTTGCCACTGTGCCTAAAGAACCAGAGATACACAAATGCAGAGCAGGAGGGAGTAAGTACATTTCAAAGATTTGCAAACTACACTGTAATAGAAAACTAAGCATAATAAAGCTTATTTTCTTTACAGAAAAACATCAATGACAAATAAAAAGCACTCTCCCAACTTTGATATCAAGTAGACAATTGGTGGTAATTTGAATGGTTGTGGTAATAATAAACTGAGACTGTCAAGGTGTCAGGAACTCTCCTTGAAACTACGAAAAAGTAAAGAAAACACAATCAAATTAAGTCCTCAAGGTTAACAGGGATTTGGTAAATGCTCTACCACTACACTTAGCTTTAACTTAGTTTTGGAAAAAGAACAGTAAGACAAAAGCATGCTAAAACAAGAAGTCAGCCAGACAACCAGCAGCCTGCATAAACACAAGGCCAGGAGGATTTTCTACGTTATATTCAACTACTTTGGTTTGTGTTCTCAGTTGTATGCACTGTCTACCCTACCACCAGGAACTTTGAGAAATATCTACTGCCTGAGGATTTTCCCCCCTTCTATGTTATTTTAAGAGCTGCAGATAAAATGGCTTCAAAGTTAAATCATTCTGCATGTCCTCTGCAAGAGTGGGAAGCTCCATAAGCACTGGTATTCCTCAAGCTAAGATGAAAAAGATGTCCTCAGTCCTCACCAAAGCATACAATTGCTTATAGACTTTGATGACCATTATATGAGGAAAAAACCAGACACTGAGTCACTCCACATCTAAGAGTATGATCTTCAGACAAAAGGAATACAGATATAGTTTATAAAAGACATATCTTTGTATCCAGAATTGGGTTCCTCTTTGGAAAATATGGCAATAAAACTAATAAAACCTACCGAACAGCACAGGTCAATTATTTAGTATTTGCTAAGCAGTTTGACAAGATAAAATTGTATCTGATTTATACAGCTCTTTACAACACATCATACTGATTCCTCAGAAGAGATATGGGTAGGGGAGTTATGAAGCTATGAATGATCATTATATGGGGGAAAAAGGTGCAGTGACATGATCATTACTGTTGAAAGAGATCTTAGAGCTTAAAACATAAGAGGAGCTTCTTAAACAGGTGCTGACTGCTACATAGTTGGCATAGATTGATGAAATCAGTAAAGGCTCCAGAAATTTTACAAAGAAACCCTAGCTTGAGGCAATGCCAGAGAATTAAATTTCTTACCTGGAAAACGGAATCTGGGATGTTTTAATGCAATGTTTTGTTTTACCTGAGTTGTTTTCTAAATGCAATCTCTGAAAAAGGAGTAATTATGAGAGAAACTGAAGCCAATTAGAAAGCAGGTGGTAATTTCCCTGGCAGGAGAGCTAAAGCTCATTGTGTTTGTCCTAATCATCACCTCCAAACATTATTAGGAAGAGTTTCCTAAAGAAGCCCCACAGTGTTTCATTGTGTCACTGAGTAAGAGTGATTTGTACACCTGCTGAAAAGGCCTGGCTTTATCCATGAGCAGGGCTACAGTGTGGCTGAGAACAATAATGAATCTGTTTCTCTTTCCATCCATCTAAAATGTACACATGGAATTCACCTCTCCATACTGCTGACTTTCTCTGTCATTTGAGATCAAAAGTTGTCAAGGTTGTTTCTCTGCCCTGTATTGATGTTTAGCCAAAGGTCATTGTCTGAAAGAGATCAGTAGGTGCACGAGGGAGTTGCAGATTTAACTCCAAAATTGCTTTTGCCTTGTAAGATCAGTTGCCAGAAAAATATAAAAAAAGCTTAATGCTCCCAGATAGCAAGTTTTTGGTATGCTACCCAGAACCAGTAAGCTTGCCAATGCTTACTCTAACACTGCTGAAAAGAAGTAGAAACTGATACCAAGAAAACTCCTACAGTAGTTTCACTCCATCCTAGTTTTAGAATAGTGGCCTGCTGTAAGGTTCAGGAAAGGAGCGCTTCTAGCTCTTACTAGCATCTCTCTGCAGCTGTACCTATGCCAGTGCAGGAGTTTAAAAATACACACAAGAAAATACTGATGAGACCCTTCTCATCTCATATCATTTACATGATATTAATTAATCCAAATCAGAGAACCGAGCACAATCTTGTATGATTTCTTCTCCAGTGAATGTTACAGTTCCGTCCCTTCAGACATTTGCTCTAGTAACACTTTGGTTTTGTACTTTCCTGCCAAAGACCTAGCACATTGTGAAGAAACAGATGTCTGTTTTTCCATCGCTGCTTTTTCAGCTTCATCTGCCACCAGGTTTCCCAGTTCCCCAACGCTCTTAGAAACAAAACTGCAGATACTAGATTTCCACTTATTGAGATCCTCCACTTCACGTATAGTCAACAAAAAATTTGCCATTATTTTCCCAAATACTCTCCAGCCTAATTTTACATCGTTTTCATAAGCAGAACTTTCTGTTTGTGTTCATGATTTCACTTTTGTCTGTGCCTCCTGACATCTCTACTTCCTGACTTCGGCCTGCTTTCAAACTGCTGTAAAGGGTAACAATTCATGGGCGTATGGACTGTGCAAAGCTGCCTAACACTGGATAAATTACTTACACATCAAACATCTCCACCTTAAGAAAAGTGTCTTGCCTTCAAAGCAAAGAGCTATGCCCAAGATAACCTCTTGCCTCAGACCAGAAGAAAAACGAGAAAACGCCAAAACTTAAGAGCCAAACTGTCCACAACCACAAAGCACATCCTTTGGCCTCCTGTGGAGGGCGATGGTCGCATTGGGAACTTACACTACAGGCAATTTTCTCCTGTTGCTGCATATAGTATCCTTCAACAGTGGCAAAGGAAAAAGATGATTTAATTTTCTGCATAAAATAATTCCTTCATTATCTTTGTACAACTGAGTGCTAACAGAAATGCCAAAATGTTCTCCCTATGGATCTCATCTTGTCATTGTGAAACAGGAATAGCTATTTCCCCTGCCTTGCAGGAGTATTAAAATAAAGCTACACTTCTGAGCTACTCAGTATCAGCCATCACTGAAATGCCTATAAAAACAATAAAAATCCTCTTTCCTCTCATTAGCAAAGATGTTAAGAGCAACCATTTTTCACAAATTCCTCTGCATCAGCAGACAGTTTACGTCACCAACCATCTTCAATTACTTGTTGTCCTTGTCCTGCAAGAAGTTAATACTGAAGATTTTGGTTTCACCGTTTCCAAGCCACCTGCCTCTAACTCTATTACAAGGAGCAGATGTTTACTACAATTCCATTTCCTTAACTAGTAACAGCAGATTTGTTTTGTGTGTAAGCAGATTAACTAGATTTTCAAACCTCATCAGAGTTTGGATTGTGAGGAACATTTAATAGTTCAGTAGGACTACCTCCCCCCTGCAAAGTCACGTGGACTCAGGTATTCATTGTCTTACAGCCTGATACAAATTTGGTTCTATGAGAAACAAACGTTCAGTTGTTACCAAGACAGTATCTATTCCCAATGGACCTAATAGTACAGCAACTAAAGAAGCAAAAATGCTGAGTTTCAACTTTAAATATACTGCAATCAAATAATTTTGTTCAGGCAAAATCCCTGCTTTAAAATTATACCTTTTAGCCCTAACAAAATGCGCACCATTTTTGCTTAATTATGCAGCCCGCTTTACTCCTCTCTCCCCCATTCCCCCTTTTTCTTTATTCTTGCTCAGAGGTATGCAAACCATCTGTGCAGCTAACATGGTCTAATAGCTATCAGCAAATCTGTTTCCCTGAAAGTCACATTACCAAAGCTGGAAGTCCAAACACTACCAGCTGTTTGCAGGAGTGCAGGCTTGCACATTACAAGGTCTCTTCAATTTGGTCGCTCCCTGGACGCCTTACATGGGCAATACATCAAAATACATCTTAAGACTCCACAGTTTCCATACTTCTGTTTGGGTCAAACATACCTGAACATTTTTTTTATTTTATAAAAACATAAGTATTTGAGTTTAAATGCCAGTATTGCAAACAGTTAACTTTCATATCTCTCATGTCTCTGAATGTCCAATAGACAGACTCATATTGAGAGAACTTCTGAAGAACAGTTTTTTCCAGATTTCAATAAAATCTGTTTTCCATATATGCTGCACTGTGCTAATATCTGATTTTTTTTCTTTTGCTACTTTTCTTTGCTGACAAAAGGAAGAATCTTCATCTCAAGGAGTCTTCTAGACCATTAAACCTTTTCTGAACTTTTACTGAAAAGATACTTAAAATTTTACTCTCATGACACTGGCATAATATAGAAGCATATGCTTATTTTTATCAGGTTTTTTACAGCATTTAAGTGTTCAGGATAATTACGGACATTCCAGATGATTTACATTCTCCATCTCTGAAGAGCAAGTTTCCAGGGCCAAAAGATACATTCTTGACCCACAGAAAACTTCTTAACTTGCATTTCTCATTAATAAACGTTAATTTTGGCTTAACCTTAAGCATTTGGATATCCCTTAATATATCTGCTACAATATATCACTGCCAGCACAGGGAATGGTAGAAGCAAAGGACAGGTAAGGGCAAGAAGAGGAAGTGCTTTCTTTATATTCCCTCCAATATACTAAGCAGCAAAGCAGAGCTACTGCATGGAAAGCAGTAAATTATGCAGGAAAAAAAGTAAAAATAAATCTGTTTTCTCTCGCTGTAAAAGGACTCTACCTGCCACAGTGCTGATCCTTCTTGAGTTTACTCAAATCCTTCTACGGGGACCAACTCAGCTGTTGCTAATTTTTAAGTACTGATTTCTAAACCACACTTTTGAGGTGAAGAGTCCTTAATGGAGAAGACAAAACATAAAAGGATATTGGAACAACAATTATGATATTGTTTCAATATTTAAGGAAAAGAAGAGATTCTTTAATGAATATCAGCTAAATTAATAACTTTTACATAAAGTATATTCAGAGTACAAGGCTTACAATAAGATTTAATATATCCTCCCAAGTGGCAACAAGACATACTGACAGAAGAAAACAGTGCTGGGATCTATAGTACAAAACTTAGTTTCACTTGTGACTGACTCATGGGTGACTGTATTCCTCATGCTTAACCAGACTTCCAACGTCTACCTTTTAATCAGCTGTTTGTCTTCCAGTCATACTTGACAAAATTAAGTAGCTTCTTCACAGAAACTCCATTTACAAAGACAGAAATGAAATTTCTTATTTACTATTTCCCCATTAGAAAAGAACGAGACAATAAGGAATAAGAAATCGTATTTGTTATATAATTCTATTTGATGTCATTCCTCTTTCAGTGATTTCTATCTGCATAATTTAATAGTTCACTATCATATTACAGCTGCTGAATCTCAAACAGCTAGTAACAATCATATTTCAGAAGCTGTTAGCATCCACTTGTCAAGTCTTTTTCTTCCCACCTTCCACCTGAGCCACTTTCAGCTGATCAGTGGGGGGTAAAAAGTATTAATAGTATTAAAAAAGCAGGGTCAAAAAACTTGCATTGTATCATTCAACATCCCAAATGTTCAGGTGGAGGTTTCCAACCATCCTAAATCAGTTTCTGTGCAGCTTCTAGTAACACTTTATATTAGTAAGCTCATAAGTCTAGCTGATATATCATATCTAGCTCATATATCAAGTAAGCTCATAAGTCTAGCTGATAAAAAACCCACAACTGTCTGCAGTTTCTCTGTTACCCCAAGGACCAATCTGAGCATGTATCTGTATTTACTCTGTAAAACATGACTTTGCAGAAATACAGCTTCGAATTCTACATATGTCTGAATCTGTAACATGTAGAAAAATGTATCTGGTTGTCTTTACTATACCCTACAGGATGCCATGACCTACAACCTTGCTGAACGTTAGTTTCTTGGTGATGTGTATCTCTGTCAACAGTGAAATGGAGCTATTCCTGAATGTGAGAAAAAAGGGGACACCAGGTAGAGAGGTATCAGAGAGCTTGTTCTAAGCAAACAAAACTACTGTAACCAAAGATACTGGCAAAGAAAAATTTGGATGAGAGCCACAAGAAAATACTGAGTTTGCTGAAAAAATTCTCCAGTTTTATAGCTCTACATATTGCAGGTCTACTAGATGCCAATTGAAATACATATTAATTTATGCTTAACTGATCAGTTATATCATAATCCATTAGGATATTCTAATATTTAAGAAACTTCTGTTACCTACATTTTAAAAATGTAATCTGGAATAGTAAAGGGTAAGCATAACTGGAACATTCCTACAACTTCTACAACAGAAACATTTTTCTAATCAGTTAAAATTCACTGAAGCAAATATTTTCATGCAAGTGTTTAGCTTACACATAGATGGGATTAATTATTTGGACAAAAATTCAAAAACTTACAGAAAGATCATTACTCTTTCTGTGAAATTAAATATCAGATGGCTCTCTTAATAAATGGAAGCCTCCATGAAAAGCCAATGAGAAACTACTGAATGAGAATTTAGATTAGGTTTGAGAATTCCATCTTCAAGTTAGAAAAGCCATTTGCATTCCTAACAGCCACCAGCACTATCAAGTTCATTACTTAACGAGGGCAATCTAGCCAGTAAAACCAACTGGCAACTCAGAAGAAACAGCTTTTAAGTCAAGAATGCTCTCTGGTGACACACTAGTGATGATGATTTTTATGTCAATGGCTATGAGAGATACAAAGCATGCAAAAGGCGAAGATTTTATCTGCAAGGTCGGACTACCAGATGTACAGAGTACTCCCCAGAATATAAAGGAAAAGATTACTTGATTTAAGTAATTATCTAGTCTGTACCTTCAAAAAATTGAAGTGATCTATAAAAGAAGTATTAAAAGCATTTTCTCTGAGTTTGATGAAGCTATTTATGCCTCTTCTAAGAGCCCATAAAGCATCTTGTGAAACTATGGTCTCCCACACTGAGCAACTTTGTGATGCTGCTGACACATCAGCTTACTAATTAGCACATACTCTGCAGCTGCAATTATGCTTTGGGCTTTTTTTAAAATGTCTTTGTACAATAGAAACATCTCTCTAGCTCCATGATGTTCTCGATATGCAGTTAGAACTTTTATCATATTTATTTACTATCCCAAAACCAATTTGTGACAGCAGTTTTTCCAAAGACTGTTACTATGAATTTATACTACTTAAGGCCAACTCTGACTTGAAAATTTTACTTGATGGACATTATATTTGAAAAGTTGATACCTATTGGGGAAAATTTTCATACTCCTTTAAACGTTTGACATAGTACTAAGAAGCAAAGCTCCACTAAACAAGGTATGTTGGTACTTCCCTGTAGAATTTGATACAAATAAATTTTCCTCCAAGAAGGGAGAAAAGCTGCTTTTATTGTCCTTCAGACATTTCAGTGAAAAGTTCTCTTTTTCTCCCCATCTCTGAACACGTTACTAGGACGACAACATACCACTGGTTAGGCTAGCATCTCACAGTTCTTTTATCTGATTGTCTTGTCAAGTTTCCAGTCTCCTTTGGAATGATGCCTCTTCACCCCTAAAGAGACCAGGGCCTTATTTTGGTACCCATACTGGCTTTGTACACCACTCAAACATAGTCACTACAGCGTATCTGGAAAGGGTTGGAGGAGATTTCTAGTGGCATAAAAACAACACAGGAAGATGATAAATCCTCTGCTCCCAGTACAAAGAGATCTTCAGAATACTCAGCTTAAAGAAATCATTTTAGATCAGAGACAAGCCCAGAATCAGTACATCAATTAAGGGAGAGGTGTATTGGCTTCTCTTTCCCTTCAGGTTCTGTCTGCTGCAGCTACTGTATCCCCTAAAGGAGCCACCAGAGAAAACAGCTCTGGGGTTTTTTTCCAGCCCTTGCGCAGATTCCTGCCATCTGCAGTTCCTCCTTCCACAAACAACAGTGCCTTAATTTCCACTGTACCATGTGGACAAGGACAGGTGCACTGTGATACCAGGATACCAGTTCTGTCCAACTTGCCAGAACACCTTGTCTTCACACGTGGACAGGGCTTTTAGGGTACCATTCTGAAAACCCAGTGCAGCTTGTTAAAATACCCTGCCAAATCCCACAAGACATGCTGAACAGACCCAGTACTGAATAAGTAGCATTAAAAGCACCAGGATGCCCTTTATAGGACCAGCTATTGATTGTGCTTACTTGCAAGAAGTTTATTATTTCTACTGATTAAGAAGATAAGAAATCTACTTAGATTTTTGCACAGCCATCACTCTTTCTATCAAACAGTATGTAACAAATAGCTTTCAAGAAGGTACTGGCCAACTAAAAAAGACTGACAACCTGAGGAAAAACTGAAAGCAGAACCAAGTTATGTTCCACAAGATATACCTGGCTTGTGAAGTTGTGCCACAAATCCATCGGTTTGGCAGGTGGGTGGAAGAAGCAGGTGATGCAGACAGACAGATAACGTATTAACTCTTCCAAAGCATCTTGAAGGTCAACCAAATACCCACAGTGACTTTGAAGTATTTTAATAATTAGATAACCCTCCTACAGGGAGCAACAGCAGTGACCACAGCAGCATCAGATCTTGACAGAAACCTTGTTTTCAGAGAACACTAACTGACATGAGTGCAACCTATGTAAGTCAAATTTGCTGGGGTAGATTCAGTTTTGGTCCTTTCCACCCATAATCCATCCATAATAATAAATACAAGCTTAGTGCTATACCGAAACATTTCCACTTTCACACACGAAGCTGAATTCACCCATTAACTGTAGCATTATTAAATCCTCACTGCTCAGTGGCTTGATTAGGAATGCATCTTGGCAAATGCTCTAAGAAACAACAGATTCCAATGCTCTCTTATAGTCTCAAGTATCAGGACAGACATTCTTCGTTTCTCTTCATCAAACATACATGCTAGCTACCTCTGTACAGCTCAGCTGTACTTGTGCTCCTAATGACACCCACTGGGAGCTGGAAACACACAGCCTCATCCACCACTCCCTACAGCAAAACAGACAAATACACTGATTTTCCAGCTCAGGCAATAGCAGCGGGTTGCCTCCATTTTCTGCCCAGTTTCATCTTCAGCAAAACGTTTCCATCTTTACAGCTATTAACCTCATGACTCCATGACATTAAACATTGCTTTCTTCTTCCTTTTTAATAAAAAGCTCTGTATTTCTCCAATACTTAGCTTGTTGTTCTTCGGTGGTAAAATACCATCTAGCTCAGGTAAAGAAAAGAACTCTTCTGTTCAAGATCAGTTTTCTAAAACTGCAGGTATGTTTGGCACATGATTCACCTACTGTAAGTGATCAAAACCCAGAAATATCTCAGCCTCAAGCAGTAGATAAAGCTTTCCAAAAATGAAGGCTGTAGCTGATGCTGAACTGACTAATAACTAGCATGAGGTACTGGCATTGATAAGACAGTAAATTTAAACCCTTTAATTAAATAATGGCTTTAATATGGTCTAGAAAAAGGAATTTTTAAAAATTTAGCTTTTCTTGGTCCTGATGTTGAAAAACTAACTTGGGCCATAAGCAGAGAAGAAATGCTGAAAGAGTAAATGAGATACAGCAACAGGACTGAAAAAACTCCAGTATAATGCAGCTGTACCTAGCTAACAGCTCTCTTCTCCTTCTGTTGGACTCTGCAAGGCTGTCAAATCGAAACTTACAATTGTCTCAGAAAAATCCAAGAATTCCCTCCATAGCTGGAAATCAAATTTTCAGCTGAGCCAATATACATATTTATACATTTTTTGTAAGTGCTAGGTTTAAAGCATTGTCATGTGCAGCTTTCAGAAGATCAAATGGAATAACAAAAAAACTCAAGAAAGATTACCATCAACCCAGAGAGCTTACAAAATGGAAAGCAAGTTGTGAGTAGAGTAGATTATAAATTATACAGTCTTTTTTAAATTTCATACACTGAAGAATAATGTCAGATTCCTTTCCTGCCAGGAATAGAAACGCTGGCTCTGCTTCTTGACAGCCACAGATAGTAATGGAGAGTCTCATCTCAGCAAGTCTTTCTACAAATGGCTTTGTCTAATACTGACTATGACGCAGCAATGGCATGTGCTGGCTCCATCCTGCCCCATATTCCCCTACTTCAACCAGCAAATGCTGAGCTACATCCTAGACCACTGAAAATTCTACACTCAGCCTCAAGGAGACAGCACAGAGGTGTTTGATAGACCGAAGTGGGATTCCAATCCTACTCACAGCAAAACTGTGTGCTTCCTATCCTTGCTTCTTAAAATACCTTCCTACTTTTGAGAAAAAAGTAACTTCTCATCCCCCCAAATACACAAACAAAAGCGTGTTGATAGCCTGCAAAGTCAAACTGGCTGGATCACATTGTACCACAGTGCACCATCATCACTGAATGATATAGGAGAAGGGACCCTAACTCTTCTGTTACTTCAATTAAGCAATATGGAAACTTCTCTTTTAAAATAATATTGTACTCGGTGAAATAAATCTCCTCTTAATCAGCAACGCCTTAAAAGCTAAATTACAGCTAGAGTCTGTAATGAAGAGATAATAATCTCTGAATAAGAATCAAAACTGATACAAAGAAATTAAGTTATAATTGCTTGAGGAAAGGGAACTATATAACTTTATGAGACAATTACAAAAGGCAAATCACAGTAGTTTCACAAAATTCCTGTTCGGAGCCTGCTTGCTTTTCTTCTAATCTTAATATTTCTGAGGGCTAAAACAAGATTTTGTGTAAATTTGGGGACAACACACAAAATCTGATCCCACCAGATCAGATTTGATAGAATGTCTTAATTCTGCAATGATTACATACTTTCCAAAGCACTGAAATCACTGCTACAGGGTACACAGGCGTAGCACAAATCAGTTTAGGAAGTCTGTTTAACAGCAGCATCTTTCCTGTTATCCAGGAGAAGCAGGAACACTCTGTATTTTATGTATGCTATTTTAAAGATTCAGCTTACCTATTTTATCATTTTTCAAGGTAATGAAGCTCAAAGAATTTGTTATTATTATTAACCAAACATGCGCTTTTCCTAAATGCAATCAACTGCTAAAGAAATAAACAGAGTAAGGTATGTGAAACATGTTGATTCTTGAGACTTGGATATCATATCTTTCTCAGTTACTGACAGAACACTAACACCACATCCTTTGGCTCACATCAGATCACAAACTCCCACATAAAAGAGCAGTAAAGGAGAAGCAATTTGCTATTTTCCAGCTTACAGCTGAATGACAGGCCAGCACCTGCCAATTAGTGTTAGTATCAGACTCCATGTATGCAATATAGAAAACATTTTAATTATTTAATTATTAATACACTTATTAATCTAAATTATATAATTTGAAATAAATACTCCTCCTTGAATGGCCATTCATCTAGGCCTACTACTACACTTTCTCTGTAATTCAACTCTAAAGATCACTTATTCTGTCTTGAGAAACGGATTACCCTACTGCTGCCTTTACTGACTGACTTAATACAACAGCTCTGCTTCCACTTTATGAATGTACATGAATGTACCACAGCAGCTCCACAGTTGTATGGTCAAAGAAATTAATCTAGACCATGTTGCCATTTATTCAGAGCAACGAGTAGAGTCTTCTTAAGGGTAGAGCAATATTTCAGTCTTGCAGCCATAACCATGATCACAGCAGATCCCTTCTCACCTGATACACTGTTCTACCAAAGCAAAATTAAATTGTACAGGGTTATATACCAAACTCAGTCTGCATTCTGATAGAATATCTCCAGACAGAACCAAAATTAATCTTCTAGAGACCAGCAGCTGGGAAAGAACTAATGGAATTTCACTCTCATTGCAGAAACTTATACAGATGGTGCCATATCACAGCAACTAGGTGCACCTTAAATCCTAGCTAGCAAGATGGGAGAAAAAGAAGAAACTTTTAGTGCATGATCAAGTGAATTGTCTGCATTCAGTTCTGATATTCAACTATTTTGTTTCAAAGGGATTTGTACCCTCGGGAAATCAGAACAGGAAGTATTTTTTAAAATCTTTCAGGCAAAAATATGTATTTCTTCTTTTTTCAGTCAGTATGAACAGTACAGACACATTCATATGAATGAAGCTGCAAGCATTCATAGAACAAGAAGAGAACAGATTTTCAAAACACTGCTTTTGTGATAAAGTAGTTATTTCTGCAGAGACAGGTATTTTTGTAAGTTACTTTTCTATAGTTTTCGCTTCTCTGCAAAACAAATTTTTTCATTACTGTTTCTGGACGCACTTCTGTGTGACTTGGTCTAGGGAATCCTGCTGTGGCAGGGGGGTTGGACTAGATGATCTTTCGAGGTCCCTTCCAGCTGCTAATATTCTGTGATTCTTTTCTCATATTGCAACTTTTTCCTCTCCTCCCAAAATGTCTAGGCCAGAGCTTTCAAATCAAAAAGGTAGAGCATTCTCTCACATTTCAGAAAGAGACAATATTGGAAGAAATTCCTAATAACATAAATCAGACTTCTAGATTTTCTTTGAAAATTTTCCAGATAAAATGCTAGAAAGCAAGAGAGCTGAAACAGAAGGAAAACTCTAGAACTAATATTAAATGAAAACACTGTTACTTCATTTTCTTTTCCTGTAACATGCAAAAGCTGTAGCTAAGTCCCTAAACTATTTTCATAGGAGAAGACCTGGTCAGAGAAATGCAAGCCCCTTTGTTTCTCATACAATGCTGGTCATGCACAAACTAAATGCATATATCACATCAGTTGTAGGTATTTACAGAGGATTTAGAAAAATAACATTCTAATGTCTAGTGCACTGGCCTGAAAGAGGCTAAATAAAAATTTATCTTAAATAGGAGAACTATTAGCGGGGTGTGTTACAGTAGTGATTTATAACTTAGTTGTATTTCTGTTACCCTGCACTTTTGTGAGAAAGAAGGTATTAACTATTTATAATAGAGAGAGATTCACTGATGAGAGCCCTAGTAACGAAGCAAAATAAGCAGAGTACCACACGATCTCTTCCCAGTTTTGCACAAGACATCCTTTTGGATCTCTGTACTGTACCTTCTTAGTGAGGCCGTGCCAGAAGGTGAAAACATGACAAGTATTAAAGAGGGTAATTAATACAACGCTTGCTCTGCCTTACATTCTTTGTAAGGTAAAATATAAGGGAAAAAGAGGTCATCTGTAATCAGTGAGTGAGGAACTAATCTGCCATATGTGCTGCGGTGTTTCAGATCAACACAGATTACATTAATCTGCATGAGCTGCCTGCAGTGACTCCTACCACGCGACACAGAAGATAGTGAGCACTGGGAGTCACAACCAGACGTCTTCAAGTTTTGCAGATTAATGCTTTCACAGGAGGTGGGGGAGAGGAACTCAGTACAACTCATCACCTCATAAGAAGTGGAACTGACAACATAAATAAGATAGATTTCCAAGCAAAGTACATCTTACTGAATTTATATTTCACTTGGGTATGCTTGCATTCAAATGCAAGCCAACAGCTACTTGCTTTAATGCCTTTCTGTATACAACATTCGGTGGTTCCAAAGACAAAGTTTGGTAACAACCTCTTAAGGATGCAAATGCAAACACCTCTTTTTTCAAAGGGAACTCTCACCTCCTTATTGAATAGAGGCCCACTGAGGGATTTATATGCATAAATCCTTGTGGAAATCCCATGGCTATTGTTGAATGAACAGCAAGTACCTTTCAGAGGTAGTGTGCCAGTAAACCTTCCCTTGCCTCCACCAAGAAAGAAAGGCACAGCAAAAAGCTGTAAGAGGGGCAGCCACCCACAGAAATCTGTTATTTGGTTTGTATAAATAGCTTTCTATTAAGTGTCATTAAAAACAGTCATAAAACCCAGTTTATATTCCCACAATGTGCTTCAATTCCCAGTTCAAGCTTGGTTTATACATAAAAGGTTTACTGCTCTTACACAAATAGGAGAGATGACTATCAGTTTCTTCATGGAACACCATGTGCCAAACTCTTCATAACCCAGAGTCTTTATTACATGCACTGTCATGCCATAATGTCAAATTACTGATCCAAGCTTTCGTTTTTTCTGCACTCACCAACCCCCATCTGAAACAGATCTGACTACACAATGCTTTTCCATTTTTTTTTTTTCCTAGGATCAAAAAGCTCCTTGGATCGTATGTTCCAGCTGGGATTTATTTCTGAGTCCAGATCAGTCTCCAGAGGACATTTGTTCTAAGAGTTGCAACATGGAAAGGGACCTGGACCTAGTGTTTACACTAGTTAGCATTCATTTCTCAGTAAAGCTTACAGTTAAGGAACACACTTAGTACAGGTACATTTCTGTGAACAATGCAAGACTGCCTCAGAAACAAAGCCACTGCATTTATCAGCCATCAACAAAACCTGAACTTCTTCACTGTATTAAGCCTCAATATTTTCATGAAACTACATACTGAGAATACAATGAGTATATTGATTTGTGAGAAGAGATACTTGATGAACCACTAGCGTCGGAAGGGTTGGAATTTGTGCCTATTCCATTCAGGTTCACACATCCCATCTCCACTCCAGAAAAACAGTGCAGTGGAAATTTTTCTGCTATAATCCCATGATTATAATTTTCAAAACTCATTCTTTATCTCTCACTGTACAGACAGCCAGAAAAGGTTTTTTCTGTGAAAGATGATAATGAATTTTCTTCTTCAAAATATAAAGCAACTGCAAAACAGAAGATGTAAATTGATAGAACTATCAACTTCAAAAGACAGATGAATCCTACTGCCCTGAGGAAGACTACTGCAGCCAACACTCAGGTGATTTTCCTTTAAAATATTTCAGTGTCTGAATCAGTTTTGAAAAGCAACTTTAAAATTTGCACTAGTTTTGTTGGGATCATTTTCTTCATGGTAGTTAGTATGGGTCTATGGTTTAGATTTGTGACGACAGCAGTGTTGATAGTTCAGGGATGTTTTGGTTATGCTTGAGCAGTGCTTACACAAAGTCAAGCTCCTTCCTGCTCCTCACCCTGCCCCACCCACAAACAGACCCTCATTCCACTATAGTCCAAGAACATACAAGTCTTTCTTCAGCCTAAGGACTGTGGTCCTTCCACACGCTGTGGATGGGGCAGATTAACTTCAAAGACAAAGTGGCCAATGTAAATTTTATTGCTAAGAAGCTAAGGTGCAAAGCTCATCAACGATCTCTTCTAAGACAAAACCTTCATACTTACTTCAATTCAGCTCAGCAAGCACTGGCTGACACAAAAAGCCAAGCAAGCATTGCCAAACTATAAGGCTGAGAAATTAGTACCCTCACTAACTGTGGAAAAGGAGATACAACTTTCTAAAAGTCATTTCTTCTTTTTAAATAAGGAATCAATTGACCTTACAAACAGTTTGATTAAACGTGTTCACTAGCTTTCTCTGAAACACAGACTAGAGTAAAAATTATTTTCCCATCACTGGACCAACCAAGTTTTAAGTGATTGTTACATACATTATGTCTAATCTCTTCCCTTGACTTGTGAGGTCTACCCTCTGGAACCCAGTCTTCTATACTATCGTAAAATAAGCATGGAAGCATCAAGAGCTTTAATCTGTCACCAATGTAATTTATGATTCTGACTGGCATTGCCCTATTGCCCTAATAAGATTTTCACTACCCAGTGCACAGGGCAGCATAAGCTAAGTGGCTGAACTAATCAGCAGGTGCTTCCACTTCATCACCTTCCACTGGCCCAGGAAATGGCAAGTAACACCATAGATTTGCACAGAGCCAGTTCTGGCAGCAATGCATCCATTTAAGAGTTGGAAACCCTTATTTGACACAGGCAATATATAGCAAATACCATGAGAGATCCAGGACACAGATATATTCACAAAAATATTTTGTTCCAATGGCTTTTTGATTAAGCAACAATGCAAAAATACACTCATGAAATATGAATTAAAGCCTGCTGCAATTGAGATGATAATATATTTAGATAGAAATTTGTAATTTCACTCTTCTGTCTATGCCCAGACAGACGTGGCTAGCTGTACCTTACAAAGCTGAATTAGGTAGTTAAACTAAAAGAGGGGAAATTAAAATTGGCCAGCAGGATTGCTTCTGATTATTCCACCTCAATTAGGTGTAATTATTCCAGATCCTAGCACCATAGTTTGAAGATACAGATCTTATGTTTTATGAGGCATGCATGTTCTGTGCACAAATACTTGTGTGTCTTAAGGAAAGTTTCAGGAATGTGCTGGCTGTGGGAAGCTGGCTTTTACCCATGGGTGGCAGATGGCATCATCAAAGCAGCACAGCTGTACTGTAAGTAACTCCTGCACTAAATGAATTACTGCCTCTGCTAATGGGAGTCACACTGTCTCAGAAATGAAAACAACAGAATCCAAAGGAAGTGGAAAGGCAACCATGCAGCAGTTGGGGGAGGAAAAGCGGGGGGACACTGGACAACCTTATCCTCTCCATTGCACATCCCTGGTAAATCTGCCAAATGTAAGTGTCCTCAAACTGATAAGATTCTCACACTACCAGCTGGAGGAGACTGTTTTTAGCCACTTTCTGAGCCTGTAGACTGAAAGTCCTAAGCTGCACAATACTGCTGTATTCTTTTAGCAACAGAGACAATACTAGCAACAGAAAAACACCATGCCACTGCTAATAAAGGATGCAATACTTGTTCTCCAATTTTATTACTGCAATACCCATCAAGAACTTTCCTAACCACTTAATCCTACTGCTCGTCTGCTCTAAGATACAAAGGATTAGCCTGGTCGCTACCGTGGCCACCTCAGTGCTGCCCAGTGTGCTCGCCAGCTACATTCCCAACAATGTGTTAATTAGCTATTTCACAATATACCTGGATTATTTTAGCACTGCTCTTACATTACAATTTCACCCAAGACAGTGTTTTCAAACAATAACTTGGTCAGAATCTTGAAAATGCATTGTATTCTTGGCAGGCCTTAAGGCTACTGGATGCTAAAACATCTCCATTATAAATTTACAAAGATTTAAACTTGACATATTGGCTCATTAGATGAATTATCCTTTCAACTTGCCGAATAACACACTTCCTCCAAAGTTAAACTGTAGTGTATATATTCTTAGCAATTGTAATATTATGTCCCTCATGGAAATGAAATGCTGAAGACTTTTAAGAAGACTTGTCAATAAATTAACTGGTTTCTAAATCTCCATAATCAGAAATGCTGGAAGTCTTTATATAGAAAAACATTAATGTAACCAAGAACACTTCTGAACTGAGGTATTTGTATAGCTTGTAAAATAAAAATTCTGTAGAACATGAGCTAAGTGAATTGTATCCCAAGGCATTTCCCAAACTCAACTGAACAGGCACAGAAATATTGCTAACAATAAGGAGACAGGCAGAAAACATTCAGAAAATGGAACATAAATTGCTCAAACTCCTCCCTCCTTCTCATTACTCATCACATGGAAAGGAACTGGAATTCAGCAAAGATATGAAACTATCTATAATAACATGGTTCTACAAACCAGAATAAACCCAGAGTTACTTTGCCAGTGTCCTAAGGTAATATAAATTATCATCATCACAGGCAGGATCAGAATCTGTCCTTTAGATGACAAGATGATAAGAAAGTATTCAGTACTTATTAGTGCTAAAAAAAGGGAGATGTCTGACAAAGAGAATGGGTAATCCATCAGTCTAGACCAGTGGAGGTCAAAACTCAGAAACAAGACTATCAAGCAAAGTCAAGGACAACCCTGGAAAACACAGAAGATACAAAGCATCTGGCTTCCTATCAACCTTTGCCTAAGACAGCAAACATGGATGCTTCTATGGAAGCCCCATCCCTGAAAGCTTTTAAGGCCAGGCTTGATGGGGCTCTGGGCAACCTGATCTAGTGGAAGGTGTCCTTCACAGAAAGGGGGGTTGGAACTAGATGATCTTTAAGGTCCCTTCCAACTCTGACAATTCTATGATTCTACAATTCTCTCTTTGCAGATACAACAGACTGTTTCACAGTGTCTTGGTGAGATAAAGTAAATCACCCAAGGGCAACTGCCACACATTTGGCAAATATCCTTGAGATTTGCTCGCATTCTTTAGGGGTTTTTTTCCTTCTTAATATACACTACATTTTTATGTGTCTCTCCTCTTCTTTACATCAAAAAACACTAAACTCATTAAGTACTTAATAAAGTTCAAACAGGAGCAAGAACAGATCAAAGAACCAGCTGCAGTAATTTGAAAGCCTTGCATTCTGCTCAAATGCCCTTAGCCCAGCACTGCTAGATACACCACACTAACTATTCAGAAGCAGGTACAAACTGCAGACTTGAAAGAAAGGTGGTACATAACCCTCTTGCACTCAGTCCCACACTTCTCCCTAGGACACCAACCTGGGGTAAACCTGCAGAAAAGCAACAAAGCAAAATTCAAGATGAGAGAATCACAATGTACTCCAATAAACACAATAATGAACCAAAAGAACTGTAACAAGATGCTGAAGAGAAGTGCTTTTATTTTGTTTCCCAACATCAATGGCCCACTGAAAATCTTTTACTATCCTGAAAACCAGAACAGGCCAAGGAAACAGGTAATGGCTGAAGTGCTTCAGTACACATATTGCAGACTGGTGATCATTTATATCTCCTTGTGCATCTTACAGAAAGCTGGTGTCTCGTAAGGCACTCCTATGGCTGCTGTGTACACAGCAATGCAGTAAAAAAAGGCATGGCTGGTTGCCATCTCTCTATTCCAAAAGCCATAAAAGTCTCTCTCTGTTTCCTCAGTCTTATGTTTTAAAATGTTTCTCTCACAGGTATACCACCAAAAAGACTCATTTGTCTGTTCCTATGTAAAATGATCTGGAACTAGAGAATAGAGTCTCAGATGTGTTATCAACAGCTGCTGCTGCACTGACTGGACAAACACTTGTTTTCAATTTGCTGGATTCCAGAAGAAAAAAAATCTAGTATTGCAGGAAGAACATACAGACCAGTTTAATTTGTTGGATTAAAAAAAAAAGCACTGCTGGATGCAAAAGCATGCATTTCAAAAAGCCATTATACCTTCTGTAATTTCCTTCAAGATTTTTGTGTAAACGATATACTTTTAAAGACTATTATGATATACAAACGTAACAGCACTAGAGCCACTCTGATGGCTAGGCAGACATTAAAATCACCACAAGTAACAACTCACTCAGCTTCTTCATTGCAAGGACAATAAAAGCTGTGCCTTTAATTTATGGCACTGTTTGAACATTTAATTCATTTGGAACAATGTAACCAATGTCCTTATACTGACCCCAAAGCCCCTATACCTGAAAAAACATTATACTCCAATTTCACGCACAAAGGAATTTTATGAGAGTTCTTTATATTTACAGGCCAAGGCCAGAAAGCTCATTAAGTTCTACCTCTCACATGACAGCTCCCTAATCTCACATAGGTCTCCACTGACCCCAGTAACTTGCAGCATCTCTTAGACAGTCTTTTAAAAGCTTAATCCAGATCAGTTCTTACCCTGTAAATTCTGCACTGAACTTTATGTTTCAACTATGGCAAATCTTTACTTAAAGACAAAAAGCATTAAGGATTAAAGTTAAATTTAAAAAATACTTCTGCCATTTACTTTGATCACTAAAAATTAGCCTCTAATCTAAATTAATTAATCTAAAGTTCAGACCTTTGCAGCTTGCTATGCTTTTTATCTAATGAACATACAATTACCTCTTACTCATTTAAACACTTTGGTAAAGGATGATAAGGTCCTCCTTTAACCTGTGTTTTTCCATTAAAAAATAAGCTTAACTTCAAGTCTCTGACTTCAACAGACATTGCTAGTCATGGTGTGTAGACCCTTGGTAACCTAACACCAACACAACAAATGAAAACATTTGACAAAAATCAACCTTGGTATCATAGCTTCACCCTGAAGAAAAAAGCTTCATAAACAATACCTTGCAGAGCAAATACTTGGCTATTCGTATGCCACAGGCCTGACAGTGCATATTAAAAGAAAGCAAGAATTGACCAAAGGCTGACTTTGATTTATTTCCCTGCTAGCATTCCAAAGCCGATGACAGTGTTGGAAGGAAAAAAAAAAACCAAACTGAATTCTCTACTGACTAATATTTCTTCAGCAAAATTGTTAACTAGATTTTGATTGCTAAGCATTTACATTGAGGGACACAGAAGCCAGAAAAAAAAGAACCACCTTACTTGGCAAATCAGATCGGCAGCTATTTCCAATAGCCACTTGCTAGTTTTAAAGTTAAAAACTTCAATATTAGCATCTAGTGCTTTCTCCTCATACAAGAAACAATTTGCCACACGTGCAAAGGTATATGAAGTAACCCCAAAGACCTCAAAGCACATGATTAAAACACTGATAAGAGCTCTCAGTAGCAACACATCTTTTGGAAAGCGAAATGAGAAGAAGGATATAAGCTAAAGATAACCTTTTGACATAAGTTTTCAAATAAATTAGTGTAGCTTTAAGGGTTAAAACAACTACTATGGTTAGACTGCGTATCACAAGAATAATGATTAAGATGTTCCTTCACCTACAAAAACCTAGTTGTGTTGTAACAAAGTAGGTTTTCCATTAGAGTCCTCAATCATGCAGCACTGATAAGACTATGCTTTGTAACCCTACATACCAAATGGAACATCAGAGTCACACAGTTAACAATAGTCTACTGAAAACACAGAACAGCGTAATAAAATTAGGAAGTCCATTTCTTCTCCTCTGTAAAGCACAAAAGAAAGCAAATAAATTTGCTAAAGACAAGGTACAAATAACCCAGAGGAACAGAAGAACAATATACATGCCAGTGACAGGATCTTACACTGACTTCTAAAAGGCCATTTGATACTAGCTTAAATCCAAAGCTGACAGTCTGTACAACAGCAGGAGAGATTGCACTGCAGCCCCTATATGAATTAATTCTGTAATACACAGAAAATGAAAGGGTGTGTATGGATGCAGGGGTGTGTGAAACTAGGAAAAAAAAAACACCTAGATAGCTTGACCTGCCAGATGTCAGCACTATCTTTAAGAGTATTTATGGAAGGGCAATTGAGGGTTCAATATTAAATGAGAAAACCTGGCCATGCATGTTAAATTCACCAGCTCTGCATGTACAATGGTAATTCCTGTATGTTGTCAGCACAACCAAAATCCAAGACTGCTTGTAATTTGAGAAGAGACTAAATTGAAAGAATCACAAAAAAGAGAGAGAGATTTATAGGGCTACAGAATGGTTTGGGTTGGAAGGGACCTTTAAAGGTCATATAGTCCAACCCCCCTGCAATAAGCAGGGACATTTCTGACTAGATTAGGCTGCTCAGAGCTCTGTCCAACCTCGCCTTGAATGCTTCCAGGGATGGGGCATCTACCACCTTTCTACGCAACCTGTTCCAGGTTTTCGCCACCCTCATTGTATAACATGCCTTCCCTGTTTCTAGTCTGATTCTATCCTCTCATAGCTTAAAAACATAACCATTGTCCTTTTGCAAGAGGCCCTGCTAAAAAGATTGTCCCCATCCTTCTTATAGGGCCCTTTCAAATAATGAAAGGCTGCAATAAGGCCTGTCCTCCACTTACATATTAAGTCATCATTTTTGAAACAGGAAACCTTAATGTATTTGGTAATTGAATTTGAAGAGGTGAAGAAGGCTAAAGGTTAAGTAAATGTCTTGTCTTCTCTCCCACATCCCCTGCCACCTACACCAATAACATTTGCCATTTCCCTAGCATATAGAATTGGTTAAGCAAGGAATAAAAAGGTGTTGAGATAAAGGGAAGAAAGAAAACCAGCCCACAAGCTTGTCATTTACAGTTAAACATAGAGAAAATAATGAGCCATTCTGCCCAATTCATGTTCAGACATCTTAAGTGTTGTAAAGTAACAAGTTGTCCATGTGTTGCTGGCTCTCATTTCCAGGCCAGAACATTGCAAAACCAACTGTTGGAAACTCAGAACTGTCAACTGCAAACATAGCAGACAGTGCAAAAACACTGCAAGCTCCTGAACATCTAGCCTTCCAGTCTGAGAGCCCACATATTTTATCATCCCTCAGGCTATATTCTGTCAGGCAAACAGAAAACAGACTGCTAAGAAGATCTGCATTCAGAAATGCATAACACATCAGCTTTCTCCACAGAAAATCAAATGAAAGCAAATCCTGGAAACAAAGACATCAAGTTTCCGTAACTGAAGACAGGCAACATGTTCAGCTGCAACAATAATGGACTTTAAGAAACATCTCAGAAAGTTTGTAGTCTCATAGCATGCTTTTTAGTATTTCTAGCACTTTGGTACTCTAAGTGAGTCATCCATACTGTACACAGGAGTGATGGGAAATACCTTTTGATCTCTCTCAATTAATGACAACAGGATTGCAATAGAAGTAATGCTGCATTATTATTATAACATTCTTCCAAGAAGGGCAAGAGCCCTCCGAAGAGCAACAAAGGACGCAGATTGGAGTGTGTTGGGGGAACTCAGCAGCCTAGCTGGTCTCCCCATGCCTGCATTACCAAGCTCTGCATGAAACAGCTGAGAAAGGTAAGAGATACAGTCGGGCTGGGCACCTAGCCTGAGGCACAGTATCATAGATTTATTGGTATTGCAGCAGCAGCACTGTGTATCACTGATATCATGTCATTGTCCACATCGGAAGGCACAGTACTACCATAATAGCTGTATCATTAACACATGAAGACCCTCTTAGACCCCACTCAAGTACATTTTCTAGGATCTTCATAAGTTCATGATGCAGAAACAATCTAGTCCATCAGCTTCTGCTGCGAATAACAACACTTGAGTATTCCACCTTCTACAATTTTGAATATGATACAGGGGCTCATGTTCCCCTGTATGTCCTCCTCATACATGCCACATGATTTGCTAATGATCTGTCCACTTTGTTTCTCTGTTTGCATTTCCTGTAATATGTTAAACTAAAAAAGTAGCAAACTTTGGAATATTAATATTAATACAATTAATATAATATTAAAAAGGTGTATTTTGAGTAGGTACGTCATGTAACAAGCTGCTTTTTCTTAATGAAAATTATTCTTCTTAGCCGTTTTTTCTGCCTATTATTACAATGCTGCCAAGGAATAGCAGGAAAGGATAACTAAACAGACAGAAAAAGAAGAAAGGTGTATCCTGAAATCATACAGATCTTACACTATTTTGTTTGGCTTCACAGGTACAAGACAGGTTTCAACTAAGCATAACTGTTCTAATAATTACTAAACCAAGTAGCATGTGCACACGAATGCACTGTTCAGGAAATTTGTTCATAATGCTATACCTCTTTAAACAAGGTAGAAAAGGCACAAAGCCAACTACACACTGCATAAGGGTACACTAGTAAGACCAAACAGTAGTAGTTAGCCAGCTGTATACTGGTTTGTCTTCTAGGCCTCAATCCAAAAAACCCCTTTCAATAGCAGCCTAACTTGCTAGTTATTCATACACTTAAGAGTCAGCAAAAGCACTCAGTTACCTCAAAACAGAAATCATAAAATATTTTAATAGATCAAGACAAGCCTAAATCAACAATTATTCAAACACCTTTACTTCAACCATTGCAAGTTACTTTCTGCAGTGTTGCAACCATAGGTTACATTAGACCATCCTAGGAGAAGAGCTGTAGTTTTTGTTTAGAAGCACATTTGAAGGTGTTAAAGATAAGGTTTTCTATATTTTCTAACATTGTATATTTTCCAAGATTTCAATTACCTCAGCTGGGACATAAAGCAACAGGCATGAGAATGCTGCAATAATGTTTGATTTTTCAAAGAATTTTGACATTCTTTCCTCTCAAGCTCACAAATCTGTGCAGTGTCTTCCTTCATAGGCTCCCATACTTAATAAAAATGGATCCCCAACAAGCAAGATGAGAGGAAAAAAATGGCATTGCAACAATAACAGTAAGGCACTATCTCTGGATGCAGAACCTGCACCACAACCTATCAGCCCCAGAATTACACATTCAGTACACTGAAGCTTCTACATTTCAGCCAGAAGTTAAGGGCAGCATGTTATTAATAACATCTTAAGGCAAATGGAATGACATCATCAGCACTGTCCTGCAGACATCACCGGCTTCTCAATCACACTACTACTTACACTTTTTTTTTTTTGCTATCTTTCGTAAAATTTAATGTACATTTAGATGAAATATGTATGAGGGCATTACACGGCAAAACCTCAAGCAGCCTCCGTGTAAGCATCCATCTTCTCCGCAGGAAACCTTTAACATGCATACAGCCTTATCTTCTTGTCTACAGTGAAATGGCACAAAAGTAGAGGTTTTTTTAGTTTTCTGGCTGATCTTTTTAGCAAGTATATTTTCAGCCTCTGTGGCAGAGAGTGGGATGTATGAAAAAAATATGTGAAGAAATACGATTTTGAGAAACAAAGAATAATAAAAACTAAAGCCATAAAAAAGACATTTGAAATAGAAGTGTAACAGCATCTAGGGGAGAATGAAGCTTCACTTACTCTTTGCTCCTAAGCTTTAGAGCTACTCGAGACATCTCTGACTGAGAAAAATTCAGAGTACCTAGTGATGTATATTCAAGAGTCACCAAGATAGTAATATCATTTTTACGTAATATAAAGCATCATCAAGAAAGCCACACTGAAGAGTGAGTCACCTTCTTTTGCATGCCATGCTCAGCTGGCAATGCTAGTTTTAGCATGACACAGGGATGGAACAGTGACCAAAAAAACCCAAATAAAATTATTTCTACCTTAGGTATTTTCAGAAGTAATGTGAACAAGATAAGTGGAGTGTATTTTTATTGTCTGTTAGTGAGACTAACAAATTTGTCCAGAATATCATTGATTAAAAAAAACAACCTGGCAGAAGAAATATTATGTTATAGCTTAGCTTTGGAGGCAATTGTCCAGTGTGGCAAGGAGCCCCAGAAAGTTTACATAGATCAAGGAGGAGGTTGGGTAAGTTCACAGCATGGAAAACCACAGGCAATTATTAAACACTGAAATAACATTTATCTCAGTAAACCCATTGGCTAGAAATGGTTAAAGTCTCAGAGGGAAATGGAAGGCATGATCGTGCATGCCTGCCCTGTTCTTGTTCATAACTGCTTCAAAAACTCAGGACATCTTTTGTCTGATATGGTACAGCCTTTCTTACATTTTTAGTTAATGAAAAGGGGTGTAATAGGAAAACAGACTGGATAGAAATACTGCAAGGAGCACCACACCATACCACTGGCTACAAAAGACACAATATAGATGGAAGTCTCCAAAACTTCCCAGAATCTGTCACCAAACAAAATCTGATGCAAAATCTCTTTCAAATCTAATGAAAGTTGGCAGCAATCTGAGAAAGTTCAACTGGCCTCAGCCTGTTGCCATCTGAAGGGACAGAGAAGGTGGCCTTCCATGGGCTAACATGATAGTGGAAAGGAGTTTGCGCATAGCAAGGTCAGTAATAAAGTACCCTCTAATCTTGTGCGGGTTCTTTTCTGTCCTCTCACCCCATCCACTTGCTTGTTTAATTTGCATACTATGATCTGTTTGTTGCAGCCTAAGTTGTTCAGGGCAGGAACTGTCACTGATGTTTCCAGAGGGCCTCACCACATACTAGCTAGCATTCAGCAGAAGCCTCTGGCCTCTATGAAAACAGGAACAACTGAAAGTAAGACAGGATAGCATCTAAGGGTAATGGGGTGTTGGTATTCTTAATTCTCTGAGAGAAGCATTAGACTTAAAGCAAGCAGCAGAAAGACTAATAATGCAGAAGGCATTTAACCTCTGGCATGTGGCTACATGCCTTACATTTTAGCCCTATAACTCACTTTTTCTGAAAGGTAATTTGTTCATGCTCCACAGCTTGACTTACCCTATATTAACAAAAACCAGCTGCATAATAAAGTCCAAGTTTAGTTGTTATTGTTAACTGAATGCTCATCATCTCCAGCAACGTCCCAATTTCTCCGTTTTTTGCACGGTAAACTTAAGACCTGAGCCACTGTGAATTCATTTTAACTAATGTTAATGCAAAGGCAATAAAACTGGCACAGCAATAGGGCTTCATAGTAACACAATGGGAATTTTGCTGCTGTTGTGTTTGTAGCATTTCTTACTTCAACATTCTACAATTTTCCAGGTTTAGCATTTCCTCAGATCTGTCTGGTTTAACATTCTTGTATCTCAGGATGCAAGTACAAAAATTAGCCAGATAACATTGTTTTGTCTCTGATCAAAATGTTCAAAGACAACTTACAGAAGAAACACTGTGATTTCTCTTTAAAGCACATCACAGGAAAACTCAGTTTTCAGTGTT
Organism: Galbula dea; assembly: GCA_013399015.1. Classification (NCBI taxonomy): domain Eukaryota; kingdom Metazoa; phylum Chordata; class Aves; order Piciformes; family Galbulidae; genus Galbula; species Galbula dea. Next base: position 2,286,962 of record VWZX01010273.1, read on the forward strand.
TAAGGAAAAAAAGCCAACAACTTCTTGCTGCACATCTTGGTTTCCACCATAATATACTAAAAAGAATCAAAATAACACTCCTAAACTTAGCTACTTTGACAGCACCACTGATGCAACAGCTGTACTTGTTCTGAGGATATTCTTAGAAAGTCAGAAATGTTGTTCATTTTTTTAAATACTCATATGCTAGTGCAGAAATTAAGTACTCCTGTAATTTCATCTGCCTTTGTGAAGTTACACCAATTCACATTAGCTCTAAATTTGGCTTACAACTACACACTACTGTCTCATACAGCTCTCAAATTTAACAGCTTTCCTTAAGAATATTTTCAAAATTTCATTAAGTTTAGGGGCCTTATTCTTCAAATCCCATCTGTGCCATATCACTTTCATCTTATCAAATATAAGTAGATTCAAACAGTTTTAGATTAAGGCAATATCACAAAATGTTCTTGCAATTGGTGTTAGTGACACTATTCTCTAGGTAAAACTCAACAAGAGTTGCATTAGCAGAGGGAAAGTAAGCTCTCAATCACAATTCAACAAAAATCATACCATCTTCCCCCCCCCCGATTCTAAACTCTGAGATATGTGTATAAGTAATCTTTTGGAGAAGATCCCTCAGAAAACCATTCTAAAATCCTCTGGCAAACAAGATCTGAGAGTAACATGGCTAAACAGAACGTGGTTGATTTGTGTCCCAAATACAATATGCTATTGTTTTTCTTTACTCTTACTCTAGTTCCATACAAAGCTTTTTCTTTCCAGTGGCATAAAAGTTAGTATATCTTCTTTTGTCATACACACATTTTTAGCACACTTTTAAATAATAAAGTGAGTAGAAAGGGAAATATTACATAGCCTGTTAATTATCAGCCATTTTTAGCTCACCCTATTCCTATTCTGATAATCATCCATACACCTCTCTGAAACAAGTGCAAGCAACCACTGAAATAAAAAATCTGATCTTCTTGAGATCTTGTCTTTACCCTCTGCTGTACAGTCTTTTTGCAAAACTTTAAAGAAGAGAAAAAAGCTTTTATTTAAAAAATTAAAGGGAGATACTGTTTACCTTTGGAAAGGAATTACAGAGCAAGAGGCAGGAACCACATGGTCAAACAAAGCAACATTAGTTAATGAACACCTAACTGGCTAATAAAATTAGAAGACTTGGTTGCCATGTGAACAGAATGACAAAGATAAAGCTTTCAAGGCTGTCTTATTAAAGCTCTAGAATATCTCATGCTATCAGAGAGAAAATGACAGCAAGGAGAAGCTTAAAAGTAGAAACGACAAGTGGATTATAATGAACACTGACAACCTGAAGGCTATCAGTATTTCCAAAATGAAAAGTGTAATTTCACTTGATTTAGTGACACTCATGGCCAAAAGTAGTAAATAAATAAATCAAACTCTGCACTAAGCTTTCATTCTTCCTCTCTCACCCTCCCTTTTTACAAATGCAGAGCTCTGGCTCTTTCCCCGAGCCTGCCAAAGTGGTAACTGAAATTGATTTCTGAAGCCGCAGGCAAAACACTAGCATGGATTTGTTTCCTCACGGTGGCAGAAACTTGGGATGAATGCCCTAAGTGAACACAGACTGCCAGACCGGTGAACATCTATGAGATTTGCACCTCTGTTTCACCAAGTAGTCTGGGGAAGCTTAGCCGACAATACAGCTTGTTTGCTCTGCCAGGGGCGGTGGGAACAACAGGCACCACCTGTCCTGTCTCATTCGGAAGTGCTGGCAGCTGAGATGAAGGATCCAGTGAAAGCATCAGAAAATTATTGCAGTGGAGAGCTGAATCCATACTGATTAGCATATTATTACACTTCACCTCATTTAGGTACTTCCTACAGGCCTGAGATGAGAGAGAGGTTCTATCTTGGACTAGTGATTTCTGCTGTCCTCACACCATGCAGGATGCTTTGCACTAATGATGTATAATGAAAAGTGTAACAACTAGAATGCACTGCTTGTCAAATGCTATAGCTGGTCTGCCACTTGTCACGAGAACACAGGGATGTGATCACGTGTCATACTCTTGACAAAAATGTATACAGAGAAGTAGAAAAAAAACCCTTGTGGCATGTATACATCGCTCAAGTAAAAAAGCACTTTTATATACAGGAATTATACCCATTTTATGGAGTTGTAAATTTACAACCAGAATCCATTTACCCCATGGGTGGATATATTGAGAAACTGAGCATATATATTGATATATTGAGCATTTTGTGATTCTGTAAATAGGAACACCTAGCAAGAAAATATCCCCTTTTTTCCACAAAGTTCATGTTTCTATCTTCAACTTTCAGTTTGTAATATTTCCAAATAAATAGATAAGAAAGAATGCAGCATTCTAACTACCATTCCTTTGCAAAAGTTCAAAACTAAAAAATGGCCTGACCTTTTAAAAAATTTTTTTTTTTTAAATATTACATATGACAAAGTCTATAAAATGGAAAAGAATGCAGAGCATTGAGATTTTCTTTATAGAACTATTTTAGCTTTTATTCTTGGGGTTTTTTGTTTTGTTTGGTTTTTTGGGGTTTCTTTTTTTTTTTTTTTTAAAGATCCGTACCACGCATGAAACTCAAATCAGGCATTTCACCTGCTGTGCTACTGACTTTGAGTAGTCCTGTGAAGCCAGGAAACACACCATTACAATGTTATTTTGGAAACAGAAGCAAAGTTGAACGAAAAAATCAACTTTACAGCTTCAGTGAAGTCAGCATGCAGGTCTGGAGGGACTTGTTGTCTTGTTTTGAAACACTGGCATAATTACCACTTGCATTCAGCTTGCTTGCTCCTTACTACACCTTTGATAAAGTTACAGAAGAATATATAAATTTTAATTTCTTTGTGTATTCCACCGATCTATTATTTTTCATCACCATTTTCCAAACAATACAAAAGTCAAGGAATGTAACAGTAGGAAGCTCAAGAGAGAAAAGCACAGGCGGCCTTAACTCCCAAGCCTGTAAATGATCTGTAATTGTCTGCTCACTGACAGGTGAGAGTCCTCCATCCTTTCTCACACAATGCCACAGGCGCTCTGTTAGCACTCGGCCTGATTTCAGGGAGAATGTGTTCAGACAAAAGCATTTATCAGGTCTGTACTTCTGCACATCAGCTTAGCTCTACCCTTGTAGAGCTTCTGAAAGCTGAGCAACAACTAAGCTGCTCGAGCAGTTGACCATGCTCCTCTAGCCTCCTCCCCACATCCTAAGGTGTTAGAAATGACTGAATGACTGCACACCCAGGTACAACTGAGCCTTTTCTCCTTCTTTGCCAGGTAACACTGACACAAGGAAATGACTGTAAAACAAGACAAAACCAAGCTGGTAAAAGCAGACTGAACAATTTCAGGCTTAGTCTATTAGGCCACATGTTTCAGACTGCAGCAAAACACATGAGCAGTCAGTGCCCACTGTTCTGGATCAGTCTGAAAGGCTTAGCCAAGAATTGGGTTAGAGTTACATAAACCCTACTTCAAAAAGGATTTCATTGTCTGCTTCAGCTAACACAATTACAGAAGAAGATTTGTCAGTACACTGAAAAGGTTTATTCTTTGCAAATGTTCCTGCTGCATGTACAGTCACAAAGGAATTAGGACAGAGAGAAATGGCGCCCACTGTGTAGGTGAAGTTTCCAAAAAGGATGCAGAGATGCTGAAGAGTTTGGGTTCATGCTTACACACCCTGAAGGATGAGGAAGTGACCGCTACCAAACTTACAACTGAGAAAAGAAAAAAACGTGTTTTTCCCCCAAGAGCTGTCAGTATTTACTGTGCTGACTGAAATGCAGGGGTTATAAAATATTTTTCATTAAAAGTTTTTAGTTAAAGCTGCTACAAAAGGCTAGAGTAGCTGTTCATTTACCTTAAACCATTAAAGTGTTTCAAGCAAACTAACCAATTGATTTAAAAAGCACAGAGGACAAAAAAAAGCCCAACCCATGGCATTTTCAGTTTTCATCAGTATGAAAGCCTCGGAAGGTGTGCAACTAAGCAAAAAGCATCAAAGAAAAAGCTACAGACTCTCTTTCACAGTCTGATTAGCATTCTTGCTTTCCAGTACTGGTCATAGCACAGCTCTTGACCACAAAAAGAATCACCTGTGGCACACAGCAAAAATCTATCTCCTGTTTAGGTATTACATTCCTACATTATCACTATTCTTTCTTACCAGAACAGTATTTAATAGACTTCTGATCAGTCAGAACACTTAAGGGGTCTGAAGGGCAAAGTGCAAACACAGAACTGAGAGAACAGCCAGCAGTAAGGGCACATCAGTGAGTCCCATTAGGATACCATATAAGAATTTAGCACAAGCAAAAATTATACATGTAGGGAGCTTAGGCAGAGCTACCTCAAGTTTCACGGTCAACAAGGTTCAGAAAAGCAAATTATGTGTAATTGAATTACTGCAGTTTGTAAATAATTTTGCATATAAACTAATTACTCAGAATCTGCAAATCATGCCCTAAATGTAATTAATGCATCCATCTTGATTTTCAGTCATATCAGTACACAAACACCAGTCAAGCATACATGTAACACATTATCACTGCTACATAAGCAGCCTCCACAACCACCATGACTTTCTTAAGCTAAACAGAGACACAAAAGTAATGTGGTGCCATTTGGTTGATACCAGTGGTGTGACACTACAGCCAAGTCGAGCAATGACAAGTACGCATTTTCTGTATTGATCTCAAAATATACCAGCCTATGAATCTACAGAGAAATGCAAACCCAAAATCAATAGCATCTTCTAGTTATACAGAGTAACTTGCAGCAAAATTGTCGCACTCTCACTCAGTTAACCCAACTGTTCTGAACTTTCCCTTAGCGTTTTTAATTAAATAAGCAGTGACATAAAATGGAAAAAAAAAATGTTTTATCGGTTCAAAATAAATCAGCAAGTCCTCCACATAACCATTACAGGAAAACAACAGGATTAGTGTAGCACTCCCTGCCTTCTCATGTTGTCTTGTTAAAACACCACATGTAAAATGATGCCACAATTCTTCAATCAACTCTGTTCTGGAAGATGGCTATCTACTTAATTTATGCAAGCTTACTAAGTTTTGCAGTGATAAAATGGTGAAAGTGCAGTAGAGAAGTCAACTGCTAGACTCTTTGGAGCAAAATTCTCTTATTTCAGTTATTACTAAAAAAATTAGCTGAATGCACACAGAAGCCATTTCTTTTAGTCAAATAAATACCATTTTGTGTATCTTAAAACACATGGAACCTTTAAATTACATACTACCTTTTCTGTTCTTTTATTATTCCCTTATATCATAGAACTATTTAGGATGGAAAAGATCTTCATAGAGTCCAACCATAAACTTAACACTGTCAAGTCCACCATTAAACCATGTCTCTAACAATAAAAGAGATGTAAATCCAGTCAGAGCAGTGATACTGCATCTAGGATACTGTAGGGAGGTGTAAGACAGGAAACAAAGAATTGGATAGTATGGTAAACAAGCGAGCGACAATGCAGAGCAGATAAAGAATTTCTCAGGAAAGACGTTTAAAAAAACCAAAATAGTCATCTTCAGTTCCTCCATGATCACAAAGACATTTAAATACAGAAAATTGGATGATACTAATAATACTATTTGGCAGCAAAAAAATAATACAAAGATAGGCTGAGTGGCATGAAACTGAAAACCCACCAGACAAGTGACAGAAGTCTCTCATGTTGCAACAGGAAACCTAACCAACCGAGTCATGAACAAGAAGATACAGAAGACCAACACTGTTTTGCTGCTCTGCTTATGTAGCCAAATGCAATCTTGTTGCTCATTTTTATTTAATCTGGCAACATAAAAATGCAATCCATCTAACTGGAAAAGTCCACAGTCTTACTTGTTATTATTGCCCAGCTATAATGACTGCTGCAACAAATAATCCAAAACACCATGAAAAATAACACTAAAACAGGATTGCCTTTGACAGAAATATACTACCACCTTATGTACCCAAAGCAGAACCTGAATTTAGGCTCGCTCCATTACCTTGAGGTACTCTACCACAGGTACAGTAGCTGCACACCCACTCCTTATTGAAAATAAACACTGAAGCATATTCCTACCCTGCTGTTTGAACATATCTACATGATAATTAATATTCTTTTATCATCTACTCTGCAAGTTTGATGATTCTGCTCTATCAAGGGCTCAAAAGAAAGGCTGCATAATGAGAAAAAACCTTTAAAGTAGCTACTTGAAAATTCAATGTTTTAGAAACCTGAGTTAACTTCAATAATAACTGCTTAAAATCATTTACAAAAATACATATGCAGTACAAACTCCTAATTATACAAACTAATACTGCTGTGCTATCACTAGGTATTTTTTATGGCTCAGTTACAGCAGCCCAAAATCTCCTCTGAAAAGATGTAACAATAGCAACAAAAACCCTACACAGCAAAAACATTCTCAGCTTTTAATAGGTTGCCATGGAAATTTTTTTTCCTTCCGTAATATCAAAGTAGCTTCACACACCCAAGCTGAAGACTGCTTGCTCAGTCATTAAATTGATTCACTTTCAGAAGCATTCTCTATTTACAGGACAGTAAACAAGCTGAGACCCTCATTAAACAATAACCAAAAAACTTGCTACAAGTCAGTATAAATAAGTAAAAAATACCCTAAATTGACAACTGGGAAGAAAAAGCAGGTAAAGACTTAAGTTACACCCCAGAAAAACACAATTTCATCAATCAGAGAAGCTCTGCAGTACGGCAGAAATCTACTAAGTTCAAAGCTCAGCGCAAAACATGCATTTCAAGGTTAGGTTCTCAAAAACATCTAAGGGTGGAAAACAAAGTATCAGATAACACTGGCATGAATAATTCCTCTGAGTGTAAGTACTTCAGCAATGCTCAGGTATATGCAGAAGGTTTAGAAAGTAACAGAAAAACAAGCCCACTTCTGCATGATTATGGTTTCACAACAACACAGAATCAACCTCGAAGTCCAGAGACTTAGATTCAATTGGCTGTGTGCCACTTCCAGAAGGGTCCCACCTGATGCCATCAAAGAGCTGTGTGGAACAAGCCACTCCCCTCTCCTCCATCCTATCCTCCTACCTTGCAACGTTAGTCAACCCGAAGCGCAGCCCTCATTCATCCACCTGCCATTCTGGGCATTGTAATGTTTTTTAAAAAAAAGAATTGAAACACGTGTACATCTATATGCATAATGTGATTTGGAAAAACAAGTTTCAACACCACACCATAAAAATTAGAAAAATTCCATGGGCTAATATTATATAGCATACACTACTTAGTTTTTTAGTTTTCCCCTTCAATATACTCTCACATTCCCAGGTGAAACAATTTAAAAGAATTCCCTATACTGACTTTAGAGTATGGTTATGTGAAAATACCAATTTTACATGGTGATGACCAGAAATAAGAGGATTTGTGAGACTGGGATGAAGTTGAATGTACAGCGATAAACTCAGAAGTAGAGATTTTAATTTAGGAAACTTCAGACAGAAGCTCCATTGTACAATTCTCTCATTTCCTCTCATTAATTATTCAGAGATGCCAGATCGGACAGTATAATGTCAGCACTAATTCATTTGTGAGTTAATATGAACTTACACTTCTGAATTCAAAGTATGCATGTCAGAGAAAGGGATCCTCAACTCAAAATGGTACAGATTCATTCAAAACCCAATCTATCAATACAGTACACTAAAATAATTGTTGACCAATTCTAGAAAACATATTAAATATTTGTAGTATAAAAGACATAATCAGAAGTTGTTTTTTCTGACAAAACTTCATTATCGATTCAGCAAAAGATGTTACCGTTAATTTTGTTTCTATCCATAATGCTGTGGTATGACCACACAAAGAGTTTAGAAAAATCCAATGTCACAATAATATTAAGATATCTAAAGGGAAATTCTGACTGATGAGCCAGATGTCATGAAAAATATTCTCCTGAATTTTAATTTGCCTTATAATTAATTTTCCAGTTAATTCTTACTGGCACTGCCTTTCAAGAGAACCATTCTATCTTTACCAGCTAGTGTGCAGAATAGTTTCCATGATAATCTCAAGAAGCTTCCTACATTCTTTTTGACATTATAATAAAAAGATACCAATACCTTCAAACTTTATACCACCTTGAATTTCCCTTTTCTTATATTGTACCATTCAAATAGCTTCATCTACAAATACGAATCTGGAATTCCACTTTTTAATAGTTGACTGCTTACCGAAATCAAGATCATTCTATTTTGAATGCTCGTAGATAAGAAATTCTATGCAATAGGAAGCATGTCAGATTTATTGTTGTCTAACATCCCAGCTACACAGAAAACTCTTCATACATATATGCAATTTTCTCTCACTTTATAAAAGAAGATTCAGACTGCTTTGAAACCACAAACTATAAAAGATCAGTTTCTCATTCTCTATGTGTATAACTTCCATTGCAGATGACAGTAATACTTTAATTGTAAGATCAGACTCCGACAAGACTGTGTACGCATTCAAGGGAAATGCAGAGTTCAAAGAAAACTGCCTTGGCTAAGTCCTCACTGCTAGTAAACCAAGAGCCTGGGGCTTTAGGTACTAACCTAAATATTGCAGCAGGAAGACATTTAACTGATTTCCACTGTAGAAATACCAAAAATTGGCAGGCACTAACCAGGGACATTTGGGTTATTACAAGCATGATTAGAATCCAGGTTTTATTTTTGTGCAGACAGTCCTAGCTGCCAGAAGGATAGTGCTAATTCTGTTAATAAGAATAATGGCAACATTTTGCACACAACTTGAACTTCCTTTAAAAACCAAACACGCAGCCACACTTCTTTTCCCCTTGACAATCAGTACCATAAAAATGCTAACACATCCCAGGCTTTGAATGAATTAGAGAAGCTACCTCCTCCCCAAGCACACTCTACAAATGGAAAGGATTTTTCAGTTTGCCAAAATTATAGCATCAAAATAAAACTAATTTTCTTAGAGAATTCATACCTTTTTGAAGGTGAATGCAGGTTAACTAAGTTGGGGCCCAGAAATGGCAGATGCTCCAAGCTAGCACTGCCCAATTACCTAACCTAAGACCACAGAAGTAAGGTGGGTATCAATATAAAGCGGTCAGGAGGAAAGCAAACAAAAGTAAATCCTACATCAACCATAGCATTTTTTTTCACTTTGTTTATAGAGACATTCTTTATATTTTACAATCAATTTGAAACTCAAAATTTATACTTGTTTTTCAGGTGTTGCTGGGATAAAAATCTCAAGGGCTTATCATCCATGAATATCTCTATGCACTGACAGTTAGCTAGCAGGACTTAAAGGAAGGATGAAGGACAAAAGGAGAAAAAATGCATAAGACATTAATCTACAGAAAATCCCATGAGACAAGGTCAGTACATCAGTCATTGTCTGTCTGAGGTGAGAAATTCAATAAAGTAAGATGACAGCAAATCTCCTGATGAATCTTTGTAACATCTTAAATTTTAATAATAACTTTTATGGCCACAAAGTAACACTGTGATAAGCAGCTCTTGGAAAGTCCCAGAAAACTGTTGCCACCCTCAAACACCGATAGCTTATTGCTTTGAAACTTCTACCAAAATTTGACAGTTCTACATATTTCAAACGAAAGCCTCAACCTAAACTGTTTATTTATATCATGATACTCTCAGGAATCCCCAAAACATTCTGGGACAGTTTTATTCTGTCATGTATGGATACATAGGGGAAGAATAGCTACTCTTCCTTAAGGCCATATGCAAAAAGCTTAACACTTTTCTGTACTAAAAGCGTTTTACTACCCCTTTCTTTCACAAAGAGTTCAGAAAGAGTCTGTTTCCTGAGCCCCATCAAACTAAAACACTCAATAAACATTCCTTATCTGAAGTAGACTTTAAACAACACAGTTCATTGTTAACTACTGTGATTCCTGAGCCAGTCTTACTGTATCTTCTAGACACAAGCAGCAAATAAATAAATAAAAGAAAATCTGGTAGCCTACAGTATAGACACAGTTAGTGCACAGATAGACTTTTCTCCCTCTCCTATTTCAAAGTGGTGGAGCGTGAAGCCTCAATTAGGAGACAAAAATGCTGTTCAAAGTTTGGACACTGTGAACTGAACTAATTCTGTATGAAGAAGCCCTGGAGAAAGGCTGCATGCTCACAAAACTTTTAGATTGAAATTTTGACAGCAATCTCTGCATAACTACCTGTGCTGTGGCCACACATAAAAAGCACACAGAAGAGTCTTAAAATTAATTTGAATTAATTCTGTGATGTCCATAAATTATGAATCCTATGACAAAAAAAAAAAAAATCCTTCAACATACTTCATTTTCTTTCCCCCAGAGTTTAAGCATCCCTAATTAGTCTCTTACATATAAAAAATTACAACCGTTTAACTGTTTGTATAGAGCTATAGTTAAGTGGATGGAACCAGCCAGCTTTGATTTGTCCAATGCCTCAAATTATGTGTCCATTGAACTTGAAGGTGTACAATGTGCAAGAAACTTGCTTCTCCCGGCATGTTTGCTTTCTTTTTCTCTCGCCTCAAACCTTCCCACTTTATGTAGAGCCATTCTAGAGTTAAATAAAAATTCTGAATAAAATGAATCTACACAGAAAAAAAAAAAGGATCTTCAGAGAAATGACAAAAAAAATATAAGACAAAAGGCACTGAAGAGAGACTTGCACAACTTTCAGACTCTCTTCTACCACAAACAAATCAAAAAATATAATCTGATATTGCCAAGGCAGGTAACAAGTTGTGACAACCAGTTGGCAACTACGCATAACGTTATGCTATTCTAAACCACAGGCCTATTTATATTTATCTTGTCATTATCCAGTCTAGCTCATTAGATTATTTTATCTGCAGATTAAAAAAAAAATATATACCTGTGGAATTCCATCAAATCCTGGCTTTCTAAACTGCAGGCTAGCATTGTAACTACAGGAACCACCCTTCTTTGATGCACTGGTTTTAAAGGAGTACTTAAACCCAAAAAGACAGAAGCCCAAACTGGTTGTGAACAGGCAGGTCTGCTGGTATAGCCCAGGGTATAGCCAGATCTCCAGAGGCAAGGATAGCACCCCCATAAGGAAAGCAGTCTGCTGAGGAGTAGGTCTGGTTGGTCCAGGCATACAGCAGCACAACACAACTGCTCTACTTCGGTATTAGAGCTGCACCACCAGTCCAGGTATCCTATCACTGCTGCATTGCATGCTGCAAGCCAACGCCTAAATCCTCTGAGAGCAGGCAGTTGAATGCCTAGAACAATGAGGCCTGACCCAGTTAAGGCTTCAATTTACCATCACTGAGATAACTAATACAAAATCTTGATAATTAAAAAGGTAGGCTAATTTACACCCAGCTTAATTTATTCGTAACTACAGAACGTATTTGTAATGTACTCCTAACTCTGTAGACAAATCTATTTTTCACTTGATCTCAAAGAGCTGGAAACAACTTAAAGAATTTTAAAATATGTTAATTAGAGCACATCAGCTGCTTCTAGTTCATCTTTTTTTTGTGGGGCCTTATCATCCTTAAAAACTATATGCACATTCAAATGCTGGCATATGGTATGGGCTTGAAGAACAGATGCCCTTTTGGATCTTCTCTGGATAAGAGATAACACACAAAATATTAAAATATCCTTAAGAGAGGTTCAGGTTATCTATGAAGCAGTGCATACTACAAGCTTTTTGTCCCATTTTGGAATTTATAAAGCCTTTAACAATAAAAAAAAAACCCCATAATCTTTACATTACAAATTCCTCCTAAGTGGCAGCATTTAAAATCTTTCTTTTTCTTTCCATTTTTATTTTTTCCTGCTTTCATTTTTTAATTGAATTAATAAATCATTTAGTGTTTGTGAAAGGCACCAGATCAGTAGCCCTAAAGACTCAAGTCTACTCAAGTTGTTTTCAGAGTGTGTGAATTCCTTTTTCCACTGTATAAACAGAGAATGGTATAAACAGAGGATGGCAACCCCCAAATTGCACTGAGGGTACCCACAACAGTCAAAATCTGCCTCCCACTGAAGTTAAGGGTTCTGACCCCTAGGGCTTTGCATTTTCACTCTTCCCACACTGTAAGAAAAAGGACAACATGGTAACTTCACACAGCCACCCTTTACCAGCAGAAGCAATCACCTTGGCAAGTGAAGCACACCTCAGGTCTAAGCTACAAACCAGAAGGCCACACTGCAGCAGCACAGCAGGGGACACTGTCCATCCCTGCTGCACCACAGAAGAAAGACTTCCAAAAGGAAGAACAAACTACAATAAATCCCTCGTGTTCATGACTACTTCTTTGTAATACTGAGATTTCTTTAAGCTAAGCTGTAACCTAAGTGTAAGCTTGTAATAGAATATGCTGAGCAGACCCTGACACTACCAGTAAGACTCCTGCTAACCCGCCACTGGGCTCCTTTCCATCTCACCTCTTGCATCAAGTTGGAATCTGTTGAACTATTGCTCTTTCACCTTAATTTGTTTAGGTTTCACAGGATGATGATCATCATGGAGCTCTATGCACCTATTTATATATAAACCTTGTTCCAAATAGAAGCAAAACAGCTTTACTAGTAAAATAGTAAAAGTATAGTAGCAAAAATAAATAAATAAATAAATAAAGGAGAGTGAGGGGGAAGTGAGAATTTGTGCTACATACGCAACATATAATCTCTGTGATGCTGCACTGAAATCTGCACAAAATAAATGAACCTAATTTAATATTCCCAGTACCCAGTGGAAATAGCAGCCTAAAGGAAAAGCTAGAACTGAAGCATTACTATAAATTGTTTTCTAGTATTCGTAACAGCTTGTCACTCAAAATTCCCAAATGTCACCATAAATCATTTCCTGTAGTTCTTATATAAATTCATATTTGCCATGTGCACAGAAATATTTTGTTTGCTTACAAGCCTCCTGTCTCATGTATTAATTTCTGGTTCAGATTCTGCAGTATTACTCTATGCCAATGCATAACACATTTTAAGTCAAATGATTAAGAGAGCTTTATATAATGAGCCTTAGTATCCCCAGTAAAAGGTTCAATACAAAGAAGACAGTTAACTACCAGTGAAATATGGGATTATCATAGATGCAACTAGAACAGAGAACCACTACGTCAACGCATTTATATATACTTTCACATCTACAACACACAATGACATTCATGCTAAAATAGTGAAATAAACATCTTGACACTACTTATTTCAAGAATGCAGTTTATATACAGCTGGTCAAGACTGCCTAAAAAAAGAGCTAACATCTAACATAAGAAAATACTGGTTAGCTCATATAGAGAGGTAAAACATAATTTACTTGCTGGAAGACACATTAAAACTGGCCAACCTCGCTCACATAATTAGCTCTACTGATTTCGAGAAATTTAGACTGAAAAAACTTTAAAGTGGGGTTCATCTCACCTAACTAGTAACTTATAAAGTGGATATCTACATGTGGGTTAGTCATCTTAAGCTCCTTTTACAGCAGGCATCTAAATGTGGGTTGTTAAACTTCAGTCCCCTTGCACTTTGTGGAGAGAAGCAAGAGCTTTTATGGAGAAATCTAGATGCTTCTACATTGGATTGAATTGAGCTTCTTCCTTTACAAGGAGTCTTAACACAAACTTTCAGTCAGTTAAATCCTTATCCCACTCTCCATAATGTTCACATAAGGGGAATGGAAGTGAAAACACAGTGCTGTTTAGGGTTTGAGGCAAAGAAAACAATACAATGCATAGCCTTTTCCCTTCTTTTCTACTGTGAACAAATACAACTCTAAGTAGGAAGAAAGACTAACAGAGCTCACGCTAGACCTGTGGAGCTCGGGCATGGTTCTGCTCCTTTTCATTCTGCAGAATAAAGACTGCTGCTGCTTCAGAAGAGTTCCTGTAAAGCACTGACTTAAAATCAGTAATTTTAAAGTTATCATGCAAGATAAACAAAATAGTTAAATGTTAATGATACAAAGTCTAAAAACTACTGACTTCAGTAAATATACTAAGAAGAAAGCAAGCTCCTAGTATGTATTTTTCTCCATTCTATTACAGAAATACATTTTTGTGTGGATACTTTTCTTTCCTTCAAATGTTTTTCGAAGTTTACCTTGGACTTTTTTGCAAGGGAATAAACTGCATTTTTCCCCAAGGTGAAAGGCAAACCTTTGTGCTCACCATCTTAACTAGAACACAGAGATAAGCTGAACTAAGCAATTCGACTGTCGTAATAAATTTTAACTACGTTCTGCACACACATTAGTTTTATTATTCTTACGTGACTGAGAAAGGAAAACTTGTAAAAATGAGGAAAACACCACATACTCATAATGATATGGAATTTACAGAATAAAGCATCGCGGCTTTTCTGTATTTATAAAAACTCAGTGATAGATCCAGTCATAGCTTTCCAAAAACTACTCATGGAACAAGCTACAGATTGGTTTGGAAAAACAACAGGGGTAGAGTGGAATTAATTTCTCTTCAAATGCCTAGTGGAGGAGATTATACTAGTCTCACTCATGCTGACTGCTACTTTACTTACCATTTCAGTAGGATTGCAGGAGTCACTAGAATTAAAGAAAGAATAAAGTACTATGCAATTTCCAATACAAGGAAAATAAATTTAAATAAGTAACTTCCAGTAGGTAACTGTGTATAATGGGAGATTAAGCTAATGCAGCATACCTTTTCCAGATCAGAAAAATCAAACATGTAAATGTGGGGTGCTTATATTCTCGAGAGTCATTATGGGAAATCACATGCAGAAGAAGAAACAGATGTATAGAATGACCATTTCCACTAATTGAATTCCCTTCCCCGTAAAGCCCATTTACTAAATTCCCTGGGCACCTGAAACTCAGTGAAACTTGCAGATAGGCACCTTTGACTTGGAATACTTATTCTGAACTGTACATAAGAACTTCCAGAGTAAATCTGCAAAACAAAGAGCTGACACCCCTGACTTTATCACCTTAAGGCATAAAGTCAGCTGAACAATCAATAGCTTGCATCATTCCATGAGAAGGGAAATGTTCAAAGAACTAAAGCCCTTAGCACAAACTTAATGGAATTAAGATTTTAAATGAGTATAAATGGCAACCCAGCTCTTCAGTAAGTTACACTGCAGTTCTAAGTAAACACTTAAAGGAAGGCACAAGGGTCAGGATTTCAGGGATTTTAGAGGCAGTAGCAGAAAGGAAAGAGTTTTTGCATTTAAGCACATAAGAAATTGACAATTTCTGGAGAGAGATGTATTAATAATTAAACAGAGCTTCTGTGTTGAAAAGCTAATCAATAATATACATTAAGATCAGACATTCCTTGAAAAATTGACAAATGCAGGTTTCAGAGGTTATGTATTCACACAAGAATTCCTATTTACATCCCTCATATCTGTCATTACTGTATCAGATGAAAGCTAATCTCAAGACTTTTTAAACTGAAGTTGCTTACAGTGTTATGTTTAAAGCCTGTAGTCATCTACAAAATGCTCCTAGTTAACCTACCAGAATTTTCTTTATTGTTCCCCTAGTCAAAGACTTAAGGCTTCAGCTTGGGATGTTTTTCTCTTTTCCTGTGATCTACATGTAAACAGTTTAATGAAAGTGAAACTTTTAAAGGAAAAACAATTGCCTTCTGTTAATAAGTTCTCAGGCAATTCTTACTAAGTCACAAATTCAATACCTTGAAGAACTGGAATTCTTGCTCGTGTATAGTACTACTACCATTCTTAACACCTTTGTTGCCTTTACAGTGATTTTTAGGACATTTTTTGAGGAAGTTCTCCTAACAAGATAAAAAACCTTTGCTAGAGCACTAAATTAAATGACAGGAAATCATAGAAAGTGTGTTTTACAAAGTTGCCATATTGTAGTCAGCAAATGAAGTAGGATTTACTTTTTTTTTTAGAAGACTTTGCCAGAACAATTCACAAGCCCACAAAAGCTTGCTACCTGAATTTTTGCCAACATAATACAAAGTAGCAGAGTTGATAACACAAGAAACTGACAAAGTAACGGAGTTTCCATTCCTATGCCAGATTTCACAATTCATTTTTTTTCTAAGCAGGATATGGTAACACCCAGGAAATGTGCCTGCTTAACCACCTTGAAATAGCACACAATTTCAAAAAGGTGGAATAAAACTACCTCTGTACCATAAAAAGCTGCTCTCAATAAAGAAACACAAGCACCTTTCTTGCAAATCCTCATTTCTTGATTTATAAGTATAAGGTAGTATTCCTTGTGCAAAGCAAGAAAAGGAATTTCATATAACTTAGTAACTATATAACAACAGAAGGGCCACAGACCTATGGCCAGTCTCAGTGCCCATACACAAAACCATCACAAGGTCAGTTGTCATTTTATCAAAGTAGTTAGCTTACAATCTGACCCTAAGCAAGAGAATACAAATACATCTGTTCACAAATAAAATTCCTAAGAAAACCAGGGTAAGAATTTCCATTATCAAACCCAAAAATGCACTTACTCAAAATGTAATAACGCTTATCTTCCTGCTGCAAAGTCTTTTTAACAATTCTGCTCATTGCAGAGAGTCCCACACAGTGTCAAGTTTGTGCTTTTTTTTCATAAAAATATTCATCCACAGGCTGATTGCAATGTATCCCAAACACAATTTGCCATATAAATATAATGACTGATTGGATTTGACAAGCCTCCTTCTAGAACAGTAAACACTGAAGCTTTTGTTTAGGGATATTAATCAGCTCAGCAAGCCAAACATGTCACCTGTGCCACAATGAAAGAAAAATCATCCCCACCTGCTGCCAGAACAACCACCAGTAGTATCAAAAGGAGGCAGGACCATTAATTGAAAGAATTAATCCTGATCTCAGCTATTCAAAGTGGCAGGCTTTCACCAGACACTCATCTTTCCTGTAAATGATCACTCTATTACCAGTAATGGTCCTGCTCTAACAGCTGTGGAGATCCAAACTGAAATTTGGAATAGCCTTCTGCAAACTAAGAGCTGCAAATCCAGACAGATGTTGTAGTTCCCCTCCAGACCAGTCCAGGGGAAAGACAGTGTTGACCTCACTGAAAATATATTTAAGTCCTGTAAAGCTGACCTTAATTTAAGAATAATTAGAAAACAGATGTCAAGGAATAGTACATTACTCTTTTTAATGCAGTTGGCATGGGCATGTACACATCCACTGACACAATGGAATTATAACATACTGCTGACACAAGCTCCGAATTTGTCCTAGAAAGCAACGGTATTTATTAGTACACCTGTCAGTCCTTTTTCTCTAGCCAAACACAACCACGTAGATCTAATCACAAATGAGTCACAGTTTAGGCAGCTGCTGAGGCAGAAGTAGTACACAGTCCATCTCTGTGCTAACTAGACTACTGATAGCCACCAAGTTCACAGGCAAAAAGCCCACCTTCCACAACATGGAAACTGCTCCTCTCCTATTGGAATAGCATCTCTACTCCTGAATGATTCAGTGAAGACAAACCAAGTATCAGTCTGTAAACAGAAAGTTCACCATTGTGTTATTAAATAGTAGGACAGCAGCGGAATCTAATATTCCATGTCACAGCTGTCCAAGGAAGCATCAGCATCCTTACAGTACTTTTAAAATTTTCTCTTTATTTTTTAAAATATTATGGACTACATACAAATATATTTATGTATACACACACAAGTTAAGGAATTAAAATAATGCAAACAGTGTAGCTATAGAGGTCTCTCTCATCTGAATTTTAACACCAGTAATGCATGCAGAAAAATTCTGATATATGCTTAAGCAATTTAAGAGATCAAGATCCCAGCCCCTTGGAAAGGTAACATGCACTAAAGAAGGCAAAGCAGTTGAGGCTTCAAAGTCACTTATGGAAAAAAATTCAGAACGTACCTAAGAAATCTATAGAAGTCGGACTTACAAGTCTTCTAAAAACATTATACTGAAAGTTTGCTTCTCTGACTGCCATAAGTTTTGCCATATTTCTAATCTGAAAGTTTTTCCTCTGTCTACTGGTTTCACTGCACTTTTTGTGTCAGGTACAAGGCAGTGCTAAAACAAGACAATCAAGAGCCAATTCAAAATGTAAATAGAAACAAACACTCAAAAAGTTACATTCACCAATCAACTGAAAAAACAACTTGATTTCAGAGCTCGGAGTATTTGTTGCAAGAAGTTGTTTATATGGGGCATCAAGACTGAGGCATTCAAAGAATGGCATTCTTCAGGAATCAGGAAGGAAGTCTGCTGGACAAACAGACTATTTCAAGGCTTTCAGAAAATAAGTTATAACAAAAACATAAGGAGACTAACCTTAATCTTTAATCAAAAAAGAAAAAAACCCAACAGTTTAGATTTTTAATTCAAACCACAAATAATGCAAATTCTAAGCTTCATTTGCACAACTGGAAAGAACTAAATAATTTTACAATATTGCAACAAAGTCAACTCTTTTGTTGACACATGGCCGCCCCTACCAGGACTTCCTTGTTCTCACTTTCACATAAAGCTCTTGTATCTTTTTAGTAGAACAAAAGGTGCAAATGCACGGTACCTGTATAGATGGCTTTACTATTTGAAGTTTTTCTTAACTGGACAGTTAAAATTATAATCTAGCTGCTAGAGAAGCAAATATCCAGAATTATTTTCCATGGAATTTGTGCTGACACACACAGTGTTGAGTAATCTTTCCTCCTCGTATCTTCTTTCCCTAGGGTGGCTAATTGTCTTTTTATGGAAGTTACATAGCATTCGTACCTGGCAAAACCCATCACAAAAACTAGGTTAAATGCACAATCTTTTTTGTCTTAACCTGCTAAGAAATTTATGCTTTACCGTTGTCCCAACACTGCAAACATAATGCAAGTTCTTACTCATATAAGCACATTCTCAACTGCAGCACAGACACAGCCTAAAAGCTGCTCACACTGATAAAAAGTATAATCAGAAAACCATTGGTGAGTAAAACAAGGTATAATTAAAAAAAAAATCACTTCCATAATCATGCCAGTTTTATATCTACCACCTCATTATATTAACAAAACTTGGGGGTATGAGGATTACTCTTTAAACCTACACTTAAGTCCTCAGAGCTAGCCACTGCAATCACCATGTTTCACTGCCAGCAGTGCACAAAGAGTAATTTGGGCTGAATGGCTGATTATCCATCAATTCCTGTGTAACTGATACAGGTGGTTAACACACAGCCAGGTGGGATAGTGTTTGTAATGACACTTTCATACTACATCACCTGGTACTTGTGTACTTTTTTGCCATGCTCAATCTCTCCATCGTATGAAGACAATAGCAGTGTTTGACCTGGTACTGAAACCTTTTGCCAGACTGTAACAGGAGCTTTTGTTTTCTTCTTTGTCTCAGAACAGAAATAGGAACATTCCTTGAAATATATTTAGACTGAACTTTTTTTTTTAAATGTTAATTTTCAGGAACATTGCCAATCCATTTTTAGCAGATGGTTTGCTATTTAATGTCTCTAGGCAAGGCAGAAAAGCTTTAATCAATAGTATCAAAAGAAATGTTGAGAAATTACATGCAATTTTACAAATCAAAGGCATTTCCTACATATTGTCAAGCAGAAAAAACCATATTGACATGTTGTTACCACAAGGAGCCAAAGAATGTTTCACACATTATGACTTTTAATTTCCTTTTACATGTTTTCAAGTCTACAGGCTTCCTCATAACAAGGAATTTTACTCTTTCATAAATTTAAAAGTTCTCCAACAGCAGCTTATTTCTTAATTATGAAAAAATAATCCAGAGCTGAACAATTAAAAATCTATCTGCAAGAGCTAGAAGCCGCAACATAAAAACATTTATCCTAGCTTACTTCTTCAAACAAAAATCCAAGTGTGGCTTCCCCTTCACTCTATGACCTAGTATTCTATCCATTTCTACAGCTATCATTCTGAAAATGGCCTTCACTAATAAGTGATGAAATGGGCAAGATTCACTCTAGCCATCAGCTATTACTCAATTACCGAAGAGAGCATTAACAACTGCCTGCAAACTTGATTCTAATGCACTCACTTCAGGCATTACTGTCCTTCACATTTCCAGACTGCAGGAGTCTGTTCCTGTTGCCACCATACTGAGTTATTATGCAAAGATGCTCCCACTTGCTGTCAAGTTCTTGCTTCAGTTGCTTGTATTACCATTTACACTCTTCCATATCAGCCTGCATCAGGCAATGGTGAAGACCCTTTCTGCCTTCAAGACAAGACATATGACTCCTTTGTGTAACCACTAAATCCACATATTTATATATAGATATTATTATTATACAGAGAATATTTTATATATATATAATTATTTGTATATGTATTTCCATATCATTTGCATGCAAAATTTTTCTCAGTACTTAAATGAAAATAATCTAGTAAAATTAGCATTCTGAAGGTGCTTATAAAATATTTTCATGTAAGAAACACATAAGCTGGGTTGAAAAACTCATGTATGTTGACAGAATTGCATTTATATAAGAGGTAACAATAAATCAATGAGATTAAAATGTTTCTATACCAGAAGAACTATAATGCCCGTGTTTAGAGAAATGAAAGCTGCAAGCGGGAATGATCTAACCAAGCATAAGTATTCCATCATCATTTTGATACTTTTTTTCTGACCTTACTGCTTTTAGTGCATAAACTCAGAAGTCTTCCTGGTGTTATGTATGGCTTTAGACATCCCTCTGGAACTTGCAGCCTTTTTTTTTTTATGGTTGATTTGCTTGTTTTATGTCTAACAGTTTGAAATTAATTTTAAAGTTATACAGCTTTATAAGCATGTGAAAATATTAGCTGAACAGAAGCTTAAAATATCTCATTCAATTACATCTAAGTTTAATCATGTCATAATCCTTTATGGCTGACATCATGTTGTATAGTCACAGAGTACTAACTCTGTTGCCTCTTGAAAAAACAGGATCAAAACAACATATGATTATAATAGTGGAGACAAATAGCAATACAGTTTTTGATGCCAAGACTAGTACCTTGCTTATGACAGTCTGACTGTATACAAGCCAAACACTTCCTACTTCACTAAAGATACTACATATCTTTTAAAAGGCCTACGTATGCTAAATGAAATAGATTTAAATCCACTATTTTTGAATGCTAGATTTAGTTTTAATTAACAAGCATTTTTTTTGTAAGAATCTACCAGATGTGAAACATCTTGTAGATTGTCTAGTGCGACAAGAAAGTAAAAGGTTTTCAGGACAGAACCAGAAATGATGTGTCAATTCTTTCCACTCCATGGAAACTCGACAGCACTAGCTTCACCAGTTCCAGTAACATTAGTCAAAACTCCATACTTTCCACTCAATAATTGTAGTTTCATATTAACTAAAAGGGGATAACAGTATTTGGGCACTCTTATGCAGCCTTTAGCTTTTTCTGTACCTCCCTCTTCCTTGATCCTCCTCATCCTCCAAGTTGTTACACATGACACATCTTCTAATCAGAAATACCACAGAATTACAGCATACTCCTTCACCTGAGCAACTTAAAATATTCCTGTTAGCACAAGCAGAAGAAGGAAATGCTGGCATTGTGTGCTTACGCATTATACAGCTGGTAAAAGGTAAAATTATAAATACCTCAGAGAAAAAAAAAAAAAAAAACAAACAAATAAACCAAAGTTATTTTAAAAACTATTCTGTGCTCTTTTCTCCAAGCCCTATTTAGTCTGTGCAAAGAGAAATCCCAAAAGGTGTTTTCTCTAGCCATAATTTATTGCAATGATAATTCTCTAATGGATAGGTACTGACTCACAGAGTCTGCTGTGTTGGAGAAGTTTATCTGACAGTTTTTATTTTACCTACAGCATGCCAAACCTTCAACCAAAGCCTCTGGCAATTCATGACTTGGGGCAGAAAGAAAAGCTTCAAAGGAATCTGAATCCACCATGAAAGGAGGGACAGGTAATTCACTGCAATAGTTGGATGATTCATTAAATAGATGTCTTGCTAGATCTAGATTACATATGGGGAATCACAGAATCACAGAATCATTACGGTTGGAAAGGACCCTCAAGATCAAGTAACAGTCTAAAATATCTACATTATCTCCCTAAAACAAAGGCTAGAATGACCATTTGTCTATGAAGAAAAAAATAGAAATGCTATCTTTTTCATATATTCTACAAAAAGCTGCTTATAAAAATCCTCTTTCCTCAGAGATCACCTGTGACAGCTCTAATAAAAGGAAAATTCAAACATTCATATTTCAAACAAGGGGTTTGATTTAAGAGGTAGCAAATGGCACAACCGAAACTGTAACGGGATTTCCATACCCCCACCAATGCTATTGACGTAAGGCCACCGAGATCATGAATTTTCAAGATACAAGCAGAGAATTAGGCAATTATGTGGTATTTAAGATGTGCTAATAATAACATGCATGTTGGGAGAGATATCTAATCTCATACTTCAGAGGTCATGTCAGTCCCAAATTCCTACCACTGAGGCCAAGATCTGTGGTGGAAGAACAGACGTGGCTACTACACAACGAGAAGATCTACAATGGGATAACAAATGCGGCTACTACACAATACTGTAATGTTTACCTGCTACAGGATTCATACACTCTCTCTGGACTGTTACTAATGGGAGAAGACCTTCTGTCTGATTCATTTGAGCAATGCTGGCAATGAGTCAAACCTGACAGCAACAATTTGTATCAGTTTGGCAATATCAATTCTCTTTAGCCCTCTCCTCTTCCCAGTTCCCGCAGCTCTTACCCATGGAGACGAAGATCACAGAGGCAAGACCTCCACTATGCATTTGTACAGCACTGATCACAAAACAGCTGGATTTCAGCTAGCTGCTGCAGTGTTATTGTTACAGAAATTTTTTTTTAAATCATATAATTTAAGGAAAGAATACAATAAGAAGCCAGTATGGACTTGAGAAGAAAAATTCTGGCATTTTAAAGAGACTGAATATTTGGAAGAGCTTCTTTACCCAGAGGGTGGTGGAGCATTGGAACAGGCTCCCCAGGGAGGCTGTCATGGCCCCTACTCTCATGGAATTTAAGAAGCAATTGGACAAGGCACTTAGGTACACGGTGTGACTACGGAGTTGTCCTGTGCCCAAACAGGAGTTGGACTAGATGATCCTAATGGGTCCCTTCCAACACTGGCTATTCTGTGTGATTCTCTGTGTGTGTGTGTGATTCTGTGCAGAAATTGCCTAGATTGAAGGAAACAAAATCTAGTCAATTTCCTTCCAAACCACAAAACCACCAACTCATTCAAAAAAAACCCAAACAACCAAACTTTACTTATGAAAGGACTCATTCAAATCTCCAGTAATAATAATTACCTTAATATTGTCAGTCTACGAGTCTTCAGTTTTGGCCACCGTGTCCTAATCACAGCAACATAAATCTTTGGTGGAAGAATGACCAAAAAAGAATACAGCTAGAAGAGAACTAAAGATACTAAAAGCACAAAAAAAGGTAACTGATAACAGTAATAATAAATTATCAAGTTGCAGTCAACATAACCATTACATCTTCAGTTGATGGTCCTTGAAACACCTGTACCTCCAGCAATACTTGAAAATTTACAGCAATTAAGTCTTCTAGCTGAAATCACTTCTATTAAGGTTTTATTTAGTGCAACTGTAGTGGTTTTGCCCAGGCCACTACAAAAAAGTTAAATTCAAAATAACCTGCACTGACATGCAGCAATCTAGTATGACTTGAAAAGTCAGAGTCTAAAGAGAAAAAATAATGGGATTAATCCTGCACGTCTTACATATCCAAGTAGTTCCTTCTCTTGCAATTAATTACATTGGGACTGCAGGTCTCTCCGCTTATACAAAGACTGTGAATATAAGACCCTTTGTAGTGGAGCAAAAGCTGTGTTCCCAGGACTACTGTCTACTGCTGATTTGTCTCTCAGTAGAATAAATACACTGCTGTGCATGATAAACATGCCTAATTGCTTTTGAGCTTGAGGGAGACAAACTGGAGGGCTTTAACAATTAATTATTCCCAAAAGGAAAGTACCACAAGAGTAAGAGACATGGTGAAGCAGCCTTGCGAATCCTAGTGATCCTGACTTTATGGAATCCAGTTAGCTAGCCAGGCTGAAAAGGATAGCTATCAAAAAGCAGAGGTTTATATTCTACATCCTTCTACATGCTTGAGATCAATCAATAAAGGGCAGATACTGAACATGGAATTTATCTACCCAAATCTTCAGATGGCTAAAATTAAGAATCTAGGTTGACCTCATTCCCAAACTCAAAATGCAATTTCTGAAAGCAAATCATTTCACTCTAACATCTGTTTGAGACACAGGGAACGATCATGAACTGGAGATGTCTCCCTGCCTCAAGTTACCAGAGGGTGATTAGATATCCAGCTATGTGATAGCTATCATTAGCTGAAGTAAATCCATAGAGCAAATAATTCTAAGCAGCAGGTTGAGAGATAACATGTACATCTCCTCTCTCACAAATTCTCCCAAGTAAGTCCACACAGTGCTTGAGATTTGATTTATGACAATAGATGCAGCAGCTTGCAAAGATGAAGGACCAAAGCTACAGGATAACATAGACATCTTAGTAATCATCCATTGATCTTAACTAATAATTCAACTGGTTCAGAAATGAACCGTATGTTTACAACATTAACTTAGATCTACTCTATGTATTAACTGTAATTTATTAATCTGTTTAGGTCCCAAGGCCCAGGGAAGAAGAGGAGGGTGGTGTGAGGAAGCAAGTTCATTTCATAGACTTCATAGTCCCTAATCTTCAAACATCATCTGATTAAAACTGGGAAGATTGGTAAATATTAAAATGACATCACAGAAGACAACAAACGGGACAGCAAATGAGGTGTTTTAAGTGATATCAACTTAACTGTATTATAGCTTTTCAAGAAAAAGGTTCAACTCATCTAAATCCAGGCTCCAGAAAACAATAAATTGCCCTCTTCTTGCTAGAGTTTTTCCTGTTGGCCTTGTTACAAACTAAGTACCTGACTAAAGCAGCCTGCCTGCTCACGTGATCTTCCAACTGCACAAGCCATTTAGGCCATTTTTTTTAGCAACAGAGCCAATGTATGATGCATTATTAAGATGAACGATGCATTGTGATCTGTCTGAAGTTCTCTTGTATTGATTTTAATACATTGAGAGGGTTTGGGTTTCTTTGAAACAGTATTTTCCTTGTGAACTCAACAGAACGCACTGTTTTCAAATAAAACTGAAAAAAACTTGATTTCACATTCTAGGTTGGCACCACAGATATTTCATTTAACACAGTATTTATGAACCTCAACCCTTCAAAGTATAATTTCTGGTAATAAAGCTCAATAGTACTAGATTATACCTGTGCCACACAACTTTTCAGATGTGAAAAAGGACTGCAGTTACCATAAAATGATCTATTTATCTTTTCCTTGGTTTCTTTCACACATAAAACCAGACACAACTACAATTAATCTCAAAAACAATACATCATTTTGTTTGCAAATTCAAAAGGAAGTAGAAACTAAAAGTTTCTCTCTGTTGGTTGCCTGCTAGAGTAAAACATATGCCTCCTACTAAAGACTTGTAGGGGGGCAAGGGTGAAGACTCTCATTAGCACTAGCCAGGTAGCATTCAGGAATCATTAACACCACACCCACAAAAGGCTGCCATAGAAAAGCACGGAGACCATCACCATTGTAAAAAGCTAGACCAAACCAATCTTGTAAACTACAGCAAGAAATTCACGATTCCCATGCTTAAACTCAGGTTTCAGCATCATGCTTCCACCTCACAAAATATTTTCCTGTGGTCCATACTGCCTAACTAGACTGCAGTGCTGCCAATGCTGCCTCAATCTACCACAGAAGTCAGTACACAGATGCACGACTCCTGCACAGCAAGCCCATAAGCTACACATTATAAATTAACACACAGGAAGGAAAGAAGGAAGCTGAGAACTACCATACAGTCAGAGAAGACATGAAAATGTCTTTTTAAAAATACATCCTTTAAGAAAGTGTTTTACATGAAGGTACCTCTTTTCCTTCTCATTTCCAGGACACTTGATAAAATATTGTAAGAGTGCAATTTATATGCTAAAGGAACACCCAGATGGCATCTAATTGAACAATTCAATCAGAAAACAAATTAAAATGAAATATTAACATAAGCCCATGTGTAAAATGCAGCAGTTAAAGATCTCTGCTATCTGCAGGATATCCTATGGAATGCAATTCTATTACCTGGGCTAATTTCATGCCTGTTCAGCACTTCAGAACATCTGAGCTACTAACGCATCTCTCCAATATGAAAAAAGAAGTGGTTCAAGGATAAGTTTTATACCAAACTACAAATAATCTTTTATAAACTTTCCCAGAACCATTACAGCAGCTGGTTTACCCAATTTATGGCAATGAATCTTAAACTTAGAATTTTTCAAAGCTTCTTAAAGTTCGTATCAAACCCAGTCAGATATGGAATATTCCAATGACTTCAGTGAGTTTTGCACCATGACCCAGAATTCATAGCATCTCCCAGTGCTAAGCAAAATCTAATTAAAATAACATCCTAATCTGCACTCTCTGCCATAAGAATTCCTTGTGAACCTGTCCTGGTTGAGCTGGAACAGAACTGATTCTGTTAAATAGCCTTGCTTTCCAGCCACAACCCTCTAATAGTCACAGAACCACAGCTACTATGATTTGGCAAGTAAAGAGCACAGAAAATCCACTTAAAGATTACGACCTGTAACTTTTGTTTTATTTATTTTAAAAGAACAAGTGGTTTCAATAAGGTATGAAAACTTTGTAAACTTTATCTTTTCCCCTAAATACATTTTAGTACTTATTACCAAACTGTTCACTTAATTATTTTTAGAATGAAGATTCCCTTCAACTTCCATAAAAATGTTATTTAAGGAAAGCATCTTCTCATTTGGTTTATGCATAGTCACAAAACGATACCAAAAAATGTCCTAACCCATGCTATACTCTCCCCTGATTTAAGTGTAACTTTCTCTACTATAAGGAGAGCCACTTCTAAATGGAATATGCTGATAGAGACACTTCATTTTCTTTGAAAAGAAATGAGTATTTAAGCTTCACACCAACAAACTTAAAGGAGTTATGCTCCAACCTCATGCGAAAGTCAATTAATTTCATGTGTCTTAATTCCTGACAGCACCTTTTGAAAAATCCCTACCTTCATACATGCTTCCACAGTGCACTCCACTGGCACACAGACAAGAACATATTTCCTTTTAAAAAACAATTTCAGGAATCAAGAAAAACTTAAGGATTGCATGAGAGAACTTAAAACCTGCAGGGGCCGCTATAACTCACCTACCCGAAAAAAAGTCTTATTTTATTGATTTACTCAAGATGACAAGACTGACTAATGAAGACATATAAAATGAATGGTGATGTATCATATTTGGAAAAACATTAATACAAGTCAAAGCAAAGTAGCTGGGCTTTTATATAGTGCTGCAAATGTATGAATACTGACAAGCAGGGCAAGCCCAATTCATATGTCACCCTGCCTGCTCCACCTCTCTTCATATTCCCAGAAGATGAGTTGGCCAAAGCTGCCTGAAAGCGAGAGAGAGTCCCCTTTTCAGATTTAGGAGAGACTAGGGCTGGAATTTGAATGTTCTGTAGAGGCTATGCAGAAGTAGAGAAAGATGTTCCCTCTAGATTTTGCAAGAGCTCTCACCAACTCCCAATCTCAGCATCCTTACTACACAACCCACTTAAGCAGGCTAAGGGAAAGACTGTATGATGCCATGCAGATGATGAAAATATAAAGGAAAACACTAAAGATCACCCAGCAAAGCAGTCATGTTAAATTCCAAACTCCTAGGAAATAATTGTATTCTCCTTCACTACTTGCCCACTTCAACCCTTCCTCAGAGCTCCCCTTAAAAGGGCATCAAATTAAAAAGGCATTATACAAATGAGAGATTGCCCTAGTTACGATCCTAAGTAGCTCCCAGCACTACAGCAGCACTAGGTGAAAATCTTGAGCACACCCAGAGACTCTTGGCATGGATTAGATGGGTCGGCCCTTCCAGGGGAAGAACAACAAAAATTCCCCCGCAACAACCCATTTTGGGAAATAAAACAATGACGATAACAGCAAGATGAGAAGAGGCTCCCCTGCCCTTCGCGCCGAGCCCTTCCCGCGGAGCCGCTACTTTAGCAATACACAAGACAGGCACGGAACTGAGGTGAGGTTTGTTACGGCACCAGGCCGAACCCATGCCGCCACGGTTGCCGCCGCTGCCCAGCGCCCGGGCCGAGACTCCCTGGATCCCCCCCGCCGGCCAGCTCGCCCCAGCACCGAGCCCCCAACGCGCACCGCCCACTCTCCACGGGGTGGGGGCGACTTCCCGCCGGCGGTGGCCCTGGGAGGAGCGACGGGAGGGGGCAGGTTCCCCCCGCGCCCTCCTCCGCTGCTCCTCTCACCAGGCACCGGGTGGAGACCACGGGGGACTCCAACACGCACCGCAGCCTCTGCGCAGCCCCGGCTCTTCCCAGCTGAGGATAGCTCTCCCCGATCGCGACAGAAATGTCACAAGCACAACACAACAAACGCGGCGGGAGGGGATGGAGACTGCACACGGCAAGCGGCGGGGTGGGAAAGGGAGGGGGAGGGAAAGCAAGTGAGAGGGTAAGGTGGTACCTTGGATGTGCTGCTTGATGACATTTTCCAAATGGTCCAGCCTTTCTATAATCCGTAAAGTGTCCCCTTTGTCTTCCTCTAACTTTTTTTCTGAGATCGGCTCCTGCACTTTCACATAAACGCTGGCAATGTAGTTGGTGACCCAGCCCACGTACAGCAGGCAGACGATGTTAGTCATTCCACTCAAAATCACGCAAGTGGACACTAAAGTTTTGGTTTTCCTGGTGCACACCATGCTGAAATCCCTCCATATAGCTCCAAAAATCCTGTGATCCAGAAAACAAAAATAAACTGCGATGAAAATAAATCCTTTCCCCCTTTTCCCCGAAATAGAGACCACTCGGAAGTCAGTCAATTTCATGCAAAAAGTTCTCTAATCCACGAAATAACAATTTAAAAAAATGTCGCCTACCTAGAAAGAGAGGTGGGGGTTGGGAGGGCTGATATTAGAATCCTGGATTTAATATATTAAAATAGCTGAAACTTTGCGATAGCAGTGCCGATAGCAGTGCCGATAGCACTGTGCCGGGTGGCTGCCGCTGCTCTTAGGCGCCGGCTCCCGCCACCGGCATCAAGGACGCGAGCAGCCAAGTGCCCAAGTGTTGCAAACTTTGTTCCCTCCGACGCCGCTTCCCATCGCAACCGGCCACAGCTCCCGAATCAGACCTCAGGAGTAGCTTGCCGGAGAGTGGGGCTTGCTCGGCCGCGGATTGACAACCCCCTCCTCCAATAAAGAGCCTGCTGTGGCACGGAGGTTGCTGCCATCACCGTATGGCCGACGGGGACCCGCACGGGGCGGGGTTACCGCGGGGCCCACCTGCTCCTCACATACACATACATGCACACACAGACGGCGCTGGGCCCCTCCGCTGTGCCGCTGGGAGGGCGGGGACGGTGGCCTCCCTGCTATTTCTGTAGCTGCCTGCAAAGAATTTCCAGCCTAGCTAGGAAGAAGCAGCAGCCAGTTCGCGTTCGGAGCGCACCCGGTAGCATGAAGATACATGCAAGATGAAGATACAGAAAGCCATCCGTTTGCCTGGAAGGGTGAAACCGGAGAAGCGCCTTTGGCTCCTCGGAGCCATTGGTTCCACTGCTCCAGACACCCAGCGACACCCAACTACTACAGTATATTTGTCTTTTAACACGTTTGCATGCCCTCTCCCCGAGGAGGTTATATTATTAACAGCTAATTGTTGCTGGCATCCGCACCATCCACAGGCGCCCCCATTTCCCTAGGAATACCCTGTGATCTCAGCGTATATCCTGTCCAGAATTAGGCTCTGTATCCGAGACACTATCGGTAACTAACAATCGGTAACAAACATCCATGCTGCTTTCCCCTTTTTACCTCACATTTTACATACACTTTTGGAAACACATTAAAAAGACAAATTCCTCTCAGTATGGAATAACACTGATTTGAGAGAAGGCACACAACACATGAAACTCTTCCACTCCTATTAGACAGGGACTTTCATATTAAATGAGATCATTTTCTTCTGGTAGTCTCAAGAAAGAAATGTAACATTAGCATGACCAGTATTAGGAACAACGAGGCACCTGTTAAATTAACATACTAAAATTATTTTAAGTACTTACCATCCAGTGAAAGCAAGCAGTA
The DNA here is from genome assembly GCA_013399015.1 of Galbula dea. NCBI lineage: Eukaryota > Metazoa > Chordata > Aves > Piciformes > Galbulidae > Galbula > Galbula dea. The sequence goes on from VWZX01010273.1 coordinate 2,317,306, forward strand.
ACAAATGCTGTGAATCCTACTGTAGTATTTAAGCACTCTCCACAACTGACCACTACACTAGGGTTATCCTGTCTATGTGCAGAAAGCACAGCAGATACCAGGACTTACTACTCTGAAGCACATATCTGTGAGTGTTCAAACCCTGCTATAGCTTGAATGGACATTTCACAGAATCACAGAATGCTAGGGGTTGGAAGGGACCTCGAAAGATCATCTAGTCCACCCCCCCTGCCGCAGCAGGATTCCCTAGACCAGGTGACACAGAAGCGCCTCCAAGCGGGTTTTGAATATCTACATACAAGGAGACTCCACAGCCTCTCTGGGCAGTCTGTTCCAGTGCTCTGGCACCCTCACAGTGAAAAAAATTTTTCTTGTGATTACATGGAACTTCCTATGCTTTAAATATCAAGGCTTTCAATATCTTAGAAGTAAAAGTTGATTTGTCTTAGGGTTTGGAGTTGCTATTTTTACATTAGTTATAAGCAAGACCCAGTACTTGATATAGAAGGCAGGTGTAACTGTCCTGCCAAAACACAGAATGGATTCTTCCTTCACATCAGTTGGCACTCCAAAGAAACAGTAAAACTACTACAGATACTCAAACACATACAAAAATAGCTCCAATAGAAGCTGCAGTAAACTTTGCCAAGGAAGCTCAAGAAACAAACTGCCTCCTCCTCACTCTTCTAAGCCTCTTTAAAAACTAACAAATTTTTGGCAATGTAGAAGTACTCCCCCAGTGGTGACACTACAGTCTTGCACCTGGGAAAGACCAACCCCACGTATGAGTGTAGGCTGGGGGCTGAGCTGTTGGGAGAGCACTGAAGGGGAAATGATCTGGGGGTCCTGGTGGATGGAAGGATGACCATGAGCCAGCAGTGTGCTCTTGTGACCAGGAGGGCCAATGGGATTCTGGGGTGGATTAAAAGGGGTGTGGCTAGTAGGTCAAGAGAGGTTCTTCTTCCTCTTTACTCTACTCTGGTGAGGCCGCATCTGGAATATTGTGTCCAGTTCTGGGCCCCTCAGTTTAAGAAGAATAGGGAACTGCTGGAGAGAGTCCAGCACTGAGCCACAAAGATGATGAAGGGGCTGGAACATCTTCCTTATGAGGAAAGGCTGAGGGAGCTGGGTCTCTTTAGCTTGGAGAAGAGGAGACTAAGGGGTGACCTCATCTATGCTTTTAAACATGTGAAGGGTGTGTGGTGGGAGGATGGGGTCAGGCTCTTCTCAGTGAAGCCCAGTGACAGGACAAGAGGCAATGGCTGTAACCTGAAGCATAGGAGATTCCATGTGAATACACATAGAAATTTTTTCCCAGTTCAGGTGCCAGAGCACTGGAACAGACTGCCCAGAGAGGCTGTGGAGTCTCCTTGTATGTAGATATTCAAAACCCGCTCGGACGCGCTTCTGTGTCACCTGGTCTAGGGAATCCTGCTGTGGCAGGGGGGTTGGACTAGATGATCTTTCAAGGTCCCTTCCAACTCCTAATATTCTGTGATAGCCCAACAGAACTCATTTGGAAATTAGAGCACAAGGTATTTGAATGGGAAAAAAAGGCATACATTTACATTTTAAGAAAAACAAAATTAGTAATACAGGAATGTTCGCTATAAAAAGCTGTTAATAAACAAGCTCAAACTTCATAAAAGCCAAGATACTGACAAAATATACTAGTGCAGCTCCATCACATAAGTCAATTATCCTGCTCAGTCTGTGATGAACAACTCTCTACAGCATCATATATTTCCTTATTTCCTATCTTTGTACTTCATTGTTACAGCTTTGCATCTTGCAGCAACCAACAGCAGTAAATGTGTACCACTTAAGTCTTTAATAATAGTGCTATCTAGATTTGCTTTAATCTGTGTAAGGTCTGTCTGCAGTCACAAATTACAAATTCTTCAGCCTTGGCAATTTAGGCAGAATCCAGGACTTAGCCTTAGACTTCTCAGTTTAAAGCAAAACTTATCTGAAAACAATTTAGATAAGGGATGAGTAACAACTCATTATTAATAAGTCATACTTTACATAGAAGCTTATAAAATATTAACTGCTTTTATAAACAAACATGAACAGTACTTCTTACTAATGACTGTCAGCACATCCATAAGTGACATAAAGGTTTGAGAAATATGGCTTATGTCTCTCATAGGCCTAATGGGTTGCTTGTAACACCACATAACTGATTGACCTTTTAGCACAGTAACTATTAACCCTTCATCAGCCCTTTCCTCCAAACAGTTTTCAGATCATGCTTAAAATAGAATTTCATTTATAACTACATTCTCCTACTACCAAAGCTGCACTCCTCAATAGCAGAACAGTAATTCCCCATCTCCTCATTTGAGCTTTGATTTTACTGAAGGTAGTGTTAAAACTCTGACTTCACAGAAAAATCTTCAGATGTTTTAATACATGAAATACACCTGCTTTCATGTCTCTGGTAATAGTATTCTGGAATTATCTTTTTAGAAGTCTTCTTATCTTTTTAGAAAGTTAATGTTACACTAATTCTGTTACACATCACCCTTTGTGACATTTTTACAAATCATCAGTTCATTTAAGTTATGCAGGACACCTGATTTTTCACTGCTTCGCAAAGACCGCTCAGCAAAGCACCGACTACAGTGAAATTCAGCCTGTATCACCATACTGCAGAGGAAAGGTAATGTGATGCCCAACGTGCAGACATGCAATGGTGTTTGGATAACTAACATCTGTGAAGCATCATTTCAATATCATCTACCACTGAGAGGAAGAAATGAAACAGTGCTAAAGATACAGAAAAAGAGAAAGTGTGTACTATTCCAAGGTGAACTGGATCTTCTCTTCTGGATTGAGTTACTTACTGCACATAAAGCAATAAGGAAACATGCAAAAGGAACAGAACAGACCTAGCAGGAACAATAAACATCTAATGGAAACTGATGTACAAAAGCAACATGCAAGAGATAAGGGCACATGGATGAACGCTGTCTTCTCCTTTGTCACCAGATTCATGTCTTAGAAGATGTTTGTCATTCCCCTTATACAGTTGCTATAAAATCTATGTCTGTATTTATCGTTTCTAGATGGCATTTTACATTCGTGTTTGCCAGGTTTATCTTGTCTATTTGTCCTTCAAAAATGTTTTTCTATCCGAAACATCAAAAATCACTTTATACTTTAATTATCTCTGCTATGCTGTTTTATTAGTTACTTTTATGCTCTAGTGCAATTTATTTTTTCTGGCAACATTACAATGCACAATTTATTTGCTGCAAAACTCCCAATTTCTCTATCTCAAGTGAATCATGTGTGCCCAGCAATTCACCAGTACGAGTAAAAGATGTAACATATGCGCCTTTGCAAGTAGCATGTCTACAGTTACTCAGAGAAGCATTAAGCTCTCTTCTTTTCAAAGCTGTCATGCATCCACCCTCCACCCCCAATGACAACTCTGTCCCTAAACAACTTGAAGTATCTCCATTTTTGGGTGTTAAACGTCAGATACATTTGCAACAGATTTCCAGAGAATGCAGCCCACTCAATCACTGAATCTTTTTTTATCTGAAGCAAAAAATTAGTAAACCTGAAATCACTTGTGATATCTAAAAAATCTTGGCTCTCTCAACCCACTTCTAAGGGCTGTTTTTCCTATATTTAACAATACAAACCATTGTACTACGTCAACCAAAAACTGATGTAGCTGAATATCCTGTTTTCAAATACTTTCTAGCTCTGAAGACTGAGGGACAAGAACAGTCCTTTTGCCAGGCAAAGCCTGGCAACACTTCAACGTATTTAATGACTTAAAGATTTTGCGTTGAAAGCTACAGCCAAGCAATTGCTTACACTAACTACACAGGCAATTAAATTCAGAAATTAATCCCTTTTTGAACCCGTACTTCCTCATATTCCAAAGAAACATGAACAATCACTTTGCAGTCATCTTTCCACTTGTGATTATATAGGCTCTTGGCCAATCTGAGTCTTATATATACCACCTCCTCTTACATGACAGAAATTCCATTTACATTTTTTCCTTTTCTTTTTTCACCTTTTTTTTATTCCTTTTGAGATGGGATGACATAGCAGCCCAGACTCATGCATCATTTCATACGTTATCTTGTTCTCAGCACTTTTCCTTACAATTCCTAAAGCCATTAGCTTTCTCAACTGCCACCAAACCTCAAGTAAACTTCAGTGAAGTAATCACAAAGATCTCCTCAGTTATAAAAAGATAAAGCCCAGTAATAAACTAGATATAGTTTTGTAGGTCTTTCTATGTGTAGACTACCTTACATTTTGCTATTTCATCAACTTGTCATTCAGGGTCATGTCTTTCACCTTTTGCAGTTAGCTTTAGAAATTTCTATAGTGAATTTGGTATCCTCACTATTTACATGCTTGCCTAATAATGTATACATATGCTGAACAAGATGGGTCCAAATTTCTCCTACTCATGACTGTATTCTTTTTGGAAACTAATGATTTCTTTGTATTCTTTGTCCTTTCTGTCTTAAAACAGTTTTTAATGCCTGAAGGGAGCTTCTCCTTATGCATTATGGGTAACAAGAGCCTTTGGAGAGCAAACTCCTAGAAAGACTGCAGCACAAGTACCAATTAAATCCAGCATCAACTGCATCACCATTATCCATATGTTCTCTGATGTCTCAAATTCAGTAAGTAGGTATGTGGAAAGTGACTTCCTTCAATTGCTCATTAGAGGATTATTTATCTAGAATTTGGACGAAATAATCACCTTCTTTCTCTCTTACAAGAGTAGGAGGAAAAGGAGTATTCAGATTATTAGGCTTCTTATATGGAATTTTTCCTTCTGGAGGCTTGGAGCTTCATTTTGTTTCAGAGCAATGGACACTGAGGTATTCAAGAGCATTATGTCAGAGTAAAGACAGGCAACATGACTACTGAGTTAAGGAATAGAACCACAAAGTCACTGTAAACTCAAAGCAGAGACCAGGGAGAGCAGAACATTAAAGAAATTGTCCTTTTTAATCTGAATTGATGATTAGGAAAAAAGGGATGACTTCTGTAGGCTCAGTTTATTGTTCAACCAGAAATTAAAAAGAATCTGGATGATTCTGCTTTACTGATTTAATGCTAGGTAGGACAGACACCCTTGAAGTAAAATACTAGTGAATTCAGTTTAATTTTTCCATTTCCCAGTCAACATTATCCCAGTGTTTTCAAAGATGAGATTCAGCCAGCTGTCCTTCAGCAAGTTGTTAGAGCAAATGCACAAAACCGCCCTGTTGATGTTGTTTTGCCAAATTCACATGCAAGCATGTAATGCAGCTGAAACATGGATTCTACAGTTTGAGAATACTGAAAAAAATTTCTCAGTAATATCTTCATTCATCAGGTACTGCAGCCACAGCTTAAGCAAACCAAAAATTTACACTGAAATACCTACAGTATGCTACTAATTAATTCATTCTCTATTTTAGGTAGCTGGAAAAGTCTTTAGTTCTGGGTATGGTTTTGTTTGGTTGGGGTTTTTTTAAAGGACTGATGATGTCCAGGAATAAGCTCTTCTCTGATCCATTCACTGCATAAAAACCAAAATAACAACAACAAAAAGCCCTTGTGCTACTTTTCAACTTAATTGACTACACAACAAGAAAGCCTTCAGTCCAGCTTGGTATAATAACAACTCTCATGGTATGAGAAGAGATGGAATTTTTTACTTAGTTGGGCCTGGAATATCACACTGATCTCTGTTGTAAGAATGTCTAACAAAAGTAAGCAACATTATTAGTACTTCCAAAAGACTTTTTGTTTAAAAAAAGATAAACACCTAACAGAAGTCATCCAAGTAATACCAAAGGAAGCCCACAGAGGAAGCAGTGGATTAGAGCCAAGAGCAATTTCAACATCCAGTTCAGTACCAGCCAGCAGAGCTTACCTACTATACAATTCAGAAATGTATATATAATAAAGTCTTTGGTCCTTCATGTAGCACTTCTGACTTTAGAACTGATGAAAAGAGTATTTCAAAGAATAAGATTCAGACAAACTTATAACACTTCAAAAAAACCCCACAAAGGTTGGTACTCAAAAAAAAAAATTATGAATCTCACATGTAGTTCCAACCAGATTCTTTCCTTACTAAATAACAGTATTCCAGATGGTATACATCAAGTCATATGCACATAGTCTTTGCTGTGTAACAACCACATTCCTTGAATTTTGTTCAGTGGAACACATATGCCGTATGGCATAACAAATCAAGCTCAATGCCTTACATCTTAGAACTGTTCAAAAATGTGTAAGTATTGAGCTTCAATATGGTAGTAAAAGTTCATTTTTAATGCAGTCCCTTATCTCAACCTGTCATCCTGGTGTAGGCTTTTATCAGTTGCATCTTCCAAAGGATGGTCAGAAAAGGATTTATTATTAGCATATAAGCACAATAGGCTTCCATATAACCATTGGCTTCATTATGCTTACATCAGTTAAGGATAGAAATTCCTAGCTTACATTTTCAGAATGGATAGATCTAAAAAGAACTTTTAAAATACCATTAATTAAAACTTACATTCTTCTGAGAACAGACATCAGATATTTTTTTCTGTCACATTTTCATGAAGCCACAAATCAAAAGATCCACTGTTTGGCACAGGCATTGAGAAGTTCAGCACAGGTTACAAACACCTTTCCACATGTTGAGATCAAACACAGCTAAGTTCACATTTCAAGAATGATGTATTAATAGTTCACAAATGTGAAGTATTCAGATTGAGCAGAATTGTTACTTGAAGCAGACCCAGACCTCAAAAATCTTAGCATCTACTTCTAAAAATCACGTCTGTCTTCCTGAAAAATCAGCTTTTCCATTCTACATCATACCTGGCACAACAGGCAGCAGAGAGCCCAAATACGCCAAAGGAATTTTCAGCCTTTGAACACTGGCTGAAAAGAAAGTAACCACCTATTGAAAAGCTTCCTGAAGTCCACAATGGAGTTTGGAGATGTTACATAAAAACAACGACCAAAGCCCCATGAGACATCGATATCAAAAATTAAAAACACAGCATAAGTGAGAGCTATTTGTATAAATAAAGGCAGACCCGAGGGACCTAAGCTTTACCAAACCTCTGAATGATCCATATAAATCAATAAATTCTCAGTCACCGAGACAACCAAAACTACTTGAGCACCAGCAAAGGGATTTAACAAACCAAAAGAAGTTCGAAGTATAAAGTAGCATTAACTGTTACAGACACTCACCACATCTCTTTGAAACAAAAGAATTAAAACTTAATCAAAAAGAAAAAAGCCAAGGAAAATGGTTTAGTACTTGTAACATGGGGAAATGGAGCACTAGCTTCACTGAGATTTTAGTTAGATTAAAAAGGACTGGGCCACTGAAGGTGTAAGCATTAAAAGTTGGAGTGAAAACTAACAACATGAGGATTTTAGAGGGAAAGTTAACAAGCAACTAGAAATATTGCCCTAACAGTGCAAAAACTCTGGATGACAACCAGAGGTGACTGTGAGTTATTTGAAGCAAGGAAGAACGTTATTTCATTGTACTTTTGTGGGTTGATGGTACAATAGGTAGAAATAAAATCCTGATACATAATTTGGAAGATTTCCAGTCTAGAAGCTGGCAATTCTAGGCTCCAGTTGTAACACTACCAACAGCTTAATTTACAGCTTGAATTTTTATCAGCACAACACACACACACAATCCACAGCTTCTTTAGGCCAAGTAACAGGTAGAAAATGTATTTTGTAACAGGCACCCAGCAGTTCACTAAGCCATGACTTTTACTCAAATTATCAGATGACACGATTACAAAAATGCCCAAGATTTTTTTGACTGAAGAACTGCAATTGCAACCTCTTTATTTATTTTTTTAAATGTGCTCAAGTGGTTTCACCCTTCCTTGTATTGTCTTTTCTAGCCAAGTTCAGAACTAAGTCATTATGGCTACCATTTTGTTCATTGCCAAATTCATACCAGCTGTCAGAAAAATATCAAACTATTGAGTCCTTTATTGGTCTTAAATAGCCTGCACACTAGGAAAAATAAATTTGTTTTATAAAACCACCTTTTATAAAGCTTAAGACAGGAAAGGGCATGAATTTCTATTTGCATCTGCTAATCCCAGCTCACAGTAGGTCTGTCCAGCCACAGAATAAGTCACCACCAATGAGCAATACTACAAGACCAAAATAAAAAAGCAGATGAATTTCCCCGTGTAGGAATTCCAGTTTACCTTCCTGTTCATTAGAGTATTTGCTTCATACATGCTGAAAAAGTCTCTTCTGGATTCTCTTCTGCCCTACAGAGAACTTCCACAAAAACGTTACTTTACTGGCTCCTGGTCTTTCTCATGAAAGTGAGAGCTCAAACAACTTACCCATCCTTCCCGTTAATGAAACACCAAACACCACATTGTTTAAAGTCAACTGTAGAATGCCTTTCTATGGAAATTTCACGAGTCAAAGTATAAATTTATGTACTTAATCTGAAGTACTAAACAGGAGATGGGATCAAAAAGCATCAGTCCACAAGAAGAACAGTATAACAGTTTCAGAGATTTATATAAACAATTTTTTTTCAGCTACCTCAAAATAATCCACGTTAAGAGCTACTGGTTCAGTTCCTTAGGTTGCCATAGCTTTAATGAATTAAATGGCAATTTTTGAAATCCAACAACCTGGCCAACCACTTAATCCAAAGACTTAAGTGATACCTAATAATTATTTTTCAGCCACTGAGATGGCATCCAGACACTTTAAAGGCTGCTGTTGCTTGTGTTTGCCAACCTATAAAGTTTCGAAAAAGCTATAATACAGGCTTAAGAATAAGGTGCAATCCATTTAAATTATAACACATCTCTTCTTTCTTAGCAGCTCTGAGTTGTCCATTTTCAACTACTCTTTTTATGGTGTTGATTGTTACACTATTTCCTGTACAGGATTATATTCCATTGGTTTCCTGCTAAAAATATTCAGACTAGAAGAGCTGAAATCTTCAACCATCAACTAGAATAGCATAGCCAACTTATGTTCAGGCAACTGCAGTGTGACATCTACATACAGCACTGTACTAAACCACAAATTTCACTGACCTTAAACATCATTTCATGTTGAGACTACAAATGAGATTATACCAGCAAGGAACACAGGCCAGAACTATTGGTTTAATGCCACCTTCCCAGCAGGAACTCAGGTTAACCTCAAACAAAATACTGCTAACCATAACAGCCTTTTTCAGCACAATAGGGAGAATGGCAAAGAACTCAGTCTGAAATAAATCAGTATAGGTCTTATTGAAACCATAAAAGAACATTAATCTCTACCAGCTAACAGACTGAGTTCCTTTATTCAATGTCTTGTTTATTTAAAGATCTTCTCATTTGTTGTCGCTATTGTTATAGGATGCAATTTGTTGCTTTACAATTTAGAGAAGTCCCTAGTGAATGTAAGGTGTCCAAGTAGGCTGTGTTTCCAACTGGCAAGGTAGCTGTAAGATACTCTGAAGTCAGTTGTACAGGAATCACACAAAGCAATTTCCAGTTTAGAGCCAAAAATGTTCCACCTGCTACTGAAGAAAGCAAGATAGAAATTGAATTGTGCCCTCAGTGTTTTAGTTAGCGGTAGCTACTGAACAGACTAGAAAACCTGATGAGGAAAATTCAATAGGCTAAACAATTTCGATGGTGTTTCTACCTAGGTGTTGACAAAGAAGTGCAATATGGACCATAGGTCCTAATTTGTAAAATGTGGAAATCACAGCAGACACACAGCTTCTCTGTATCTTGTAAATGATACAGTTACTTCAGTGACAACAATTATGCCCAAGGCTCATGTATTATTTACGACAGCTTCATGCTTTCCCCCACTCCAGGGTCTGCCTCAGCAAACTTCTGTTTCATTCACAAGCATTAGAAAGGTTCCATTGCAAATACTTCAGGAAAAAGTTTTCAGGTTTGAGAATTAATGTCAGAACACTTTAAGAACACTTTAAGAACACTTTAAGAACACTTTAAGAACATTTTAAGCTCTTGCCGTGGAAAGTAAAGAGCAAAGGGTAGAAAGAAGGTAGAGGAATATGAGAAAAGACAGGAAAACAACTCCACCTGTAAGCAAAGGGAAAAAAAACAAGGTGCAATAAAAGTTTCACATTTAGTATTAAGTGCTCACCAGTGAAACGAGATGCAACTTGACGCTTTGTTTGGTATTCTTCTCTCAAGGGAAGGACCACTGGAAGGACTGAGGTATCTAATCTGCTATTTATTTTCTGGTGATATTAATTTATTTTACCTCTGTAAAAGAGTTGGGGAAAAACAACAAACAAAAACCCAACCCTGTCTCAGTGCAATTTTTTCCACCCAGCTCAAGCAATTTCCACCAGTTTTAACTTCGATCTACTGCCTGCCAAGCGTTATTTCATTAAAATGCTGTGTTCTAAGGATGACTCATCAGTCAAATAATGTTTCTGTAAAATACCTACAGAACTCAGTGATGCCAGGCTGCAGAATACACTGCTAGCTATTAAGAACAGTAATAATTCTAGTTGCCATTTCTGATGATAGGAAAAATAGTAGCCATAATTTGGGAGTTATTATTGGGGGTTTTGTTAAGAGGGACCACCTTCTGTTTGCTATGCAGAACCTGAACACAAGTTCACTATTACCTGTTTCTCTCAGCAGATTTGTTTTCATGCTTATATAAGTGCATTCTGATCCATTCTGATAACCAATGGCATTTAAAACAGCATACAGCAACAAGATGATTTTGGTGTTTTGTAATAGGACATCTGTTGGTAACGTGTTTTAAATGCAGTTTGTGACAATGAAGAACTCGCAAGACAGGCAGTGCTTCTTTTGTTGTGCTACCAACTTAGATTTGTTGCATTTTCCAGAAAAATTAAACTAGCATCATCCTATAAAAGCTCTACCATCTTGAAAGTTCACTTGCACAGGAAGCATTTCAGACCAATTACACCACCCAGTATTCTGACATCTTTGCAGAAACTAATTCTGAGAGCACTCATTAAGAACAGGGATGAGTGGCCCCAGCTCATGCCCAGTCTCAGCCACTACTTACACAGAAACACTGTATTACTGGAAAGGGCACATCTTTGGGAAGGGGGCAGAATTTTTTTTTTTTTTTTAATACTTTTTATGCTAATGTTTACCATGAAGGTCTCCATCACCTCCGCAGAAGGCTTGACAGCCTCTAATAGCTAAGAAAACATGAATTTGACTAGCTCCTATTACATAAATAAAACTTTGACTGTAACCCACTTATTATAGGAATGATACTACAAATGAGATTAATGTGTGGTATAGTTATATTGTTAACTGTTAAGTAATTCTTTATAAAGAAGAGAATTCTGAAACCTAAAATTTTATCTAAAGTTTTAGAATTGGCAAATAAATCATGCTTCTAGCTTCTAGTTTCAGTTTCCCTTCAAAAAGAGGATTTCCCTTAAAATCACAGAATGTTAAGAGTTGGAAGGGACCTCGAAAGATCATCTAGTCCAACCCCCTTGTCTGCTTCTGTCTCTCCTTCCCTTTGACCCCTTTCCTCACCACCACCATTAAGAATTCCTTAATGTTTTAGTTTTAATGAGTTCCAGTTAGGCAGCTAAATCAGATAAAACCTAACTGTAGCAATTACTATGCCAAGTAAAAAGACAAAAACACCACAAAAATCACACACAAAAGAAGAAAACAAACAAAACCCACAAAACACAAATAGCAGTGAAAATCCTCAAACTCTGCAATTGCAATTCTCTATTTTGACTCATTAAATATACTTGTTATGAAAGCTCCCTTCTAATTTGTGTCACTGGCAGTAGAAATCTAGAATCCCACCGCCAAAAGCTGCATTTTTTACTTTCTACTAGATAAAAATGTAGCAGAGCTGAAATAGAATACAGATGGAGGCTAAAGGAGGCTTAACACTAGTAACTCATGCATCACTGCCGATTAGCTCTGCTGAGTATTTCACTAGGCTGCTTTATTTCCAGTAGGCTAACACAATGAATCTGCATCAGAGTCCAATAATTTCATTAACTGTTTGAAGCTGGTTAAGCTGGAACATGAAACATTTGGCAAGACTGTAAATTGGAGAGTGTATATTTACACAGTTTTCTCTCAGCAAAGCAGAGTTCATTCATAAAGAAGCTTAATGGACAGTAAATTTTATTGCAACTACTAAAAGGAAAAAAAATCCAAACTTATTTAGCTGACAGCTTACGTATGAAGAAAGGGATTCTGCAATCACTAAACTGAAAAAGTACTGTTCAGGAATCTAAAGTTACATGTTTGTCTTTCTCTGATCACAAGAAAAGTCTTCATTTTAGAGCACTAGCTTTCCTAGAGGGCAGCTTCCAGTATCTACATGTAAACATGAAATCCATGTACACTGGCTGTAAACACTGCTGCTTTTCTCTCCTAGTTGCAGATGGAAAGTTTTCTTATTTCAGACTAATAGAATTGTCTGACAGAGAATTGCAATATTGTTAAACCTGAAACTGCTCAGGAATACCAAGAACCTTTCTGATCAAGCCTGTAGTGTCATAGCTCGAAACCATGACTCTCCTACCTTTTCAAGTACTATGTTTCTTTTGTGACACTAAAGTATGCCTTCTGTGGCTTTTACTCCCCTTCAAAACTTGCAAGGATTTAGAAGAAAAGCATGAGTACAAAGTTATTTACAAAATGTAAAATAGCTTCTCCTAGCTTTTACTGTATTGGGTATAATCTGTGTTCAGAAACAAAACACTCATTCTTACTTTCATAAAGAATATTTGTGTTTTGAGTGCTATGTATACTATAGAACAGGTCCAAAGGATGTGGTGTATCCAGCTCTTTTTTCCTTGAATCAATTTCACTTCCTCAAGGCTAGGAAAGCCTTATGAAAAGATTTTGCCTTTGAAAACAGTAAATGTGAAAAAATGACTACTTTGCAGCCAATAATTAAAAGATGATTACACACTTACTAGCAAGATGACAGCATTTCATTGATGGTTTTATATAAAAATGAAGACAGAAACCCAAAGACCTCCATTATTATTTCAGTGCTAGACTCAGTACTTTTATTAACATTTTCTTCAGTAGATATTAAATGTGGTAAATGTCTTGTTCTGAAGTTACTGAAGGCTGCTTTTCTATCACTTGCAGATTAAGTTTAACCAATTGTTAAGTCGGCAAACAGATCCCAGCTGAAGAAGAATTTCAAGAAGCAAGCAACAGATGTAGCCCACATCTGATAAAGGACACCCAATTGTTACCAATTAATTATAAGGCTTGTTCAAAATATGACTCATTGCGTAGTCCTTCTGCAAGTCCTCTGCAACTGGATGGTTCAGACTGACAAAAAGATGAGCTTAGGTAAGGGAATATACCATAGTTTTATATGAATCTAAGCCAACTTGATGAGATTCATTTCAAATAATCTCACGTTCAGCTTTATGACAATCTGTGACCTCCAGGCCTTGCATCAGTAGGTGGTTCAAGTAGGCTGAATAAGAAGAAAAATCCATAAATTATTTGATTTTTCTAGCTTAGAGCTTTGGCCATATGCCCAGTGAGCTCTCAATTATTTTAAGTTATTCAGCTACAGCAATGAAAATATCTCCTTATTAATAAGATAAGAACTAGATGTTTAACTGCCAGTGTACAGTGTTTGGAAGGACAGAATATCACCTATTTACTGGCAGAGAAACTCTGGAAATCAACTTCTGTCCCTCTTCTGAACACAATCAAGACGATCTAATCAATGCCCAAAGCCATGAGATGGAGCAGACAGAATCCTTACAAGAATATTTGGGCTCAAAAATACTTCCCGAATCAGTTGAGGACTCGATCATACCTGTACTATTAGCCAAACTGAGGTGAGTGGGTTCCTCCCTTTGAGACAAGGACACTATACACTTGGTGACCATCATTATCAGCAGCACTAAGATGGTGGTCACATTACTAACAACTTGGGCAACAGCAGGAACTTCTCACAGGGAATACTAGAATTGTTTCATGCTCAGTACTTTGTAGCATTGTTGGGGGATTAAAAAGCTGTAGACATCTTGCATACTATAGTCTTTCCTGCTTCTCTCAACCTTGCACTGCCTACCTTTGCAAGACAACCACTATGCCTTTTCTACAATCTCTGCCTCTCTATTTTTCCAGATTTCAAGTGACTGAAAGTTGTGCCTTCTATCTCAATGCCCCATACATTCATTTGATGCTGGTGGCATCAAATGGACTTTTGAAGTTTGGGCACAAATTATCTAGTAAATGATAAAAGCAGCAGGATCCTAAAAATAGCCTTCTTCCACAGATGATCCTGGGCTATTACTACAAGTAATGTTTGACACTTGTGGTACATGACTTGATCAGTATGCCCACTGTCTTCTGTTGCACACACGTGCAATTACGTAACTATAAAAGCATACCCGTCTTTTAAAGAGAGAAAACCAACACAGAATGAGCAGGCCACAAAACTTGCAGATTTCAGTACCTGAGGAAAGGCAAATTCAGAAAATTATTTAGGTAAGACAAGAATACGATGACTCAAAGTTCTGAAGAGTCAAGAAATGTTATGGTATGGTTTAATTAAAACTAAGGACTTGAACACTCACCACATTTTTATTACTCCAGGACACTATTACCTGAAATAGATGAGCAAAATAGTGGATGCATTTTGTACAAGGAGTCATTAGCTGACTTAAAAGGTAAAAACAACCGCAGCTGAAACTATTTGAACAATTAGCACTGGTTATGTAAAACACCTGTAAGGGAGTCTATATAACTACTTCCTTTAAGAGTGAACACTTCTAACCATGATGTTTCTCCATGCTTTCAGACAATGGCAGTTTTCCTTCATGAAGAAAAGCTTTCCTTCACCTCCTTCTAAAAGATCCCCAAAGATATGTTAATTTTTCCTTAATGTATTATCTATTCTCTCACCACAGCTGTCTTATCTGCTTTTTTTATCAAGGACTGATGCAGTTGTAAATACTGTTCTGCATCCCATGACAGATTTTATTAATGACATCAAACACTTCTATGCTTTGTCTTGTTATTAAGTTCTGTGGTGGTAGCGGATATTGCATTCCTTTGTGTAACTTCTGTAATTTTTCTGAGTTTCGATAAGGCCATTAATCACAACATGACTATGATAATCCAGACTATACTGATGTCCAAAACAATGCAAACAATAACTGCTCTTTAAAAACTGTTCTCCTTTACCTAATACTAAACTGTACAGATTTTCTCTGCTTAGCTAGTAGAATTTTTTAACAAATATAGAAGATGAGGACTAAAGTAAAGTGTTTCAGTTCAACTGCTTCAGAAGAGTCAGAAGAATAGGGCTGACCTTATGAGCTCAGCATCTTATTATGTCCTAACTGACCTCACATTCTAGTGACTTCGCTGGTAGTTGAAAAAAATTCAGCATTTAGCAATACTTGGACTTAAATGATGCAAAGCACTTGAAAATTCACAAATTAAATGGAATATAAATAGCATTCTTTGCTCCTCTGTATGGTAGCCTGACACTGCAAACCTGCTGCTGACTGCAAATATTTATGCTCCTTGCATTTGCTAACCAAAATGCTGTCTTCTTTTCCAAAAGGTCAACACCTACAGAAATCACCTTGCCCAGGAGCACAGCTGAGCAGCATTTGGCAGGCTGCTCTTCTCATTTCATGTTTTGTTCTTAATTTATCTCTTAAAGTGTTGGGGGGTTGCACTATTCCAACTGGGTACTAAGTACTAGCGAGAAGTACATTCAAAATTGTGTATTTCAGTATCATTCTGCATGTCACCACCCAGAGGTCACATACATGCTCGTATGCACACCCATATACAAAGCACTGGCACTGTGTTACATATAACCCTCAGGACAAACAAGCAATGCAGAACTGGGGAAGAAAACACAGATTAAATCCATTTCTTTCTTGCAGCCAAGGTTAGTGTCCTTTGTAGCACCTACAGACACCTACTTCATTTTAGATACCTGAAGTACAGAGACTACTTATCCCTACATAAAGTGCATGCAGCACTTCCAAGGATTAAAACCCAGCAAGCATTAACTGTAGCAGGGTACAAAAGGAGTCCCTTGCATTATACCTACATATAGCTAGCCTACTATAGTAGGTATCTGCAAGTAAGGCAGTAGAACTCCTGAGAGCCTGACGACTCCTTTTCTAAGTCTGCTAAGAGTTTAACATAGTGTCTGAACAGCACAGGTCCGAACAAGTCTGTTTGAACTTGTCCTCTATAGCAGCCAACAGCAAGTAGCCAAGAAAGAACACACAACAGAGGAGGTTTTTTCCTCCAAAATATTATTCCAGCCTCCAGAGATTTATGGTAGGCAGAGTTTCTGTTAAAGCAGTGCTCTGGTGCCCTAGAGCCCTAACTGAATCTCCCAGAAATACAGGAAATTATTAAAGCAACCTGGAACACAGACAATGAGGCATGAGGAAAACAAGCTGTCCCCATCACAGGGTGGGTGTAAGTTAAATGGCAATCTTAGGTACTAGCTTACAAATACAGCTATGGTTGACCTTTTAGAATGTGAAAAGGTGCAGGTTTGCAGGTACAGTGTCAGCTGGAGGCCTACAGAAAGACAAGTGCACTCATGATGTACATTTATGTACATCATAATAATAAATATATAAATAAATGTATAAATAAAAATAAATAATAAATGTACATACATTTATTGCATAGGTCTGTAACAGTCAAGTGATTTCACTGCTCTCTTACAAAATAAGCACTACAGCTTACCGTGCTTAGAAATAGGCAATATAATTTCCTCAGTTTAAATAAACCCTACTAGTTATCCCACATTTTTTCTTCAAGGAGCTCCCTAATACCAGCTCATTTTATTAGTCTCCATATAGCCAGCTTTGGTTTTGTGAAGGGAAGGAAGAAAACATTTGGTTTGCTTCATTGTACAACAAAGCTTAGTATTAAATTGATCTTTAACTATTAATAGAATTCACAAATAATGTACCTAGTGTTTAATGGTACAACACTTAAAACATTCTTCTCTGGCTCTCTTATGGCTATGATTCTGTTCTTAGGCTGTGATTCTGTTCTCAGCCTGCCCAAAGTACATTAACTGTGTGACTGGAAACAGGATTAACTGTTCTACCTGTAAAAAGAGTAAAAGCATGACCTTCCTGCAGCATGTCATGAAGTTATCTCTGGTAAAGTGCAAGTAGTATTATGATAGGCTTCAGTTACACCAAGAGTAGGTGATCAAAAAGGCAGGGACAGAAATCACCTGGACCTAGATGCCAAAGGACTGAGTGTAACAGACCAAGAAAGGACTCAGAACCAAAACATCTCTATTCTTTGTGTGAAACTTCAGTGCAATTATTAGAAGATAAGCCCATATCTAACTTGATACAGTAACAGGAAAAGCAAGTTCAAAGATGGTATGTACCAATCTCCCAGAAATACAGGAAAACATTACAGTAACCTGGAATGTAGAAAAGACCCAACCCTTGACAACTGCTAGATTAACCAGGGTGTGCTCTACATCCTTATTCCTCTGGAATGTTAACCTTGCTAAGCATCCATCTATTTTGGGAATCTGCCCATTAGTTATGCAGTTCATGCTTTCATAACAGCAATAATATCTTAAAAAGACAGAGAAAGAAAACCCTGAGCATATCCTTTTATTTAGAGCAGTGTAAGTCTTCATGACAGCAGAGTACTCTTTCTGAAGTCAAATCACTGAAAGTTACAGAGAATCAAAGCAAAGATTATCAAGACTGATCCCCCCTCTCCTTTCCCTTTCACAGTAATAAAACATATGCTATTTAGGATCATTTCTTTAATTTGGAAAAAGGGAAGTGTAAGAATAGACCTCAGAGACCTTTTCAGTTCTGAGACCACATCCCCAGGTACCCACGCAATCTATGAATAAAACCAAGAGGATCACACAGTGACAGAACGTGCAAGTCCTAGAACGGTTTTGTGAAAATGAGTCAAGATTTATTTGAACATAAACTAGAATTAGAAAAATACCAGATGGTCAACTGAAGCACCACTGAAATTTCAACAGCTTGTTTTGACATGTTAATTCTTAAAATATGGTTTTAAAGTTGGAATAGATTCTCTAGGGATGACAGGAAACTTGGTTCAGACACAGCAACTCATATTTTTTTCAAAAATAGACTGGACACCATTAGCTAGCTGCATTTTTTCATATTTTCCTCACATCAGAAGGCTGCTTTAGGTGTTCCTCTGGCAGTCATAACTGAAGATATTTTTTTAAGCTACCCTCACTTTAGAACAGTTTCTCCTGCCAGGCTTGAAAGAACTCCATATATCCCCCTCCCCAGGCCTACCATACAGCTCTGAAGTAGGTTTTACTTCAGATATAATTATTTCATAATGTCACTGCCACTTTGCTGTTGGTCCCTACCTTTGGAAGCAAGACCTCTGGAAGTCACAGGCATATTAATTTGCCTTCTAGGCCTTATCTACATTAATGAAGAGGATAAGGACAGGAATAAAACTACTACAGACAGATCCTTGGTTTTAGTGTTGGTACAGACCGAATTCAGCCTACTCCCCATAGCCTTCCTGCTTAGGCTGAACCACCTATTCAACGTGTCCACCCAGAGTTTCTTCTCTTTCTTGTGAGAAACAAACCTATTTTGATAGCAAGGTGAAGAACCTAACCTTCTATAAGCAGCTTTCTCTTATCTCAAGCCTGTTAAAGATTAGAAGTTAAGAGGATAGAAGCTTTTTTTTCCCCCGAAACCCCTTTCCCCCATCACAAATTCAAGATGCTCCAAAAACCACCCTGAGCATGTTGATATCACCACAAACAAAACATGAAAACCTTGCTTGAGAGTTATGATCAAGTATTTTTCATTACTCTTAAAAACTGAGGCACTTATGTTGTCAATCCATTCAAAAGAAGCTTGCTTAAACCTGTAAGGAAAAGAGGCATTGAAAATGGGAGCTGAACCCAGAATCCTCGACTCCCAGACTAGAAACCACAGGCAGCTCTTTAACACGGGCTGCGCTCAGACTTGGTGCAAAAGCAATATTTGAAGTGTTCAGACACTTACGAAGTTCAAAATGCAAGGAAGCGCTGCTTCCTCTCACCGAGCACAGAACCAAGCTCCCACAGGTATTTTCCCGCCCGAGTGAAGCCCACACTGCCTAAATGTGACGAGGCCATGCCGCCCGCCAGCGCCATCTTGTGGCCCTCGGCCGGACTTACGGCGCCTGTTGCTAGCGGCAGCCTTTCCGCAGATATATCCGGGCAGGGGGAGGACGGGCTGCCTGGACCCACAGATGTCTGCTACCCTCCTCCGAGCGTAGGCCGAGCAGGCATGGCGCCTGGCGATGCCGCAACAGCGAGGGCAGCGTCCTCCTCCCGCGCCCTCTGGGCGCGGCGTTCCGCCGCCTCGCGCTCTCTGCCCAGTTCCCAGCCGTGCGGCCGCGGGGCTGAAGCGGCGTGTCCCACTGCACACGGGCAAAGCTTCACCCTGCTGCCCTTCACCCTTACATACTGAGAAGTCCTGACCACAAAAGCAGTATCACCATTTAAAAACAAAACTCTCAAAACACTAAAACAGAGGCACAGTTTTGTAGCTGCTACCACTGGTTTTGTGAACCTCTCTCCACTTTTCACCAGTCAGTAATCTGACACTTTAAAAATAGTATTTTCCCAGTTCAAAGCAGACATGTTGTGCAGATAATACCTGAGCACCTATTGTGATGGACTGGCAGCTGCAACCAAACCCTCGCGGCCACCACTGTACAGCAGATACATGACAGTTTGTACTGTTTAAACAAACACACTAATGAAGGTTTGTTTTAGGAAAAAATGAGAATCATTTGAGCACACCTAACATTTAATCCTCATTTCATGATGGGAAGTCCTGTATGTCCTTCCAACAACAGGCAAAATGCCATAATTTAACAAGCTGCTTAATTTTCTAACACTTAAATGTATGTGGTGGACATACAGTGCCATATCACTCTCAGCTGGGAATTGCCTTAACTTTATTGTTTTCTCTCAGAGTCTTTATACTCTTTCAATGTTTTGGTGACTGTGAAAGATCAGTAAAGGAGGATTCCTTTGAAGCAATTTGAAACAGGAAAGAATCCACAAAGGAACTTGAAACAACAGTAAACCTGAGACCTATTGTACACCACAAAAGATATCATGAGAAGGGGAGAAAGCCTTTCAATTGTGAAAAATAACAAGAGAGATGCCATTGCAGGACCTCTGGCAGAAGATTGTTATTCCTCTGGAATGTTCACCTTGCTAAGCATTCATATATGAATATATATATGAAGATATGAAAAGACATGGAAAGGAGTTCTAATAACCAGGCTGAATCACTCAACTGGCTTATCTGAAGCCCCTAAAATGAGGAAGTTATCACATCACTTACTGTGTCACAACTATCAAAAGTACAAGATACACCTAAGTTATTTAAGAAAGACAGAAAAGACAAGGACCCAGCTTTTGGCCAGCATTTTGTTCCCAGAGTCCCATCCTGGGATCGATACAGTACTTTTGTTGACAGAAATTATGAGTTATGGCTGTTGCTGTTACAACGAACATCTCAAATGCATTTTCATCAGTCTTTCCTTTAAAATTGGTGTGCAAAGATTACGGTATGAATTAACAGGAACATAAGTGGTACAGTACTATGCATTTCCAACACATTAATGATGAACAAGGATCCTTTGGGCACAGTTTCACCACATCCACAAGGCCAATGCTGCCTCAAGGAGCCAATCCTTCTCTGGTTCTACTATCAACATCTTGGAATTGTTTTTGTTGTTGTTGAGTTTCACCATAATGCAATATAAATGATAGAAGTAGCATACAGGAAGCAACTGGGAACTAGGCCCCAGCTTTTGGCAGTAGCCAGTTGTGAAAATGCACTTGCTCATGCCTAGAAAAATGACACCTTTTATTAGATGACCTAATGCACCTGCAAAAAAACCCTAGCAGTTTCAAACTAAGCTCTTCTTCAAGAAACCTATCTGCTAAGGATTTGCCAGTCAGTCTGACCCTGAGAAAGGCAGTTAATTGTTAAAACAAACAAAACAAAAACTTTGCTAAGTCTTTGGGCCAGAAAGTTAAAGTGACCCCACAGCTTGGTATCTGGAAGATTTGTTTTTAAGACCAAGTGCAGTTCCTGTTGCAATTAGTATTAAGTTACTGTATGTATAGTGAAAGTATTTCAACTGGAGAATACAGAAAACTTGCAACAGAATATTCTTGATCCTACTTGCTAATGTACTGTCCTGAGAGACTCAGATTCTGTCCCCAGATTGGATGGGCAAGTAAATTAAGCCTCTCTTTTCTTCTTGTGCTAAGCAGGTAACACAAGCTTGTGCTATTCAGTGTCGATTGCGCATCGTCACCTCTCTTGCTTCTAACAGAGCTGTGCAAGTAAAACTTGCATCAGCTTTGATTTGGTAAAATAGTAAAAGTAAAATATAGGTAATACTATAAGCAGTTTTTCAAGTGCATAGTGACAGAAACAGTGGATCTTGACCTTGACTGGGTCAGGTGGCAGCTACTGTCTCAAAGGAGAAAGCTCTTATGAACAATTTCTAAGTTATGAACCTGTTCTCTCAGCTACTGAGTTTCTTCTCTTCTATCTCCTGCCTGTCCTCAAGGTTATTTAGTTCCTCTTTATCATACTGTAATTCTCTTGCACAGTAACAATGTTTCCCAGCTGCATGCCATCAGCAGGTTCCATTAGCAAACTTCATTATTGCACAAAGGCCATTAATGAAAGCATTACATGTTTGGTCCCAAGAAAATTTCTTCATGATCTCTAGGAGCAAACTACCTCTAGCCTTGTAACTCCTCTTAAGGAGGTGCAAACGTCACCTTATATCCTTAAATCCCAAAGCTTCAGTATAATACTGAGTGTGGGCTTTATCTTAACCTGCTAAGTACAATATTAACAAATCATTGTAATGCTGTAGTGAGCCTTATCTGCAGAAAGGTGTAGATTTCTTCAAATGCAGCATGTCTATCTTAATGCTTGCATGCAAGCAAGAAAAAGATGATGGCCTAAGACAACAACAATTTACCACAGGACTAAAAGGGAAAACATTTGAACTATATCAGATTCAGATAAAAGAAGATTAACTGACCTGTAGTAGAGTGATCCAAGTAAAAGCCATACATAAGAGCTGATGCGAGCAACAGCAAAGGGGTAGCAAAATACTTGTTATTAAATTATCAGGAAATAGGAAAGGAAGAAAATGCTTGGTTTTTCAAGAAGCCAAAATCCATATGTATCACACCCTTTTATTAAAATACAGTACTGGATATGGATTAGTTAATTATTCATCTGCATAGAGAATGTTTTATTATTATCCAAAGTTACACAAAAGGCTTCTTTAGACTCGCATTGCATGCCAAGTAATTAGCACAACCACCCACCAATTTGGCAAGCTAAAAAAGGGAATACTTACCAGACAGAACAGGCCATAGAGGAAACATTTTTGGTCCAGTCACCAACTGGTTCTTGTAGATATGCAAAGGAGTTCTCATAACGAGGCTGAATCACTCAACTGGCTTATCTGAAAACGAGAAAGTTATCACATCACTTACTGTGTCACAATGATCAAAAGTATAAGATACACCTAAGTTGTTTAACATCTATTGTTAGTTAAGCAGGAACCAGTTCTTGTGCTGCTTTCTGATGCTGTTACAACAGGATCTTCCTTCATCCACTTTCTCATCATTTGTCACTCCTTCAAGGTTCCCAGTTACTGTGCCGAACACATTTCCATTCACAACTCTGCCATGTCCACCTTGGCATCAAGCTTTATTTCTTGCTTCTTGTTTTTCTGCTTGTTTTGCTTCATTCCTGGCAGATTTTTAAACTGCTTTATTCTACACTATATTTAATAGTAGGTTAGCCTAATAAAATGTGGTTGATTTGTATTCACAGGATTAGGTCTTTTTTCTAGTCTGTTGTCTAAAAGACATCTGGTAGGTTTATTTGGGGCATATCATCCTGGAAAGCATTGTTTATGCTGAACACAGTAATAAGTAACCCAAGATGAACATAGCTGTGTGCAAAAAGTACATGAGATGCTTAATATAATTTGCTACTCTGTATACCATAAAAACACATGCACCTGATCACAAGAAAAAAACATGCAATCATCATTCAAAAATGAAAAAAACAGTAAACCATTATGAAATTACAGTATCATTAAGCTAAGATTTCTTAAATGTTTATGTATTACTCATAAGAATAATTTACAAGGACATGAAAAGTATAGCGAAGAATAAGTGAGTTAGGAAATACCAGTGTTAAGACTGTGCATACTCAGTATGAAACACATCTTTACTACATGCATATCTTCTGTTTCCTCCACACAAGGAACCCTACTCAGCTAAGGCAGATCGATTGCTCTCTTACTGGGCTGCTATCCACTATTTGATTTTGCTCTTATTTGTTCACCAGGCAAAAGCCAGTACTGTACTCAGCACACACTATTCCATCACTGCTTTAAGGGAAGAATATTGGACTCATGTGAGTTCGAATCTCCTCTTACATACAAATGATTTCACAGCAGAGAGAGGGCATGTCTGTACCATGCAATGGAGCATAATGCAGAGTTAATTTGACTAGTTCAGTAACTCCATAGCAAACACAGCTCCCACTGTCCACATCAGAGGACAAATTAACTTGGGTACCAAAGGCAGGACGGAGCAGCACCATGCCCATACTAAAACACTTGACTCCTAGTACAGCTAATCCAAGTTGACATGCTGTCCTCTTGCAGTGCCAAACGCAGCTGAGAAATGTCTTCTGTGCTGCACTGATATGTAGAGAGCTGATGGTCTTTTGGCCTCGAGCCTGGTTATTATATAGGGAGGATGAAATCTACAGAAAGCTTCATCCCTTAAACTCTATGACCATGCATCAATTTTGATACTGCTGACATCTACAAAGCAAAATATTTAAGAGAAAAGCATTATTTAAAGAAGAGATACAAACTAGTACACTTTAATTATAAAGTGGTTTAATCTAAATGGCCTTTCTGATGCAAGTGCTGAGATTTTCCAGCAGAGCTCTAGAACAAGAGAGACTGTTTTATTGGTCTAAAACACATTAAAAACTACTGGACAGTAGATAAGAGACTTCATCTGAATCAGACCTCGAGCGACCGGCCCCAGATACCTTCAATCAACAATCTACTTTGGTATTACAACCCCTGGTATAATACCAGACTTTTTTACTGGTAAATCTAAGATGTCCTTTGATGGAAGAATCAAATCAGGTTTTTCTAATCCCATTCACTGTCACATAGTAGGGTGACACACCAGGATTTTTAACTCAGTAAGACATGGAAGGTAACTATGACATCCAGTCATTCCTTCATTGGCAATGTCTTTATTTCACACAAGTGAATATACCCATTTGTTTAAAATGTTTGTTTGCTTTAAATTAAAAAAAAATGGTGTGGGGAATGTTTTGTTCATGTTAAAGATACTCCTAAGACCCTAAATAACAATTACTGTATCTGTATGTGTTACTCCATCACCTTCATAAAGATAATTTTAATTTATAATGCATTGTTGGAAAATAGGTACTATTTGAAAGAAAGGCTGCACTCATTAGAGCTCCGTATATACTGAGAGAACTGAAGGTCAGCCTGTAGCAGCCAGAAGATCCTGTTTACTAATTCATGCAGTGTTTCACAGGCATGCTAAAAGGACACAACAGTAGCATTTTTGCTTCTTGGTATTCTGCAGTGGTGGAGAGCTTATTGGGTTTTTTCTCTCACCTGTCATGCCCTAAGGGTTTCCAGATCATTAATGATCAATGGATCTGTTTAGATAAAAGTGGTAATTCGGACAACTGAAAAACATACACGCTTCCTTGCTGGGTCTGTGGTATTAGTCACAAATGAATTTGCTGTGTAACCCTCCCCTGAGTAATAAATGTGCTATTTGAAGAGCAAATTTTATATCAGTGATGTTAACTTTGACAATTCCATAATAACTACAGTATAGTATTTGGTTTATTTGACCAAACACTTTACAAATATGCTTCCTTTAAATTTCCTAAGATTCCGAGCTCTATTTAGACCTTATGACCTCATTGTATATTTAGTTACCACAGCAGCCTCTGCAGTTACAAATGTAAAAATGTTCTCTCTTAAAAATAACTTTTGACAACACTGAGCAGCTCCTTAAGTCCAAAACAGACAAAACCCCAGATCCAAGAACAAAGTCCTTATTACGCATACATTTGAAGCCACCTTTAGTCTCTGCTTTATGTTCACCAACCCTTATGCCCATCATCCATGCCTCCTGTATGTCTGCAATAATGACAGGCACAGATCCAGAGTTAGACCTGCTGGGAAAGAAGCAGGCATAAGGTCTATGCATAACAGTTTAGGAGGCCAAGTGGTGAACTCCATGTAGAGACGAAAGCCATGATAGCACCACACAAGACAATATCCATCTAAGGAATTGCTTTCCTCCATATATCACACGTATCCTTGCTCCTGCATATGCCACAGACATACACATCTGTGTTCTTTCTCCATCCATTCTTCCACTTGCTTTGCTGCTTCCTATGTATAGGACAGTCTTCAAAAGTCATTTGCCATCTGGTCTACACACAACCCAGTCTTTCCTCAGCAACAACATGCACACTCTACATCATTACCGATTCCCTATTACTCAGTCCCTTCTTACTAGACCTTCTTCCTGAAGAAATAGAATTTATTTCTCTAGTGGCTCTTGAAAATACAGACTTTGTCTCTCTTTAGACTAATGAAAACAAGACAGACAAAAGTCACCATGAGTGAAACTGCACAGCTGATGCAAGCACCTGGTATAGTAAAAACAGGCACCTTAAACCAACTCAGGTGACTGAAAGGGTGTCTGGGAAACTCAGTTTTCTCTTACTTCTCATGTTTATCCAGTTCTGATGGAGATCTTTACACTCAACAGGTTATCTATATACTCAGTAATCTTAATCTTTATTATCAAGTTTACCATCTTTTGAAGGATGGAAGTTAGGCTCATGGCCCATCATTCATTTTTAGACCCATTTTTGTGTATAGGACAGACTTCTGCAACCAGTTGCCTTATTAGTATGCAGATCCATGGCCATTGTGGGAGATCACAGCCATATGACATCTGTGCTCCTCCAGATCTGTCACCTTCCTCCCAGTTTTTAGCACTCCTTTAAGTTTTCAGAGCTAGCAGCCTTGCTTCATTATAACCAAGGTTTCAACCTTTCCTTCCTGCTCCTGAAGGAAATTCTGAAATATTCCCCAATTGCTGATGTATGCAAATCTCTTATCCTAAGAGCTAAACTAAGCCATTCCTAACTCAGTATTATGTTATTTTCTGTTTATGAGCAACAACTGATCATCAGCACCTTAAAAACTCCCCATCTATTACACATTCGACTACAACCAGAGCACATAATTTCGAAAATGTTTTAATTTTATGAAAAGTTATTAACAGGCAACTGCCAGATTATTAGCAGGCAGCTCAAGTATCCTATTTATCCAGACAATAGCCGTATCAACACTGTAGTGCAAGCTTTTCCCATACAATTCTATCAATTTATTTCCATCATGCCCAAGAGAAATTCCAATAGAGAAAAGGGATTGTAATGAGTCCATGAAGCCTCATTCACACCAAGCTGTTAAAGATAATGATTCAGAGAGGGAGAAGAGGCTGTGGGGAAGCATCCAGAAGCTAAGGAGTAGGGTGTTAAACAAGCAGTGCCTGCTTGCAAAATTCAGATAAATACCAGGCAAAACCCCAATATTTACTGGTCCCGCAGCTTCATGCATGTATGTAGGAGGGGAAGTTCAGGTTTGTTGCTTATTAAAAGAAAAAAGCAAAAAAAAAAAAAAAAGCCCTGTTGCACATCTGTGGTCTCATTTGGACCCTACCTCCTGAAACCACAGGCATTTTCAGCAGAGGGAGGACTGTTAAAGGTGGAGCGTCTATACAAAGGCGTATTACAAACAATAATGACTTGCAGCCAACTGAAATTCAACCTTAAAACAAAACCCCATCTCTGCACCTCTTGTAAGAATTACCACTCCTATGACTAAAATAGGCAACTTATTTTGCCCTCTTCATTTCATGTTTTTAGTTTTACCTGTGGAGTTATTCATCAAACCGCATACAGTGGCATATTCGATTTACAATGTGAAAGGCATATGGTAAAAGTCATTCAACAGAAAATGCACCATTTGAAAATGCCCAATCATTTCCCAACGATGCTCAACTGTGTGGTAACAGTCATGAGCTTGGTGAACCCAGGAATTAATAAATTAATGTTCCAGATCTGTTAAACTTGTGGTTTGGAGGACCTTGTGCAACATAAAAAGAACTTCCATAGCAGTCAGATCAGATCAGTGAAAACAGGTAAGGGAATCCAGAGCTGCAGAAAGCATTCTGAAAGACAGGTAAGAGTTAATGGTCTCATCTTTATGTGAGAGAAATGTCAAAGCTCCATCACACTTGGACAAGGCATTGCTATAAATTTAAGAATCGGAATAGGGGAAGGTCAAAATAAAACATTGATTGTACTGTCTGGGGTGACAAGTACATTACTTCTTGTAGGAACATGCTACAGATTCCATGACAACAATAAGAACTAAGATATTTATAACTTTGAAACAAGTCTGTGTCTTAATGACACCATTTGCATTCATGGTCCAAGGATAATTTCAGAAAGTTTTGCAAGGAAGTACCTCAGCTGTTTAAGGGATTAGATGTGCTTTTGTTCATGTATGACCTACAGTTTGACAATGTGTTTGTAAAGTGACATTCTCCAGGTTTGTAACTTCCAGCAGTGCTGGGTGCTTTAAGCAATGATGAATCTCAGTCCTACAGTGTAGGAAGACTGATCAGTTTTGATGTGCTTGTTGTGCAACAAGGGAAACATACTGATCTGTGAAATCTAAATAATCATAATCTGTGCTCCCTTACGGAAGTCCAGAGAGATGACAGCGGTAGCTCTTATCAAATTTTAGAATAAATACTTTAGAATATTACCACAAAATATTACTACAAGCAAGGCTTGTTAACAAGCATAGCAGTACAAAACATCTCTTTATTGCACTCAGACTTCAGTTTTCCTTTTTGAGGTGTCTTCCTTCTCTTCCATCTTGCCTCATTCACTGGTGTATATACAATATACACACATTTTTGTCAGAATCTACCTTCACAATACAAAGAAAAAACTGACACAAACAAAATGTTTTGAATGGCTGCCTAGATAAGGGAACTGCATTTGCTAAGCTCACTGCTTAAGAAGTCTCACATGCTTTACAACCTACAGTACTGTCACAATCCAACCTATCAGGAGACCAAGAGAGGCTTGCTTGCTCTCTGCAATATCCTAATTGCACTGCTGAAAATAGCACTTGAAGATGTAGATTTGTCCAATGCAGAACACTGGGGGAATGGCACAGAAAAATTATTAGAGAAGTGAATTATGTGTCAAATGCAAATAAAAGACCAACAACTAAGTCTCCCACTGCAATCACAGGAAAATAATTATGCACATTACATTCATTTCCCTCAGTGTTACTGTAGAAGTATATATAAGTTCCTACTAAATTTATTTAAATTCTATGTAGGCATGGAAGGATTCATCCTGACATTATGATAAATGATAAAACAACATTAACATAAACTTACTTATATGAGAATCCCTGCCGACAGAGTATATGCTTCTTCATCTTGTTTTTACGTTCTCTCTTTCCAAGAGGCTCAGCCAGGGGTCTCATCAATTCTACTCATGCAAAAGAAGAATGGCTTCAATAAAGCTTGTATAAATTCATCCTTCTAACTAAAAGGCAATATATAATAGTAAGTGGATTTTGATAAAACTGGTAGATCAGAATAATAAAAATTAAAACCAAAGTTATCTATATCATTCAAGGAAAAGACTACTAGTTTTGCAACAAACAGCACAGTACATATTATTCTTTCTACTTGGCTATGCAAAACTCTTGTGTTAACAGAAGGTATCTGGCTGTGTTTGTTCAGTTTAAGTTAGCAAGAAGGGACTTTACTGTTATCTGTACTGTCCACTGTTAGAAAACAAACTCCAACAAGAACTTTTCTTTCCCACTGACATCCTTCTGCTCTGCTTCAGACCCTGGAATGGTTGTTCTGCAACTCAGCCAGAGCTTGGAAGTCTCCTGCACAGTGTGGTGAACTCTACCTACTTGATTCAGGTAACCTCACTACAGTGTGGTTAAAGAAATTAAAATCTACCACTACTTAAACCTGTGGTCATACAGTAGAGCAAATTAAGCACCACAGATAAAAGTCTTAAGACACTTTTAAAAAGAATCTCCTTGACACACTTATTCCAGAAGCATACACTCAAGCAAAGACAGCTAATCTCGGAGTACAGTGGTAAGACAACTTACATGGAATACTTTTACCATTGTTTAAGTCTCAAGAATACTTCATTTCTCCCTTTTGGAGATTTAGAATTTTAAAAGCCTAACATGGACTTCTTTTAAAAAAAAAGTCTTTTACCTCTTAAACTGAAGTGCAGCTACTTTGTTAAACAGAAACACACAAACAAAGCAAGTTAAGTGTTGGATTAGCAACTGGCGGCTCTTAAAAAACATTCTCATTAAAGTTGTTCAGATCACCAGAAACAGGTTTTATGTTTTAAAAATTAAGTTACAGGGGAAGCTTCCTCTCTTGTACCATATCCTCGAGGACCTGCAAACACTGTTGTTGGCGTCAGTGCGTTAGCAAAGCAAATGCCGGCAAACTGCCTCCCCTTACATAACTGATTGATTTATCGGTTTAATAGAGCTGCAAATGGAGACAAATGTTCCTCAAGCCTTAGCAGTGAACTACAAGCAAATAATAGACAACAAGCTCTGATGCAAAATTGAAAATATAAGTACTTGTGAAATACAACATATGTTACATTTTCCTGTCAGCAGCCTACGGAAAATCTGACTGCTGTGATTTCTAGCTACATGACTCAGTCTTTGAATTCTGGTGACAGAGCCTTGTAACATTAATATTGGGTGCCCTTGCTGTTGTCTGTAGGGAGCACCCACATGTTTTTTATTACATTTTGCTCAATTTAAACCAGAAAGAAGCCAGTAGATGGGAGCTAAAAACAGTGCTACAATGCACTAAACCAAGAGAGGATCCTCCACCTATATAGCAAGCCCAAAATTCTTTGCAATCACTTGATGCTTCCATATTCACAGCATTCAGAAAGCTACCAATGCATATTATTGCATGTACAAGATACGAAGTGCTGGTAATGTGTAAAATTCCTCTATAATTCCCAAAAGACTCCTTGAGTACTTTTCCCCCTCCATCTAAATACATCACTGTCATACTACTCCCATCTTTTTTTTCTTTGCAAGACTGTTCTGGCACATCATGCCATTTCTGTCTAGAATTTCCCCTTCCTTCTTCACATCCTTGCAAATTTAACAGAACATTTGCTAGTTAATTCTCCTAAAAGCAAGCTGCATTGGAAAAGCATAGATGTTATCTAGCACCCAGGCTTGAGCCTGTAAGCATTTGTAAGATAAAGGTTTTCAAATGATAAATTCAGTTCTTACTCATGATTAATTATATTTTTGTAATGCGCAAAGTTTCTAAGTAAAACCTCAAAACTTCAGCCATGACATAAGTATTTGAGATGCTGTTTTTAAGAGGTATTAAATTTGGGTAACTCAAGGTATTTTGGAGACAGAAGTTGTGGTGGGGAGAGTTTAACTTTAGATGAGCATTCTGTTTCAAGTACCTGAAAATATTCAGCTTCGGCTTCTTTTTTATTTTCCTTCAGGTTTGCCTCAACATTAAAGAAATTTTTTTTTAATTGCAAATAATAGCAAGTTCTCATTCAAGAATGAGAGGGGATTTCAACACATACATTGTTAAAAATACCTTTTGTTTTTGTGGCTGAACTAATTCTGTTGTGTAGGAATTTTGGTCTTTAATGGAGAAGAAAAAGTATTTAGCTGAAAAATTTCCAACCATTCCTAAGTCTTACATAACTGACCCCCAGACCTCTATTCCACCTTTCATTACATACTGGCAAATGCAGCAAGGAAAATGCCAAATACCTATAGACATTCAGCAATATCTCTGTAGGCCTTAAAATCCTTTCCCAGGAGCTGTGGATTTAGTAAAAGTCAGACACATCATCTGCAATCTTGTCTGTAGCCTGAGGGACATAAAAAGACATCAAACACATGGGATTTGTCTCATAATAGTAGTCTTTTGTTCTTGTTGTTGCTTTTGTTTTTAAAGCAGTGATTGCCCTTACTGTATCCATTGTAATAGTCAAGATGCACCACAGTATGGCCTTTGCCCTGTCTCCTGCTGCATGGCAAGACCAAGGAAACAGAAAAGAGCATCCCAAGTCCCTATTATGTCCATTGAAGTCATCAGTCTTGTGTATTCAAAATGCTCCTTCCTTCTCCTGATAGTCTAGGAGCATATGCATGTGCAATGTCTGCCTACTGGATTAAATGCACTAAATGTTTACCATACTGAAGAAGCAAACGTTGAACTCTGGCACTTGGTGACTTCGCCTTGGTATTTTTCTCAGCTTGCCTTCCTCTGTTAGAATTAAATCAGTAGGCTGTATCCTCAGCCCTTCTTTGAGAAAATCATCAGATTAAAATTAGTTTTTATACACTGCAGATAAACATAACTAATTTCAGTGAAAATTCTACATCCCATGAAACTGAACTTTACTTGCTTTCAGTCTTCAGTCTTTTAAAGTATCATAGCAGCAAATTTTAAAGTATTCATACAGCAAATGATCTACCCAGCAGACAGCCCAGACAGAAGCCATGTGTGTCCTAGCTTTACAGCAATACAACCTGCGTACACCTGACAGCTTGTCTACTGCTGACTCCTAAGACCACATGCTACTTGGAAGCAGTATCAATGTATCTAGTATTAAATTCTCTAGTTTCTCATATTTTTGTCTCAGGAGCATATTTTGAAGTAGTTAGTTAAAAAACTTGAAAGGAAAGAGAAATTCAGTTCATTCTAGAATCCTACCTACCCTAAGTTGAGCAGTTTTTCAGAAAAGTGTCATTTCCCTGAATCAACTTTCACACTGGCTAGACCATTACAAACCTAGAATCGCATTTTGGCTTGAAAAAGCCAACTTACTGAGCAAGTCAATAAATAATGCTGTTCAGTATGGTCAATAAATAACCAATTTAGCTCCTTTCCAAATCCATTTACAAGTAATCATGCAGACATTAAGTGGTTTTGTAACCAATGCCTAATGGTTACATAATAAATTTATTACTATTAGAGTTAATATTCCTGTTATGCTAGGAAATGGACCAGCATGGTTCATCACCATCCCTAATAGTCTTTTTATGAAATAAAAGGAAGGCTCTCAGGCAGTGATCAGTATACCACATGAATAAGGCTTCTCTAATGCGCTGTTTCTCATTTCTGAAGAATAATGCTCAAACACAGATGTCATGGAACTGTCATGTCACGTTATGACAGATTTGTTCTCCCAAGTTTTGTCTGAAGAATGCAGTGACTGCAGCAGACTGAACACAAAGAAAACTAGAAATCTTTTTTTTTTAAAGTACAAAAATAACATATTATACATACATATAACTTTCTGCCATTGCATTTCCCATTGAAATGTACAATGTTAGTTTTCACCTGTCAATTAAAGCCTTTGGGTCCTACACACACATTTGAGAGGCCTCATGCAACTTGCTTTGCAGTTAGAGTTGGATAAGAAATTGTCTCCATTCCAAGTTAGGTGCTCAGGACAGAAACCAAGCAGAAGAAAAGCTATTCTGAAATCCCCTTTTTGTTCCTTAAGCTATGGGTGGGGCTATGCTTACTCCTAACTCGCACTTTATCTGAGTCCCTTTCCAGGGATANCGTTCCTTAAGCTATGGGTGGGGCTATGCTTACTCCTAGAACTTGGTACAGCCTTAGTTAAGCCCTAACTCGCACTTTATCTGAGTCCCTTTCCAGGGATATACTTCAGCTATATTTCCATCTCACCCTTGGGCTATTATTTTCCTTATACTGCCATACGTTCCTCATGTCAGGGCTAGCAGTAGGGCTGGTATGAGCCATTACATGGATTACCTCTCCAGTCTGAAAAACAGCCATGGGCAAGGATATTTATTAAGCAGTTTCCTCACTCTAAAGTCCCTTTTATATCACTGGAGCTGGGGATTTAGCATATGAATCCCTTCTAATTTCCAGAGAATGTTCCTTGGCATGTTAAGAACCCATTTTTCCCCTGCTACTTGCTAAAACTTCCTACAAAATGCTTAAAATCCCTCCTCACTTCAGCTTCTCTTCATATATCACAAAGCGGAAAAAAAGCATTTATAAAACAAAATGCACAAGCTTACGGCCATTTAACTAATATATTGAATTTAAGGAATATATATGGGAAGATTTATTTTTGTCTGCTACCTTCTACTGTTTTAGCTATGTGCATCCCAAGCATCCCAAGACTGTAACAGCCCTTGATGTCATCAGTGTAGAACATCAGTGATATCTTGGACACACGCTCACCTAGCCATGAGTGCCCACTCTGCTGTGAGCAAGGAAAGCGACTCATCATCCTCGGATACCTTGCAGAAACACCTCTGGTGACTGCGAAAGGAATTATCTTTTTTTACTGACAAGGCATATAAAAGATATGAAAAAGAAACAATACTGCATCAGTGTCAATAGCAATAGAAATTACTTGCTTAATCTGCCAGTAGCCTGAGGTAGAGAATGTCACTGAAAGCTTACCTTCATAATATTGCATTTGCAGGCAAAGCCTTGTCAGTCAACAGTCTCTTTTATGGTTTCATACATCTAATCTATCACTGAAGAAAAGTTTTAATAAAAGTAACTGACAACATCATTCCCTTCCTTGTCACCATCTTAGCCTGAATCCCTGTCTATTATGGATATACTGAGATTACCTTACTTGGGATAGCATTTGCTAAGAAAAAAAAAAGTACCAATACTGCCCACACCCATCTTTTTCCTGCTTCACCTGACTGAGTAATCATTTATAAGAAAAACAACATTAAGCCAAAACATAAAATTTAAGACCTGTTTATCCCTTGCTTAAATAAGTCCCAGTGAAGGGCTATAGCATGTGGGTTAAGGCTTGCACTCATCCTGCTCCAGTCAGGGACTGCTCCTCTTGCTTGGCAGGACAAGGATGGCTGGCTGCATGCAGTCTGGGCTCCTTGACAACTGCCCAGGTGGATTTTGGTATGGGGTTGGCCTATCTCCTCCTATTCTCATTGGCTTGGACTGCAAATCTGAACAAAGGCTAAGAAGTTAAGTGGAAAGGGATGTCCTTGATGTTCCTACCTGTCCTGGGAAAGCAAGTAGGAGGAAAGGTTCCCTGTTCCTTCTTTTTTTTCCAGCTAAAACATAAACGGGATTTTGGCTTCATAATCTTTACCAGTCAATGTAATTAGTATAGATCAGTAAAGCAGCTTTCATATCCTAAGGCAAGTCATGGCTTTGCACTCACTACTCATGCTAACGTGATTTTGAGCTGAGCGCGGCTAAACTGAACTGATTTTGGTGGAAGTGCTGCCCAAGTGAAGGATTCTGTCTAAGGTGAAGTTGAATAGCACTTGTTTCACATGTCCTATTTGAAGATATGTTTTAATTAACAGTGAAATAATAAGGGATATTGGTGAGAAAAGTAGACATCCGCTTTCTCCCCAGTCTTATCCAGAGTGAGAGCTATTACTGTATTTTGCCAGGTTTCTGGACAGGTTGAAGCTGTACTGTTGCTTGAAGGGTACTACACAGGAAGTATACTCAGTGAAGAACATATGCATCAGAGATCCTGGACATCCACAGTACATACTCTGGTTATAACGCCATGTCCATATTCATTAAAGTGTGAAACCTGTTCAGCTTACTGTTCATTCACTATATTAGTTGTTCTAGGCATACAGGGTTTACATAGTTATCAAGTTTTGACTTAATTATTAAAATTAACATGTCCAACTAAAATGATAAATTTATTAGCTATTAGTTGCTATCCACACATGAATGACAACAGTGGTGATATCACCAGTGGTATGTGCCTCACCAGATACTACATCAGTATTTACCCACAGAAGTTAAATTTTTCTTTAGGAGCAGCATTTGTCTTGTAGGAACAGTATTAAAAGCTGGAGTCTACTGAAGTGGAAAATAAGTTAGGATATTCAATGGCAATCTAACTTCATTCATAAGAGTGAAATCTACTGATGATTAAAACTGGAAAGGAGAAAAGTGATTATGAAGCCTCCCTGGTTTCCACCTTTTATCTCCATCACGCTGGCAGCAGCTAGTTCTTATCAGTCCCACTCAGCAGTAAATTCACCATTTTTAGAAAATTCAGACAGGCAATGCATGACCCAAGTGATAACTGTTTCAAATGCCTTTCGTGAGAGTGCTCACTTCAACGTTCTCAGTGAAAACACTGGTCATACAAGTTTCAAAGGTTTAGTGGGACTGGTTCCACAAAACAGTAGTGCAGGATGATACTGGACAGACTTGGCCAACATGATTAAAGAAGCCTAACTAAAAAGAAAGGAGGAATAGGAAATATTCCTCATTAATTTTATTTATCATTTCTCTTTTTCCTGCACAATGTATCTGGACAATGTTTTAAACTACTCTGCTCAATGAGGAGGACATCATTTTAGTCACTGCGATGCACTAAATCTAGAACAGCTCAGCCTCAGTATGGGAGAGAAACATACATCTGATGATCTGTCAGAGGGAGTTCTGCAGAACTGCCACTCCTCTAACAACAGGGCTAAAATTATGAAGGTGCCCAGACCGAAATACACCCTTTCTGGTTAATTCAATTTCTAAATCTCATCAGGAATGGGATACAAGTACAAGCTCTAATTCGTACTAATGTGAACAGAAATGGACACAGAAAGAAATGACTCATAGGAGAGACTCAAGGACCTAGGAAAGATTGTAGTGCTGTATCTAATTTTGGAAACGCTTGATGATTTGTATCTCCTCTTCCACTGCCAATGGAAATAATGAAAGTTAATAGCAGGTGCAGCAATGCTTCCTGGCAGTTCTGACCTTTAAAAGAAAGAACTTGGATTTACAGATGACAAGACTCATTGCAAGCACATCCCACAGGAGTAAACTTCTAACTTTCAGACTCACTAAGATTTACTGGAATACCCCAGCCCACACAGCAATATTTCAACACCCACAGGAAGAGGGTGTTAACAAACATCAATGTCTAAAATTTTTACCAGTAATTCCTGAGACCTTTTCAGCCTCCAACCAACATGATGGAAGTTTAATATTTTTTCTCATAAGATTCATTACCATTACACATTGCAAATCTAATACCAAGGTCTTTTCAGTTGCACATAAACACAGTACAAAGATAAACACAAAGCAAATGGGGATCACCTGATAATAAAGTCTAATGAAATTAATGACTTCTGGCAAGCAAAACAAATTTAAGCACTTACTGCAAGAACTTGCTTTTCTGTTGTTTCCTTTTCAATACGCTTCCCTTACTGAAACTAACCTGAGTTACAGCTGTAGGTATTTCTATACAGATTTATGGTACTTTGGAGATGTATGTTCTACTACCTGACACTGCATTAGCACTTCTACCATGTGGAAAGTCTATGGGTTCACAGCAGTTTTAAAATCCTTAACTTATAGTTAAGCATCTACATTGTCAAGGGTTGTATGCACCCTTCTTCTCCATCCCCTGTCCCTGCCCCTGGAGCATGAGGATGCGCCACCTCCTCTGAGTGGAGCCCCGACGGAGAAGGGAAGAAAGGGGAGGAGACGGCCTGGTGGCCTTTGGGCCTCTATGCCAGTGCCTGTTAATGTGATACATGTGCATAGACATACATTATGCTGACTTACAATCCATATGAGCAATAAATTAGGTTTGGATCGGATAAGCAGTGCAGCGTGTTGAACCAGACTTCTCAGTGGCAGTTTCCAAACATTCTCTCTCCTTTTTATTTTAACAGCTGCTGTTATAGCTCTCCTAGTTTTATCACTGGTCTACCTGGGACCCAGAGGCCAAGAGATGCTTCAGTTCCTGCTCTTTTCCCACAAATCCTCTGAATATTATGTTTTTTCTTGACATGTATGGCCATAACAGAAAGAAGATAGATTACAAAAGTGAAATTCCTCCTTTCTGCCTGCCCTTAAATCCTCCTTCTGATTCCTAAAGATGAACAGTTGGACAATTACAATCGACCCAATATACTGTACTGCTGTTTCTCTGTTGTGCCCTTCCTCAATGTTTATCACATATTTGACATAGTAAATCCTGGGCACTGACTCCTAACATCCAAAGATAAACTGAGAAGCCTGCCTTGCTTGCCAGTACCCAGAATGTTTATCCAGCACTTCATATCCCAGAGCGCCATTCACTGATTGTACTCAGCAATCCAATGGACTGTTCCCCACACATTTCCTCCAAGTAGAGAGAAAACCCATTTTATTAGAAACAAAATACTATTTAACTCACAGTAAGGCACTGCCATAGCAAAAAGGGGTTTTTTCCCCTCCTCATAATATGTCATGGCAATTTTTTATTTACAACAGAATTTTACCCAAAGATCAGTGATTAAAATTTGCTGCAGGCTAGATAGTCATAAATTTTCAAATGTCACCCACCTAGTTTTAAGATGTTACATACATTACATTTTTAATTAAAAAGCACCACAACTGCAATAACTTGAGCAGGCCAGAAAACTCCATGAAATCCAGCTTGCAACTACACTGAAAACAAGACACTGAATATTTCTATATATACCTGAATTTGCCTCTAGTTATTTTCAAGCTTCTCTGTTCTTCCAGTTAAATAATTATGCTCTCTCAGTCAAATCTGAAAGAAGTCCCAGAACAAGATAGCCTCTGAACTCTCAAGTTAACAGTAGGCCTCCCAGTCCTATAGGAGCCTGGGTTGATAGCCAACTAGTTTTCTTTGCCATATAGTGGCACATAGGCCTCTAGAAACAAAGTACTATTAAAACAAATAAAACCAACACAAATTTATTTTCACATTTATAAGGGATACAATTTTTCACATATTAAGGCATTTTTAAAGTAATTCATAATTTTTAAAATGCAATTTATCTGACCTTGACAACGGAGTAAACCTACACCTAGCAATGTGAAACCTTTCCTTCTTGGACTGCTGTGGTCAATTTATGCCCATTTTCGAGACAGCACCTACCTATCTCAATGACTTGCACAGGATTTTTCTTTGAAGTCTTGCTTCTTTAAAACATGCTTAACTTCAGAAAGGCAGGCAGTATAAGTACTCAGTACTTCGTTGTAAAGACATTGAGAAGCTATTTTCTTAACTCACCTAACCATTCCAATGGAAAAAGTGCAGAACAATAAGGATCCAATATCTGTTAAGAACTGAAGAACACTGTGGCTTCTGATCAGCCAAATATATAATAAGTATGTCCTAACTCTATCGCAGAAGCCTTGATAATGTTTTGTTGAATCAGATCCAGAGTTAATCCAAGTCAAATTTTGTTCAAGGAGTGATAGTGCTCTGAACAAACTTTAGGCATATAAGA
The DNA here is from genome assembly GCA_013399015.1 of Galbula dea. Taxonomy (NCBI): domain Eukaryota; kingdom Metazoa; phylum Chordata; class Aves; order Piciformes; family Galbulidae; genus Galbula; species Galbula dea. Next base: position 2,355,903 of record VWZX01010273.1, read on the forward strand.
AGCAGAAAGAATGTTTATTGACTTTTATTGATACTTGCCTATTTTCACACTACAAAAATATTCCCAGTGTTGTGGACCCTCAGTTCCAGAACAGTGAGGAAACACTTCTACAAAAATGCTTCCAGAGTAGAATAAACAATATAAATTGTTTATTAACTTCTACTGCTTAAAAAATAATGGCTAATACTTAAACTTGATTGGATTGTGGGACCGAAACATTTCATTGGGAATCCTGGTCTGATCTTATTCATTGAAGAGCAGATTCTGCTCTCCTTAGAGATGAGTGCTAGTGTTTTTCCCTTGACATGTCTTCTGACTACAGCTAGTCAGAACTTCTGACTACAGGTAGTCAGAAAGACTATCTGTACTAACTGTACTGTACTGTTTCCATGCAGATACAAAGAAGACATGGCTTAGTCCAAGCCAGCATATAGCCCAATTATATTTTACCCCAAAATCAGGCCCATAAAAGTAAATTAATGCCTTTTTCACAATCTATGCCATCTTCCGCAGCACGATGCACGGATCCACCTCCCTTTCTCTTGTTCCACTATACTGACTGGCAAGTGGAGATTGCTTCAAGTGTAGGCTACAGAACAGTCTTACTCTCCTTCATAGTAACTTAGCAAAACAAAAAGCTATAGCCCACAAAGATATTATTAATTTCTTTTATTGACTGAACAGTAAGATACAAGGTGCCTAGCAGCCCCTGCACCACAGGAGAAAAGAGACTACTAAAATAGATGCTATGACCAGCAATCAAAAACACTAAGTAATGAAATAAAACATACAAATTATGGAAAGTAAAGTTAAAAATCAATATGCTGCTTTTCTGGAAGACTGTGGTTAGTTTTAAAAACAGTAGGTTTTGCTGAATGTTTATTTAGCTATGTATTGTTAGTGAAGAATTCCAGACTATCTGGAGCCTATTCTGTAATTTGATCTAGAAACCTCTAGCTCAAAAATAATCCCTATGGGAAAGCACAAACATACCTACCACAACCTCATCAACAAGCTTCTGGTATACACTTTAGATAAAAATGCCATCTCTACCTACTGAGAAATCTGAGACAAAAAATAAAAACCAAACATCACAGTGAAATGCAAAAATACTAGGTATAATTTCTTGAAAGATCAACATGAGAAGAGGAGAGTTTAGACCAAAAATCCTGATGAGCAGCTTTACCTTCTAAATATTAAAAGATGCAGTTATTCAACAGTGTCAGATAATCACCATAATGATAAAGATACATCTTCTGGTCTTTAACAGGAAGCTTAAAGTAAGACAATACCAGCAGAGGATGAGAAGCCCTCATCACATTGGGGAAAAAAACAGAGCATCATGGAGAAACTGAAAAAAAAAATTGTCCTAAAATATAACCCGGAATGATGCCATAGTCAATAGCTAGAAATACAGAAACAAAGACATATTAAACTGGGGCTTAAAATACAGTATTAACCAGAAGGGGAAAAAAGAGACAGCCTCCTATTACCTTAAAAGCTTATCTGCTTCATCCCACAGATCTGAGGACAAAGGCCAGCAGAACTCGACAAGAGTCACTGGTAGTTTATATTGGCAATGCAGCCACAAACATGGAGCAAAGGAAGCAAATATTGCTCCTTTCCTTCCTAAAAGAGCACTGCCATTTAAAAAACCTCTGAACAGCTCAAATATTGGAACTAGGCTCGTGTTACAAGGGCTCATGTCACTAGTATTATGAGACATCTGCATGGAAAACAAGTCTGACTAATGTTTTCTGCATTCACTGTTTCTGTTCCTTTAGCACATTACAGAAATTAATTCAGTAAGGCCAAAAGAAGCAGCAGTAATATTATACATGCAATATTTAAATAAGGTTTTGGTGTTTCAGAAGGAATAAAAATAATTCAAGTTTTTAAAGGCCAGATGCAAAAAGACAAGGCCTACACAAATAATGGAAATAAAACTATGGAAGAAGGAGCCTTAGGTTATAGGCTTCTTGACTCACTTTTGAATCTTGGGAGAAATGGTTTGATGATTTTAGAATATATGGATCTATCTGCTTATATTTCTGGTTTAGTAAGCTAAAGTCAAATTGATAAAATCATGTGGCTTAAAGCTAAAGTAACACTAGCAAAAACTGCTAAGACAGTGAAATAAAAAAAAACCACAAACATTTCTCTCAGGTGAGCCCAGACATTTTCTCCAGTCGTATAACTTTTTTTTCTCTAAATATATTTTTCTATTGATTTCCAATGCTTACAATGAATCTGGTTTCAAAAAACATCAGCCTCTGCAAAACCATGTTCTGTTCTAAATGAAAGAAATATAGATACCAAAAGTCATCACTCAAACAACATAAATATAAAATGTAGATGTGAAAATATCTGTGAGACAAACAGTACTATTTTACCTGCTTACCCAAAGGTGTCTAGTTTTTTCATTATACAAATCACAACCATGCATAGGCATTTTGACAAACCCAGTAACAGGGGACAGTTCACAGCAAATACTCTACGCTCAGGAACATTTAATTATTTGACAAAGACTTTTCATGGGATACTTACTTTTTATTTCTACCACATAAAACAGAGCTTCTAGATAAAACTCTGTCTGTGCTTAGGAAGCTGGAGTGAAAAATCCCTCCTCTAAAATGGCTGCGGAAATTTACTGTGGCCACTTGCGAATTTAAATACTTCAAATTGTTCATTAAGGTATGCTTGAGCGTAAGTGTTCACTGCCTTCATTAGGTTCTATTAAATCTCATCTATTTACAAATACATCTCCATGGCTTCTACAGCTCTGACATGTTCTGAAAGGGAGAGCAATACTTCCATGATCTAAGCTGATATTCCTTCTGTAATAAAAATAACGGACAAGTAATGCAAAGATATAATTCTGCCAGAGGCTGTAGCAATATAAAACACAAGAACAAAGCCCTGAGAGCATCACTATAGTTAAGAGTATCTCAGTGCTTTTGTGATAAACTCTGATGTATGGTTCAGGCATGCTGAACTACAAGAGGCTCCAACTCCTTCTAAAGGACAGGCTAGACGTAGATCCTTACACACAACAGAAGAACCACAAATAAATCAGATCATTTGGAACTGAGTGTTAAACAAAGAACATACAGCTATTTCAAGGACATAGGCTCTGGATGGACAGAGAAGCTGTTTCCCTTGGCTGCATACTTCCTGTAAAATGAGGGGTTTTTTAAGAAAACGAAATTCTGTGCAATTATGTCCACACATACTCCTCAGCAGATGGTCAAGGCATCTGTACTGCCTTAAACCTGCTTCAAAAATTTAACAGGTTCACTTGATGGATCTACATTCTTCCCTCTCCTTTGGCACACTAATTTCATCACTCCCAGCAATGGTTTTACTAAGCGTTTCACAGATGTGCCACAACTTGACAGCTATACAATTTATTCTTACTAACAGCAGAACTAAATGCACTTATGTGCCATCACACTTACCAAAGTCTGACGCTTACCAAAGTCTTGCCCTAAGATTATAGAAGCATAAAATTTCTTTTTTTGCTGCAAAAGAGCAAACTCAAAATTGATTATTTTTCCTTCTTTCACAAGGATCTTGTATCTGGTGCTTGATTTAAGGATCACTTTTCTAAGGTAAGCTGATGCAGACTAGCATCAATGATTATTTGGTGCAGTGCCCTTCACTGCATTCATTTTACCATTTGTTTTCTTCAGAATGTATGACAAATAATCCAAATCTTGAGTGAAACCTTTACAACTAAACAGCAGCAGCAACTAGATCAAGTTCTCTGCCAGATGTGATGGTATGGCTCACTAGTGTCAGTGGAACAGCATGCAGTTTTACCAGCAAAAAATGTAATCTTGTGGTTTTAGCCAAAGGATAGCTAGAGGACTGTAAATTTAATGGGCTAAATAATTCCAACTATACCTTTGGTTCATTCTGTACTGGAAAAGATATTCTTGCAAGGAACATCTTCCCATATCTACTATTCACACAGATCTCTGGGGCAAACATGCACCTCCAATCTATTGTATAACAGCAGGTAATGAATAATCTCACATGTTCTCTCATTAGGTTCACGGTATCTTGAAATAAAGTTAGAATAGAACTGTAAGATATAGTCTATTATTTTTATAAACAGGTTTTTTCCTGTTTCAGTGACAGACGTATAAAAAAGTGGATGTATCCTGCGGAAACTGTTGTTTCTCTCAGTCTTAGCACTCTCTCAGCACTTTTAGACATGATACAAAGATATGATCCAAGCCCTATTAAACTTAACAGAAGAGATCTCAGCAAGCTTTGAATCAGACTTGTAAATTAGATTCCGACCCCTTTCATAGTGTGCAGAGGATTTATGGTCTATACAGCCCATCCCTGCAAAGCTAGGACATTGTGAAGTCAGTGTTTTACGAATCTTAAAATAACTGCCAACAGGTAGTGCAAACTATGCTGTTCAGTTAAGCATATTCTTGAATTCATACTTATTCATCTAATTTCACTTAGCTGACCCCTCATGCCGATTATGCTTTCTTCATCACAGTAGATCTAGGCCGCTTCCCTTTCTGTCAGGATATGAAGCTCAGGCACAAGAGAGCAAAAAAACCTGTTTGGACATCTAATCTCAGATTAATAATTTAACATGCAGTTTTAGCAATTTTTTCTTACATTACATGAAAGGAAGCAAAAGATGAGTGTTTAGCAACAGTCATCCTTAACTATTATAATCTGGGACTTCTAGTTAATATTTAAAGAATACACATAGAGAGAAAAAAATGTTTGAAGTTTAACTGAATTTTACCTGTCTCCACACAGTTCAGCCATAACCTAGAATTATATCATGCTCAGTGATATCATATTTGCTTCCAACTGAAGTAACCAAAGACAAGACACACCAGCCCCTCAGCTTTACTTTTCACATACTGATTTAAAACATATACTCCCAAACCACTTATTTTCAGAGTTAATGTTCTTGTTTTATAATCTATTTTCAAAGAACAGAACCCATAATATACCCTCAGACAGTTTTGTAGTGCTCTCATTCAATGAAATTTTTTACCATTTATATGATTCCATTCTTGGGGGAAAATGTAGACAGAACAGAAATTTCACAAAAGCCACAGTTACTGGAAAAGAATAGCTAAATACCACTTGGCACAAGTACTCAGATCTGGATGTGTTTGCACAGGTCCAGAGGAGGGCCACAAAAATGATTAGAGGGCTGGAGCACCTCCCCTATGATGACAGGCTGAGAGTGTTGGGGTTGTTCAGCCTGGAGAAGAGGCTCTGGGGGACCCTTAGAGCAGTCTTCCAGTACTTGAAGGGGGCCTACAGAAAAGATGAGGAGGTACTTTTTATCAGGGAGTGTAGTGGTAGGATGAGGGTTAATGATTTTAAACTGAAATATTAGATTTAGATTAGATATTAGGAAGAAATTCTTTCCTGTAAGGGTGGTGAGACACTGCAACAGATTGCGAAGGGAGTTGACCCACCCCAGGAAAAGTTCAAGATGGGGCTTTGAGCAACCTGGTCCAGTGGAACATGTCCCTGCCCACGGCAGAGAGGCTGGAACTAGATGATCTTTAAGGTCTTTTCCAACTCAAACAACTCTATAATATGATTTTATGATGATTCTTATTTGACTGGTATATTTGATCAACCATGTCACAGGATGAATTTCTATTTGGAAAATAAAACACTTTATCGGACCCAGTTGGCACAATAAGAGAATTCCGGTTCTATTTATAACTACTTGCAAATTACTGACCTGTCAGGGTGACTTTGCTATTCTTCGACACTTTGTTTTGCCATAGCTGCAAAGATTTTTCATTGCTTTGAACTTCAAAGTTTCCAGAGGTTTGCAGTGAGCTTCTGCATTGGAGGCTCCTGTTTGGTGCCTCTAGGTTTTCCACAATGTTTTCTAACAAATAGATCTGATTTTAATTAAAGGAGGTAAAGAAACAGACCAGATGCTCTATAATTATACAGATCCCTGGTTAAATCTTCTGTCAGAGGAAACATAGTGGCAACAAAACATTTGCTTAAACCTGAATAGCAGAGCACAACCAGGATCACGCAGAAGGGGTGAAGCACTCTCTTGGGTCACAGAGGTTTGTGATGCATTTTGATTCTCCTACATCTCCTTCAGGTGAAAGTACTCATTTACTAAAACTCTAAGGCTTCACTGCATGAATCTTCTTTCAGATATGTCTTATGCCATCTCTTTTGTAAGATTCTCGTAAAGAAAATCAAAACTGATCTAGAAGCTGCCCAATTCATGCACCTATTTAGCATCTAAATAACTCATAGTTAAAGTATATTTGACTAACATAAGCATTGTGATTAACTGATGTACTGTTGGAATTTACACAGAAAGAATTACAGCTTCCCAAAAGAAGAACAAGAGCAGAACGGTCACATTTTAAAAACACAAGATAAATATTGTAGCACAAAAAAGAGAATTGAGCCTACAGAGAGTACCTTATAACCAAAGTTTTATAGGCAGTCTTGGCAGCTGTCTACTAGTGGGGAGTTACTGCTATGTATGTATAGAATTAATTCATAATCTACCATTTATGGTAGTTTACATTTGTTTAAAAGTCCTTCTTCCTACATGATTGACTGACATGCACCTTTGCTCAGATCAGACAGGGAGATCATTATTTAATTGAAAACAACCTCAACTTGCAAACTACTTGTATCTAATGGGGTTCTATTTCATTACCACACGGGCTGCAGTTCCAAGCCAACACTCATTACTTGCATGGTTTCATTTTAATGCAAACAACTAAGCATTGCTGAGAAGTTATTTATAATATCCTAAATATTTCATTCTGGGAGAACACATGCACTTTTGCCTAGAAAAAAGAAAAGATCTACACCATTCTGTATCATATAAAGATATGAAAGTCTGAATTCAGGACTTCCTTGCTTAAAACAATATAGGACATATAATTAAAGAGCACAATACAATACAATAAAGATTTAAGCCCTGTAGAGTGCAGTAGTGTGCTAATAAGCACAATAATATTTGTTTCAGCTTCACTCCTTTTAACCTCTTCAAAGATTTAAATGTATAGGCAACAGTGTCTGCTCCTCTCAAATGGGTGTGACCTCTACACAGATTAGGCTCTTATCACCACAAAAACTGATCTGCATCTTCTTGGCTTCCTTCCAGATGGTGACCAGCAAGTGCACCAGGGAGACTTACACATCCTCAACATTTTACCAGCTTAAATATGGCTTTTGGATTTATAACCAAATCATCCCACTAATATACACCTCTATTGTAATACCACCGTAAATGTAATTACATGAGATAAAGGCTGATCACCTGTTCCTCAGGTCCTGAGTATCCCTAGTTCTCTCCTTCCCCACTGGCACCCACCAATCTCATTTAATAGATGTGTGATGAAAGTTTTCTCTTTGCAAATATATGGAAACGTAACAGCATTTATCATTTTCAGTGAACAAGTATCACAGTTACTCTATATTACTAAGCACTGGGCTCATCTTTCCCAGTTATCTACTCTATCTATCTCTCATTTAGGTTTGGTTTTGAAACTGAGACATTTAGTGCTGCACCATAGGTTCTCATCAGTTTCTAGGTTCCACATGGTGGCTGTGGGAAGCCAAAGCAAAGTTAGGATTTCATGTCATGCAAGAATAAATCACCTCTGTGTCCTGTTCAGAGCTGCATGACAGAGGTGGTCTCTCCTATTCACTGTCTCGGCACACTCCCTGAACAAGCACATCTGCACATTAGCAGTTTAATAGATCATACTGTTTGTGGCTTTTACAAAAGAATTAAAGCAACGTATAAAAACAGAAACAGAATTGCTGAAAGCAGAGCAAAAAACAGTTGCTCCCCCTACTCTTGCCTAATTGCACTATGCTTGAATGTAGCAACACTGGCAGAGCTGGTATTACCCTGTCATAGTGTTCTGCAGCCTCCCACCCAACACTCCAGTATCACCTTACATCTCAAAAGTTAACTCCACGTGAACAGAAACTTAAGAAATTGCTATGACTAAGCCATTCATCAACAGCCACGCAGTCCCTGGTTTTAACTAATGAGCCATTTTTACCAATTATGTAATGTCCCATGTCCTTAATGCTCAAACATCTCAATAGCAACATATTCAGAAAGTAATTAAAATTCAGTTAGCTCAGTATTTGCATATTAATCTTTGCTTTCTAAATCACACAGAAAGGTATTTGAAAAGCTAGGAGTACTTTGATGTTCTTATAAAGTAGAAATGTTAGCATTACTAGATTTTAAAAGCCTTTTGGGCAATAGTTTTAAGACCACTGATCCTCATATATTTTCTCCCTGAAACTCCTTTACTGAGAAATCAGACTTTAAATCGCTTGATTCTATTACTGGCGCAATCACATAAACTGGATGGAGAGCGTACAGCCTGCAGTATTGCAGAGCAAAGAAATAGTCTAAAACAACAGATTTTTCAAAGCAAAATTTTAAATACATCCAAGATTAAAGCACAATACTGATTTTGCTGCTAGACATTTCCTAGTAAAAAAGGAGTGTAAATGATGGGATGGACTACCATGATCACCAAGTTGAATTTTCTTTTAAGTCCTAAGCATATGTAGTAGATGTTCAATGAAAATTTAACATCAACACCCATTCTGCTCATATACACATACACAGCAGCTGAAAAACAGACTATAATGTGTGTCTTCAGGATAAAAGATTAAAACACTTCAGACATCAGAGAAATAAAGAGCAAGCGTATTTAGCAGCACTATAGGTCTTGCGCTGTCAGAAACTTACAGTGAAGAAGCTGAACTAAGCTCAGGAAGTGAACTTTACTCCATAAAACTGAAGAGCACAGAAAAATAAAAATCCCAACAGGCTCTGCCAGTGTAAACAATGATGACAGGGTGTGGGGAGAATTCCTTACTCCTCTCTGATCTGGCAGCTGCATCTAGATGGTATTGCCAAGCACTGGCAGAAAACAAACAGGATCCTGAAATTTCCTACAGGAATGGCACTATAACATGTTCTAGAACAAAGGACTACACATGGTGACTGCTGATTAAACCAGTGAAACCCATTTATAACAAGAATCATCATCCACTAGAAAAAGAAGAAATTAATTTCAGACAATCTACTAAAAAAATAGCTTCTAACTTTTAATGGTGTGGGTTGAATTCGAATGTGATCAATATTGCATTTCATCATCAATAACCTCAATTACTCAGTTTCCTTAAAGGATGTCTCAATTTTCTGCTACAGACTAGCCCTTGAATTATCTTCCTCTTTAAAGCAGAATGTCTTTCAATTTCCTTTGAAAGCAGATAAGGCCAGACTTGTTTCACTGCCAGGATGAATGAGTGAGGAGGCAAGCAGCAGAGGACTAAGAGAATATCCCAGGCTTTATGTGACTAGGAGGTTAGATTCATCCGCTCTCTCTTCTTTTTACCAAAGAGAGTTGGAACAACGGAGGTGTGCTGACCTGCAGTAGCCAAGCCAACTTTCAGTGTTTGAACCTACTTTTCTAAAGTTCTACATGTTGCTATTCACATTTTCTAGTTCAGTTCTTAAAACATCCCAGAAGGCACGTGAAAGTGGAGACACCAGCCTCTACAAATGAAGATACTATCATGCACATTTCTTCTACTTTCTTAGACTCTGTGCTGGGATAGGAAGGAAAGGGCAGAACACAGAATTCTTTATCACAAAAGGGCCTGACTTCCTTCTCTTAGTACCATTTATATGCATGGCTTGCCTCCTCCAGCAATTTCAGAAAATGTGTTGAAAGCCACAAAAGTAAATGATGCCAATAGTAAGTCAATGTTTAGGATGCTGTACCATGAATCACTGAAAATTAGCAACAATAAAAATCTCTAGGTACATTAAAGAAGAAATTAAATGCTCAATTCATACATTCCAATGTAGAGAAAGTACAAAGATACAAACTTTAACATCTCTAAACATTAAGTTGAACAACTTGGGCTGTTAATAGGAAGTTATACTTGCAGACTAAAACTACCTTAGTCCTAGAAGCTCAAACTAAGTGACCATGTCTCAGTAAAACACATCTCAGCATGTTGAATTTTGAGAAATGAAAAGAAAATCAAGCTTATTCTTTTGTGTACTCATTAGAAAATCTTTAATAAAATTAAAATTCAAGTCTTTATATCTCTTTTTGTTATAGTGTTATGACAGACCACCCAATATTTCCTTGAAACAATAACCAGTAGTAAAGTATATTTCCTTCAGTACCTCAAGTATAAAATGAGACATTTCTCCAGGCAATCAAGGTAAATTCTTTCCTGATTTAAGAATGAAAATTGTCTTGCTAGCATTTTTGCCAAGTGGACTACCTGAATAGTTATAAAACAGTCATATGAATTAGTAAAATATCATCCTTCAGCTCACAAACTATGCAGTAAAACCAGAATTACAGGGAAAATCAAAATAAAAAGAAAAAATGCATCTATGTTCTTGGGAAATTCAACTGCACCCATGACAGCACAGTGAGGACTCCCATATTTCCAGACATTTTATTCCTTATAGGTAAGGTCAAATTGGTAGACCTGTTTTTAGAATCAGGTAAAATTTACCTCATTCCTTTAGAAGTTAATCACTGCTGACCTGAAATTAAAGGAATTGTCTGGAAGTAACTGAAGGCTAATGCTTCTAATGTTTCAAAGAGTAGCTCCTTCATCATTCCTGATGATTTATACAGGGAACAAAAAAAGAAAAAAAATTATTCACCTTTCTTATTTGCTGTTCCTATCTCATTTCAGGACTTACCCTAAAATTCTGACTCAGCCATTGACTTGAGAGAGAGTAGGATCAAGCCCTAATGGAATAAAAGCACTCCAGTGGACAGAAAGGGAAATACAGATGAATCTGAAACTGAAATTCCTGTAAGATATTTCTGTCTAGTGCAACGGAAACAAATTCCAGGGTTGCAGCTGAAGTCTCAGAAATGCAACTACAGTATGAACTGGAGCCACTATAATAATGACAAAGAATCAAAATAATGATACCGTTTCAATAAAACTCACAAAACTAATTACAGTCCTGGCAACTTATTTTCATCACAAAGTCTGCAAACATAGCAGCAAATGAATGAAACTCATCTAGTCCCATGACTGATGTTGATATGTAAATTCAGATAATACAAATGAACACATCCATCAGTTTCTCTCATATACTGGATAAAATAGAAACATAAAAAACTTCAAAATATCCTGAATGGTGCAGGCACTTTGATTCCCTGAAGCAATGCTGCCATCTTGCGAGGGAAATGCTTAAACCAAAGTCTCAGTTTTGAAGATTTATCCGAACTAGGGTTTATGAGACATTGAGGTAAGGAATCAACAGGGACAGGAATTAGACATAAATAGGTCCTTAAAAACATAGTGGAGATAATAAGCAATACTGTCCAAGAACTAAGAATTCTTAAAAGCAAGCTCTACCTTCAGTAACAAGTAGGACATTCAATGTTCTTGAAAAGAAACCAATTTGCCACAAAAATTAAGTATCGATCAGAAAAGTAAAATGCTTTCATAATACCTTTGTTATTTTTGGACTGCTGTTATTCTTTTAAATCAGCAAGAATACATAGCATTTCTTTCTCATACTTTAAACTCCTTTAAATTGTTAAAACTAAATCCAAACTTTCTTTCAGTTCAACTTTCTGCCACTCTTATTCTCCTTTCCCAAAATCAAAGTCAAAACACTACTAACTACACAGAAACAAACTGGTCAGGTGCTCCTGGAAAATAACAACAACAAAAAACAGGGTCTAAATATAACCTACAGTAAGTTATTCTAGGACTTCAAAGATACACAAGATGCACACATGACACTGTACTAAGGTCAATTCCCACAGTATCACAGAAGAACAGCATAAAAGTTTTTTCTATAGTGATGACAAAATCCTTCCCTATTTAGTTGACTTTTCTTTACAATTACAGAACTTAGCATTAGCATTGAAACATGGTCACTAAACTTCAATTATTCAGCTGAGAATCTAATAAACTATTCCCATCTCAAAAATCACAACAAGGTATATTCTTACAACATATCTTAACAGGCTTAACTGTATAACGGAGCACAGAGGTCTCTGGATATTACTGTGCAGAAGCCTTAGGGATAATACAGACCCCAGTAAGGTAAATCAAGTATTCTTTATCTCTGCCACAAGTGCAATAATTCCAACACAAAAGCATACTTATTTCCAACCCACTCCCTACATTGTACTATGCTGAAATAAGTCAGCCTTAATAACCTCCAGTGCATCTATGTAAATACATTCCTTTTCATTTGCTCAGCAGTGGAACAACACAGATGTTTAATTACTGGTGATGGATTTAGGGTTTTTTCCCCATTTTCAGGCATGGGATTCACACATGGTGTTCTAGAAAACACAGCACCTGAATCACCTCTCACCATAAATAAACAAGATTAATTAAGCAGTATTTGAACAAAGTCTACTTCATTAAATATACGTGTGACTTGGTGAAATCAGCATTTTCCCCTTACTGTGAAAACATTACACCTGCAGAAAGACGTTTAGTGGATCCAAATGTTTACATGTGCTTAGAAAAAATATGAAACCATCACCAGTAGCTTCTAATGAGGAAAACACTCCTGTACTATCATCACTTGTTCTTATTCTGCAAGGCAAACTGAGGTGTAGTCACTGAGTCAGCCTGCAGGTACTTCTTTACTCAATGAAGAAGCAGCTAGGGCTGTGGAACTTAGAAAAGTTTGCACTGCACATTTTCTTGCTGATTAATTTCTTTTCTATCTCACTGTTATACTGTAATAAGAAATTTGACTCTCTTCATCATAGGTTTCTCTGCCCAAAGACCCCTAAGAAAACTGAAAAATACCTCTACAGCATAGAGGAAACAAGGTGGAAGGTGTGTTTTTTTGAGGTAGGGTGGAACATGGGTTTCAACTTCTATGTTTGTCTATTAAAAGTTTTGTACACAGAGTGATACTGCCAAAACCAACTGGATTTAAAAAGCCTCCTACTCACTGCAGATTGCTTCAGTTTTCAAAGTCCTGTGATAAGCTCCCTTATTCCTCAGACCTCCTTCACTGAATTCAAGGCACAAATTGTAAGTTCTCATCTCCAGCGCTGCTAGACTAGTCAACAAAAGAGACACTGTACTGCCAGTACAGCTGCTTATTCCAGCGGCATTGGCTACTAGTAAACAAGCAACAGAGACGTCCTTATGAAACATCCTGTTCTTCTCAAACCTCACCCTGGTTCCATCACCAAAACAGCTCACAGCAGAATCACGAGCCTCCTGTTCGCAAGGAGTCTGGGTGACACCTAGAGCTGCTCCTGTGATTCACTATACTGGCTTTAGTTTTCTCAGCAGTAAAAGACTGTTGCGATAAAGAAAGTAAGCAGAGACAGTTTTGCTTGATCTAATGTTTTAGCATTTTTAGAGTATGGTAGATTTTCTTACCAACAGCTTTCTTAATTATCACTACCTGCTGCGGTACCAGGAAGCAGCTTTATTACTTTAGTTATCTTTCCTATAAAGGTCCGTGAAGAACAGTTTTGGTTCTTCGCAGAGTCTCTTCGGACACAGAAACAACAACAAAGCAGGTGGAGTGTGTCATCCTTTTTCTTTTACAGATGTTTGTTCCTTTCACGATCAGTGTCATAGCTACCCATGCATCCCCCCAAGCATCCAGCTTCTCCTTTACTTTCTAGAGATTAGATTTAATTTTCCTTTTTTCTCCCTTTTTCTCCCATTCTTTTCCAAACTTTGTTAATACAATGTTAGAGCATACTGTTAAAAATAGTCTCTTTGCATACCAGAGAGATATTAACCTACTCACCTCAAGCCTCTTCTGAGAGTGACAGAGGAAGGTCTAATTGTGCTCTCAATAAAATCTTAAGTTGTTTATTTTTTAAAAAAAGATTAAGACATGTTACAAATTCAAAGAAACAAAAGGTTATTATGCTGCAGCTAATATTTCACAACAGAATTCTAACATCTAGCTTCTCTTAATGTACACATGCAGTTTACAGTAGAAAAGGTTGCTCAAGTTACTCTCAGTTTTAAAAACCAGATCTCTGGGCTCAAGATACCAGCAGTCATCCATACTCTATCTCAAAGACTGGAATATTTGATACAACCTCTATGTTTAGATATTTCAGCTACTATAGAATGTATTTGTTAAGTAGTACTAGCTAATGTTAATAAATAAAAAGTAGCATATAATAAGTAAAACCACACTCTCCTTTAAAATGTAAGAAAATGCAAAATAGCGTAAGTGGATAATTAAAAATAATAAATTTCAGCTATTTCCAAGTTTTAAGGCTGCAGTAATACTAAGATACATTAAACAATAACAGTTACGGACTCTTGAAATGTACACAACCTAATAGTCATGGGAACAACAGGACCAAAAAACACAACCATGTATTTGAAATCATACTTCTCACATCTCCAAACTTTATACAGATGGAATACTGCATATGAAACATTGTCTTGGTCTTTTACTTTCCATCCAGCTCTTTAGTTCTGCCTGTCAATGTCTCACAGGTATTACGTTTTTAACAAGATTTCTTCATGTTGCATGTTAGTACCAAGTGAACTCTGTGGCTGAAACATCATCGTACCTAACTGCTGTTTTACAGTGTAATATTGCCTAGAAAAACAATCATGAAGCAGTCCCAGAGAACTGAGTGGCATCATTCTGTCATGTGACTGATTTGAAACAGCCAGCACAGCACAAGTAACTAGTCATTACTCTGAAATTTCCCAAAGTACCCTGTCCAATTCTTAACTGCTTTCATAGTTGCCTCATCTTGAGCTAAGCCATGGTTTAAGCAACCAAAGAACTAGAATCCAACTAGTGGTGAGGTTTTGAGAACTTTCTTATGCTGTGAATTTCTTATTTCCAAAAATTAGAATCACAAAAGCATCTTCAAAATACCTTTTCATGAACATTATTTTATTCATTTTAGCATAGGAATTCTTGGTTTGATTAACTGTTTACTAAAAGTTGCCCTTTCAATTTCCAAAAGATGTTCCATAAAATTGCTATTACTGCTGAGGAATGTACAAAAGGACCCTAAAGGGTCTGTTAAATGTAGTTTGGTTGTATAGAAATGTGTCAGTCCAAAAGGGTAATAGTCCTTGCATGTGACTGCAATAACTACCATCCTAAGGCTACCAAGAACATTAAAGTTTTTATGAGGTAAAGCTTCATTAACCTCTCCATGCCTGAAACATTTATACTACATTAGTGCCATCCCAAATAAATTCAAAGACATGTAAGTAAATCACATAGGAATAAAAAAAGCAGATTAACAATAGACAGGCCACTATAGTTTCAGCCTGCCTTTGAAAAAATCTGGGACCAGCAAGAATAGAAAGAGGTTGAAGAAGTAGCAATAAAATAGGGAAGACCAGACTGAAGGTCAGGGTATTACCAAAAATTTTGCAGTTAGAATATCGTGTTATAGTCAGGTTTATTTTTTCCCAGAATTCCGTGCTCAGAACAGACAAAAAAACATCTAAAAGACAAATATGATTTTCTTTATTTAACCTCTTGGGCGGTTTTGATGATAATCCTCTGATCATCTAAGGCTTATGCTTTCCCCATTGCAGAAACCCTCCTGGACTTAAAAAAATAAAAATGTAATACAACTCAGGTCTTGGATATAGAATAAGATGGAGGCTTTATTCTATATGCAAGTTTTCCAGTACATATAAGTAAACCCAGAACATCAAAAAGTTCATGGAAGCTTTTGGCTCACTCTTATCCTGGTAGACAGCATTCTCACCAGTAAGTCTGGAATTTGGGGTCCAGTAAGTCTTTCCATTACTAGTGGCATCAAAAGCACAGTTCTATATGCCTGTTAGTATTTAAAATTGGTTCAGATCACTTAATGTTAATCTTTTGTTACCATAAGGAACACAAATCCACCATATATGTAAAGACATGAAAGGCATACATTTCTAGGACAAGGAAGGGCATCATATAATTACATATGTAAAACACTGTGGTAAATACTACAGTATCCAGCCTATTATTAAACCTATGAGCCTGGCATTGAGACCCTTCAAATTCACACACCCCTGCATTCCAGCAATGCACCCAACATTACTAATGAGCAAAAGAAAAAAAACCCAATGAGTGCTCTTCCTTTAACAATGCTACATAAAAGAACCCTCTGCTGAACAGCAAAGTCTCTTGAATGGATTTGGATTCAAACCAAATGATCTGGAATTTGTCTCTACCTTTCTGGGCATCGCTGGTAGACATGCTTACATCTAAGAGGCTAGATTAACAAGCCTGGGTTAAATCATAGGTGATAGGCAAATAGGTATGCATCTAACTCACAACAGCTGGCACAAATTACTGCAGAGAAGTAACAGCATAAAAAGAAATTTACTTCCTGTGCTCACAGCAACTAGGAAATTCAACCTAGCACAAATGTGCACCCATTTCCAAGTTTTGCAGCCAAACCTTCTAATCAACATGTTGAGGAAACACAGCTGCTTCCCAGAGGCACCTTCTCACAAAAGCAATTATGACAAGCAAGGACAGTAGTTAGGAATTTTAAAAATTGTATTTCCCTTGTTAATTCACTACAAGCAACAGATGAATCCCAAACATTTAAAAGAAAAAGTCAATTAAAATACCTTAAAATTGAGACACACACAAACAAAATGATTGTTTTCAGAAACTGGATTAATTCTTAAGGCTCCAACTACCTAGTGCTTTCCCTTAATCTTTCATTCAGAATAGAGACAACTAGTTCCACAGGATTACTTCATTGATGTAAACCCCACACTATTTACAGGCTACTTAGTCAGGAGCCAGTAGCATTTCCTTATATATATGGCCCAAGCAACACAGGAGAGAGCTTGCTGGGAGATTTCAAAGGGCATTTTACCAACACCAAGATTCTCTGTACACAAGTCCCTGCCCAGCCTGACTCACGCTGTGTCCACACTGCCATTCCCTGCATTCACCCTGTGACAGCATTTCCCCTGCCAGAGCTCTAGTGCTGGCAGGTGCTCTAGACTGGCAGCTGACATTTTAAATGCTAAGACCTCTGGCAGCTCCCTTTGCTGCTGCCAAAGGTAAAGTTACATTAATTCATGCAAGAAAGAGCTTACCAACCCCCACAGCAGACTAGCCCTTAAAGTCCAAGAACACTGCAGATGTTCTGGGACAGCCTATTGCAGAACAAGGACAAAGTTGAGTTCAGAGAATCACAGAACTAGCTGCAAGTTTTAGACCAAGCCTCCCAACAGCTAGGCACCTACTACCTTAAAACTACGTCAGACACGTGTCACTGCAGGACTCTCTGAGCCCCTACCATTGTAGGAACACAATGTTTGCTATGCTCTGTAGACTACATAAGCAGGAAGCTACAGAACTGCAGACACATGGCCCTCCTGTGATGGACAGGAGGGAGTCCTGGCACAACGAATGACCACAGATTAAGAGCAATTCCCACGCAGAAATCCTAAACCAGTTATAAAATAACCCAGCCCACCTCAATACTCCTCAAAATAAAAAGTTCCTCCCATTGCCAGGGGAAGAAAATTATTAGCAAGGGCACAGAGCAAAGCAAAAGTGTCAAGGACTGTCAATAAGCAGCATTTCTGGAGAAAGAGGAAGAGAGGTGACAGCCCCCTCCTGCTTTCTGCCCAGACCTCAGTGAAAAAGTCTGGAAGGTCTCTACTCCTGGGCAGAACAGAGGCCAAAGGCAGACCACAACATAAGGCAGCCCAGGGCACAGATCCTGCTACAGGTAGTGGTCCTTGCACTCAAAGTCAAAAGGCAGAACATTCAGAAGATGTCAGCTGCATTTCCTTCCCTCCCCACAGTGAGGAGATGGGGTGAAGCTCAGGCAGCTGCGAGCTACCTCCACACAGATAAACATTACACTTCACAAAGACAAGGTGAAGGAAACACGTTTCATCCAGGGCAAGGCCACCTAGCAAATCTGAGACGAAGGAATGTTTCCTATGTGCTAGGGCTTGCTGAAGATGGGAAACCACTTCCTGCCTGCCCAAAGAGCTGTAAACAGCATAATTAGTGTTTGCTCATAATATTAAACATCACCAGATTTAATCTGAAGGGTCACTGGAAACCCCTAATGCAAACTTGGAACTATTTAACTGCCCTGGACCCAAGGGCAGCTATAAATACTCTGTGTCCATACTGACAGCAGCCTGATGTGAAGCTAAGCTACTCTGTTATTTTTGCACATTACATAGTCTTAGTGCTGCCTTTGCACTCTTACGACTACTCTCCAACAGCAATTCCTCGTATACAACAAGCGTTAATTCAGTGTTTTAAAATACACTGCCTATGTCACTGTCAGCTTTTTTTGAACCTCTGACATAACTGAACCATTTTGGTTGCTGACATTACCATCACAGCATGCATCCAAGGAAACTCTCCTTTCTTCTTGCTTTCCCATAGGTAAGCCTTTGCTGTGCTCAGAGATGCCTTTCCCCCCACCACACCCCAGCCCTAGAGGAGGAGGAGGTTAGATAACATAGCAGCCCACATTCCAGAAAGGATATATGCAGTACACTCTACTAGTCTGCATATTTAAAAAGACAGCATATTTCCAAGCTACTGAATTAAGCCTAAGCCAGTGAACTCTGTGTGAGATTTGCTTGGATCTCACAAATACTACACGATACCAGCCTGTTTTCTGTTTCCAAATTCTCACCACACAATGTGGAAGCTGGCTTGCTAGTGCATCTGTTTTACTCCAAACGACACCAGGAAGGTTTTGACAATTGCATCAAGAGGTCAAACATCCTGGAACTGTGTTTTGTTTAGACTACCAATGCTAGAAACTGCTCTGTAGTTTTATGTACGCAGTATTGAAAATCAGAAGTCAAGCTTATAAAAAATCCCCAGTGTTAATAAAGGAACCCATGGCCCTGCAAAACTCTCTGCAGGATTTCTATTTCTCCTTACAACTGTAATTTCAGCCTCAAACTTCTTTGGGAATTCATACATAAGATAAATGCTATAACAAAAAAGAAAAATAACTTCTTAAAGCTAGATCTGAACACTCATTGTCTTGAAACCAGGGTAGAAAGATAATCTTTTAAGAAAAATGTCAGTGAATCTTGGCTGCTGATTTATAATTAATTATATAATCCCTTACTGGTTTTGATTTAAAATGTCTTGCAATTAATTACCATGTCAGAGGACAGAAAAGCACTTGCAAGCTCAAAGATTATTGCAGAAAACACTGTTTGAGAAAAGCAGAACACAATCTTTAGCACTAAATTTAAAACTGAGGGTTTTTTCCTTTATCTTATAAAAGTTTAATTTCAGAGGGCTGCTTACCTACTCACTAGACCTACAAGACCTCCTACAATGGTCTACCTAAAGAGAAAGAATACTTTTTTCATAGTAAATCTCCTATTTAAAGCTTTA
The DNA here is from genome assembly GCA_013399015.1 of Galbula dea. Taxonomy (NCBI): domain Eukaryota; kingdom Metazoa; phylum Chordata; class Aves; order Piciformes; family Galbulidae; genus Galbula; species Galbula dea. Next base: position 2,375,317 of record VWZX01010273.1, read on the forward strand.
ATTTCCCATAGCAGTCTCAATTCTTAGAAACTAATTGTTTTATTTCCTAAAAATCTGCATACACTTCTGTAGACATGGAAGACTATAATCTCTATTTTTTTAAAGATACAGATCATAGAAAATTATTTAATGATTCCTTATCTTTAAATTAATTCCTTGATTCCAGTGCTTAACACTTTCAAAACAGTCCAAAATGCTAAAATATAAAAGCCTCCTTCTAACAGCAGTCACAGAAGAACTACAAATAATGAATGTTCCCTTTTTAAAGGTCTTAATTTGCTCTTTAGCATTTTATTAGCCTGCTTCATATTTAGGGAGCTAAGATCAAAGAAATGGACATCTAGCAAAAAGCACCTCTAAAGATGCTGAATTCTGTAATGTTCCCTTCTTTACCTTGTACTAAATCTATTTGTTCTCCCTAATAATTCTCCCCTCACCTTACCTTCACTCCATCCATGTAAGGGTAAATTTATTGTATTCCCCTACCCCCACCCCTTATTGAAAGGAGTGGATGGTGCAGTTACTAAGCTGCGGATCTTCAGAGAAACGTTTCAAAACAAGCATTTCTGGGCAGTTCTGGAACAGTCTCTTAAGACTCAAAAGAAAGTAGCCAGCAGTATAATGAACTGCTGGATTGTGATATCCTGAACTTTCACACATCTCTTCTATCAGTAGACCTCGACTTGCCAAAGATCAAAAAGGGGAGAGGCCTTCGGCTGGTTTTCGTTGAAGTGCTGACAATGCAAAAGAGCTCTGAAAGAACACTGCATCAGCACTGGCTACATTTCTACTGCTGGCAAATACAGAATAGTTGTCATTTTGATAATTCATCAGCAACTTGCCAAGGGTTGCAGACTTCAGGTTTGGGGGTATTTTTGGGTTTTTGTTTTGGAGGAGGTTTGTGTGGTTTTGTTTGCTTGTTTTTTTAACAGAACAATGAGAAGAAAACAAGCACTGAAATGTTGGCTCTACAATTATGACCACTACCTCTGAAACAGGAAATGTACCTCCCACCAATAGCCTATTTGAAACATCGAAACTGAAGTGTTCCAGAGAAGACATCCCAAATCAATGGTATGAGTCTACACAATGCTCTTTACATAGGCTTTCTATTTCAAACGGGTAGGATAATATTAATTCAGGGAAGACATCTGTTTGTATTCTGACGTTTACCTTTTTTCTTAAGATTTTGCACCCCTAGAGTTCTTTGCATATAACTGTGTATAAGAAAAAGCTAGATGGCAGCACTCCCCTATTGTGTTTTTAAAATTTCCTACACTATTTGTCAAATCTTGGATGCAGATCATGGGACAATAGTGAGTAAATGTAAAGAGAAGGAGAAACAATTAAAGCACAAACTTTAGAGAGGCTGCAGAGGCAGGGAAGTATCACATTCCCACAGACAAATTTAAAGTTCATCATCTCTCATAATGAAGGCCTCCTATTTACTCTAGCACATCCATGCTGCATAACTACATCTCCATTAATATGATGCACACAATAGTGTGCAAAAATGACAAATCGACACACTTCAGCTATTGTGACTCTCATTAATGCATCTCTGAACAATTGACAATCAACAGCCTAAGAAATGTACCTGTAACTGCAAGTCCAGCATAATTTTTAGTCTGAGGTATCAATTTTTTCTTCTTCACAGTAATAACAAATTAAACCTCTAGTATGTTAAATCAGTCTTTATATAAAGCTAGAATACCCTTAATGAAACTCAGATTCTGAATATTCCTCTTTAAGAAGTCTCATGTAAAGAGATCAAATACTGTAGCATCCACAAATTATAAAAGGTCCTGGAGATTTAATTATTAACTAGAGATCATTAGTCCATTAAAGATGTTTCATACACAAGCTATACTAGATGTTTGCACAGTTTTAAAGGTTGGCAGAAGGATGCAACAGTATTTTTTTGTAGAACAAACTCCTGATTCTTATCTAGTAGGCAAATATTTGTGGTAGCTACTTCTTTATCCCAATAGAACAACATATTTTAAGTAAAATAATTGAGTCCTATAGTTTTGCCCCTGTTAAGCACAAATGGCAGGGGAAAAAAACCCCCACGAACAAAAAACCCCACCACCCTCAGGAGCTAACACTTCAGAAAGTCAAAAGAACTTTCAAAAATAACATGTCTGAAAGCTTCTCATTCCTGAATTCTGGATTCCTTACAAAAGTGGGGAAGAATCCCCCAAGTTCCAGAGGTTTAGGTGTGTGTTTGTCCCCCAAAAAGAGGAAAATCCAAAGTAACACCAGGCCCATTAGAAACATATCACTGTTAGAGGCTCCCAATCACAGCTCTGGTAATTTTATCACTTTTGATTGCAAGCTTATGTGTCTGTTCTGCCTCAACTCAAGTACTTAGTCATTAATCTGGTGGATCTTTGGACACCACTGGACAACAGAAGACCACAAGGCTGCTGTGCTTCTTCAAATATCTACAACTGTTGACACAATTTTTCATTTCTTCTGCAACTATACCTTTTCCTCAATCTGAGATGCTTATAAAAGTCCCCCTAAAAAAAACTAAACCCCCAAACCTTTAATCCAACAACACAACTGATAAGCATTAATAAAAAAGCTCTTTTCTAAACATGAGTTCACCAATTTCATACTCTTTCCTATTAAAACAACCAAGTATTTTACACACTTTTCCCTCTTGTAGAGGGGTAGCTCTACAGAATCCTGTGCTTAACGTAAAGAACAGGGACTCCCAGGTTTGTGTCTTGATGCTTGATTGCATCATATTACAACACTAAGGTGAGGGGCTTTTGGGTGCAACATATTTTAAAACTAGCTCCTCCCTCAAAAATACTCCTGACCTTTCCTATATAAATAACTTGATCCCATTAAGTTATGTGATGAAAATCAGATATACACTTAAAAACTGTTTCACGTAAGTTTTCAATTAGGGGATTTCTGTGCTTAGTTCAAGGAGCAGAAACTAAAAAAAATAACCCAAACAAAATAAAACCAAAAAAACCCTTAACACCTACCATAGCACACTTGAAAGATTAAAGTAAAACTACTGATGTTGTTATTCACAGAAATGACCACTTAGAAGTCTTTTTTTAGTGTTAAAGTTTACAATACTATAAATGCTAATAACAAACTGACTCCAAAACACACTACTTATCTCACCTTTGAGAAAGCGGTGTAAGGGCCAGGAACCTGAGAAGTTACATAATTTAAACATGAAAAGGGAGAATAAATAATTTTACTACATTTTCACTATAGATTTCCAATAACATTCAGTTCCATGGGTTTCAAAAGTTACCCTGAAACACTAAGATTCTCAGACACAAACCCAAAAAGTAGCCTCAATTTTGCATTTTTCCACAAGAGGACACTAAAATTATGAGAAAAATAATTGTACAAAGATGTATAACTCCTATGTACCATTCTTCCTCATTAGCTGAGTAGAATGTTTTTCACAAAAACTGTTTTGCGGTGAACTAGATATTAATGTATAATCATTTTTCCACTAATACGCATTTAAGTTATTCTAGTGATGAGTATTTCGCATTTAGTTTGCCTTAGGTAGCTTGAAAACCAAACATATTTAAGCTTACTGTAGACAAAAAAAATCAACAATTAAGTGATGCCACAAAAATACCTTTGCATTTCATTTGAAAATGAACTATCAACCATAAGTTTATAGAGAAACAAGCACATGCTTAACATCGCAGTAAGACATAAAGAACAACTTTTGGGCACCAGTAATAGAGCCCACATATTAGCAGGACTAGGCTGTGCTTACTCTTCTACTCCTGCTGGTCTTCTAACCCCGCAGCCAAGCACTGGCTAAGTCATATTCAGATGCGAGGGGAAAAAAAAAAGTGAGCGAAACACACTGAAACTACAGCCTGCATCCCTGCACCGTTGGCTCTGACAAGGGCACCTAAGAGGTGGTGGAGTACGGAAACTGTGTGAAGAGCACCAAGCCTTCACGCCGTTGGGGCTGTCGGCCTCCTGTTCCTTCAGGACACAGGCCCAGGAACTGAGTACACTAACAGCCTAGCGAACCCTGCACTCCGGAGCGGCTGAAAGCTCCACACCCACAACAGGCCTTTCTAAGCTCTCTCTTACACCTGCCGGCCACAACCTCTGGACGCGGTACCTCCTCACTTACCTAGTGAAACTCAAGTTTAGACACTTGCTACTCTGTCCCATGCCTAGAGCGACCGATACAAGGGGACACAAACTGCAGCGGCCTCCCCCCTCACGACATTTCCCGCCGCAGCTCTCTGGGGCAAGTGAACGTGAGGGAGAGCGAGCACCATGTACGGTCTGTAGCGGGAGGAGTGGACAACGCGACTCTGCCCTCTCCCCATGAGGGGGTTACACGCTACGTCTGCTATATCGCTCCTCGTACGTAGTCGACTACTGCGCAGCTGAGTCAGGCAAACCCAGAGTCGGGAACGGAGCGCACCACCAACCACCCGACCAAGCCACTAAGAGCAGCCAGAAAACAGACCACCTCTGCTTAGCAGCAAGACTCTCCCCGGGTCATGCCAACTCTCGCGAGAGTAACGCTAACCGCCATTTCCCCCTTGTTTGGCGGAGGCGGATCTGCTCTTGTCGGGCGGGGCGTTGGTGGGTGAGCTATTAGTTTCCCCACGCCTCCCACTGCTGACGACGTTGCTCAGTTCAGCTTAGCTTGTTGTGGGCTTAGTGCCGCGCCATCGGTCATGGTGCCCAGCGAGGAAAACCAGCTTGTCCCCAAAGAGGTAAGGCTGAGCAGGGCAAGGTGGTGGAGCCTCGGGCTGGGTGCTGCAGGGGATATGTTGGCAGGCCCTGCGGCGTTGCAGGAGGCCCCGGGTGCGGGAGCCGGCGGAGGGTGGGTCGGAGGAGGCCTGGCTCAGCTTGGCTTCTCTGTTTCCCTGCAAGGCCCGGAAGCGAGAGCTGTCTTTGTGAGGGGGCCGGGCTGGGGGTGAACGGTGGTGCGCGACAGGGCTAAAGGCTAGCTTTTCCTTGTGGGTTTGTGTGGGAAGGAGGTAACTAGGGCCGAGCCTGGGCTGCGCGAGGCCCTGGAGGAGGCCAGAGAGTTGCACCTGTCTGTCGTGGTATGTGGGGAGGCTCGCTTGCGTGGCGGCGGTGCTGGGCCGCTCCCCGTGTCAGAGGTCTTGTGGGCAGATCTCCGGAAGGGCAGCCCTTCTCTAGGCTGAGGGGGAGGGGAGGCTCCTTGTGAGGGCCCTGAGCCGAGCGAGCAGAGAAGAGCGCAGGCCCCGGCGGCGAGGTGGGTCTCTGGGTGCCCGAGGGCGTTCTCAGTTGAGGGAAAGGGGCCAGCGTGCGAAATGGCACCCCGCGGTGGCCGCAGCTGAGTTTGTGGGGCGACTCCGTGTCTCCCTGGCGCCGGTGTGAAGCGCTTCAGAAAACGGGGGCATAGTGCTTGCGGTGGGTGCTGGAGAAAATGTGGTCCGGTTCAGCAGTGGGTTGAGTTTCCTTTCTTGTGGGCCCTTCATCTCTTTGCTTCTGTGAGGAGGAAGAGAGAAGGCTTGTTTTTGGTCTTAGACTAAAGATAAGAGCCTGCGTGAAAGAGAAAGGCTAAGCCTCTGTCCTGCAGCGATAAGCAAATGACACGTGTCAAGTTAGAGCAACACTGTTCAGGGGAAGGAGTCTTCCAGCCATGGCAAAATGTTTGGAAACAGTTACTCCTAGAGCGTTAGCAGAAACTTTGTTTCATGAACAGGTACACTTAAATATTCACCAACATTTTGGACATTTTTGCTGTTCTGATAAAATTGCTCAAGCCATTCCTGTTGGTTTTTTTGTCAAATATCTATGGTTTGTTACTGCCTGTTCCGTCATGTATTCTTATGGGAAGCTTTGTGAGGCAAGAACTTAAGTTTTGTAGAGTTTAGCAAAATGAGGTGCTGATCCTTAGATGGTATTCTTGATCAGAGATGTGAAACAAATACCAATACTGCATTTTAGAAACAAAGTTTTGTACAGGTTGTATGTAGGACAAAGGTAGCTTGACTTCTTGTTTGTTTTATTAAAATCCTAAGGTTTAAAGAACTATGCTGAGGGGTTTTTTTACAGGAAAGAGAAATCTCTAGAAACTTTAAAACAGGGGATGGAGGATAGCAACTAGAAAGCCTAAATATTTGCTATAAGGAAAAAAAAAATCAAAAAACATAAAACCAGGACAGAAGAGAGTAGCTAATAGACTTAAATATTTCATTTAAAAAGAAACAAAGAGATAAAGGAGAAACCTTGTGGCATTAGTTGTAGTTAAGTGGAACACACAAGGTGATTAATCAAAGCAGCTAGCTGAGGCTGTTTCTTTGGTTATATGTATTAATAGTATCTGTTTTGGCTTTAAAGTTGTATTCAGAATATACATATGATTCACATGTGTATTTTTAACTGACTCATGGGACTAGGATTTTTAATGCACTTCCATCTGTAGGGAGAGGAAGTATGGGTAACAAAATATATGTTATAGATACAGATATCTTCAAACACAGTGTGACATCTATAAACTCTGTACACTGATAATACTAGTGTGAGTTACTTTTTCTCAGCAAGCTTTCTCAAGTTTTTAACGTGCTGCATGCATTTCGTAAGTAAACAAAACTGAACAGAATAAGAAATATTAAATCAAGGATGAAAACAGATTAACTATTTGTTTTATATATGTTGCAAGAGAAACTTATCTTCAACTTTTCTAATGTTTTTCAGTATATCCTCGGGGTTTTTTCAGTGGTAGGAAGTTTAACAAATGTTATGCTACAGCATTCACAGTAAGTTCTTCTGAGATTCATCAGTAGTCTCATTGTAGAGAACACTGTGAGTTATGGGTAAACAGAATTTTCAAGGTCTTTGGTTTCTCAACAGCCTTCTCCTAAGTATTTCTATTATGCCATTATCAGCATCTGAAGGCAAAGCACATCATTTGGAGTTTCAGTTCTGCACTTCAGGAGTGGATAAAGGATTACAGTTCGTGGTTTTTGTCCCTTCCTAAGGGGCTGGGAGGTATCGCTTGTATAGCTCAGTGTCTTGTGCTGTTTCAAAGATTCAGCTGGAACGCAGACCAGTATCTGCTAAAGATGAATACAAACCCATATTTTTCAATTGCGTTCCCATGTAGAAAAGCAAGAAGAAGTGTAATGTGTTTTACTTTAGGCTGATATGGGGAGTAACTGATCATCTAAAGGAGTGGATGGGGAGAAAGATTTGGTATCTTGTCTACAAGCTTGTGTGATGCTATATGTGGTAGTAAGAGGTATCTATAACATTAACTGCCTCTGTGTTTTGAGAATAGAAAGATAGGTGTTGGGTTGTTTATATGTCTTCAGTTTGTGTTTGCATGTGTGTATGTATCCTGTGTATGGTAACAGGATCTCAGATGGCTGTTTTAAAGAGTAATAGCATGTTTTTGTGGATACAAAATAGCAGTAGTTTCACCATTGCACTCAGAATATCTTTTATTAGTCTTACAAAATTTTTCTTGTGGACATTGCATAGGTTCAGCTGCATCTCTGCAGGTAATCAGGCCCTTGTTATTTTCTCTTGCTCATAACTTTGGCATAAAGTTCTTTTTCATTTGGAACAGATGTATTAAAGCAGCTTCCAATAGCCCAGTGCTCGGATTTCTTTTTGTATTAAGATTTTTGCCCAAGTTATACAGGCATTTAATAAATTCATTCTTGCACTCCTGCCACTGCCTAATGCTTTCCTTACTGTTCCTGTAATTGTGTAATCAATAATTCCTTATCATGGGGATGATAAAAATCCGTGTTTACTATATCTGGAGATCAGTGTGAACTGGTTCATGTTTCTTTTCCTTCCAGTCATTGATTCCTTTTTTTCATCCAGAAGATAAATATTCAACCTAGTCCTCTTTTATATCCAGTAAAACAGAAGTCACTGAGTAACATACAGGACATTGCTACACCCTGGCAGTATGTGCTAAGCATGTTCTTAAAAATTTACATTTTTCTTAGGAGTTGCTTTCCCCCATTAGTCTAATAACCTAGGGGCGGGGGGAATGCTATAAGTAAGATAATGGAAAGAAGAAGAAAATGGTGCTGTTAGAAAGGAAACCACTTCTACAGCTTTCAGTGTTTCTTAGAGGAAAAGTAAACTTGAAACTTACTTAGGGCAAATCTACCTTAAATAGCAAATAATAAAATGCTGTAATCAACACAGTTAATGAGAAAATTAGATGCATTTGTCTGTTCACTAGTGCAGGAAGTGAACTTTACTGTAAAGACCTTTCTTGAAAATCAAGATGTATCAGAAATTAGTGACTATGGGTCAGAATATAAAAAGAGGTGGTCAGAATATTACAAGTATATTCTGTTATGAGGTTTGGAAGTGTCTGTGTCACTAATTACTGTGCAGATACTTTCCTAACGTGTTCCAGCATGAGCTATCCAAAGTACCCTTGCCAGAATAAATATATATACATGCTTTGTACCTGCTGTCATTAAATCAAGGTAGTGGGAGTTCTCTCTTAGCTAACTATTATGAGTCTTTTCATCCCTACACTAGTGAATTCATTTTAATCTTCTGCATTGAAGAAATAAAATGTTTCTTGATGGATATCACTCTCATGTCTTCATTAGAAGAGTAGGAATCTGATTGAGAAATTTTGCAATTCTGTTTAGTTAAGGGGATGGTGTTCTTTTCAATGCTGATGTTGTCCTTGTTCTTTCATTCCTGTGTATTAGGAGATTCTTTAAGTGGTTACAGCTTGTGTAATTCATATTTCTTTTTTCCTGCTTTTCCTTCTCCTGTGCTCCATTACAAAATGTAAAGGTGTATTGTGACAAGTAGAGAAACTTAACTACTTCCTTGATTGAGAAAATATTCTGGAAATAAAATTGAGGAAACAGATAATCCCCACCAAGTCCTTGCAAACAGATGCTTTCTGAATCAGACTTGGGTAGTAATTCAGTTTGGTGAACGAGGCATGAAAGTAGAACGCAAAATCTTTCCCTGTTTAGTTCAGCCACTGGGCTTCTCAGTCACAGTTTAGTTCCCCTTGCTATATACATCTGAGTATTTACTCTGTAGTATATGAAAGATGATCATATCTTTCCTCAATGCGCCTCAAGATCATCTGATGAAAAGGTTTTGCTTAAGAGATATCAACTCCCTCTTAAGTAGTACTTGGTACTGGAACCTCAGTCTTTAAATGCTGCTAGCTGAAGTCATTACTCATTAGAGTAATCTGACTACTAAATAACATCACTTTTTTTATGTGGTAATACATTTTGAACATCACCACAAACAAGAAATGCAGTTTTCTCTTGTGTTTTGTGGGTCAGTGGGGATTAAAGTTTCTAAATCTAATTAGTACAGTAATTTCTTGTACAGCTGCACACTGTTTCTCAAACTAGTAATGAACTTTTTCCTAAGCTGTTAAGTAGTTATCTGGAGGCAGAAAATGCTTTAAAGATCTGTCAGTGTTACATGCTACACTGTCTTTCTTGAGCTCAGAATTTCAGTATACAAAAGAAGATTTCTAGTGCTTGCTTTGTTGCTATTTTTAAATAGATGAAGTCCACTAATTCTATTGTATGTTGTTTTAAAAACTGGAGTACCTGTGGATTTAGATCAACCTGTTTTTAGTAAATGAAGTATTGCTATACTGTGCAACTTGCTCTAGGTGAATCTGATGGAGGATTTGGACTAGATGATCTCTAGAGGTCCCTTCCAACCTGCGATTCTGTGATTCTTCACCTAAGTCCTTTCTTGTATATACATTGCTGTATTTATACCTTCTATGGAAATGTGCTTCAGAGTTCAATTTTCTACCAGGAGGCCTTTGTAGTAGTGGTAGCAGATAGAATTTATGTCCATACTTCATGGGTACCTATGTTCTTCACTGTTAACTTTCATCCAGTGCAATATTGATAGAGAACTACACAAAGAACCCCTGCTGACCAAGCTCACTGTTCAGCTTCTCTTTATCCTTCCCTATCAGCAGGTGTACAGTTTAAAATCGGAGAATTATTAAGCAGTTAAAAATTACCCTCTAGTCACATTTTTTTCATCTCTAAACTGTACAAGGATTTAACTTTTTAACATCAATATTGGTGGTGACATAGTGAAGTAAACTTTAATTTCAAAATTGTCCAAAAAGAGAACTTACTATTTTTTCTTGGAATCCAGTTTATTTTTATGCTAACTTAGCATTTGTGATTCAATCCAGCATGAAGTCTTTTAGTATATTAGCAGCATAGGAAAATGCTTCAATAAAGTTCATGGTAGTTCTGTACTTGGGGAATAGAGGGCAAATGTGAAAGAATATCACTGCTTCTGTGACTCTCCATAGGAAACAAATGATGTCATTATAGGTTAAAAAATTGTAGTAATTATTTAGTGATATTCTTGCATCCTTTTTTTCGATTTGTTTGTTTTGAAAGAAAAACAGGGAGCATTGTGATTATAAAGGTGGCAGAAGATTCAAACAAAAGGAAGCCATATAAAGATGAGGCTGTTTCAGATCTGCATGTAACATTTTTACTGTAATCAATCTACAGAGGCTGGCAAATAATTTGCAAATATAGAGGACGTCATTTACATATCTCACAATTATTTTAGTCTGGTCACAAAATCTCTTGGAAATTGAACAGGTCAGGATCATAGCATGAGAGAAAATATGATCGATTATATCTCTTGAGAGTGAAATACTTGGAATGTTTAGTGATTAAGAAACCTAATTAGAATAGTTACTACTATGGGTGTATTCATTGTTACCCCTTAGTTTAATAACAGGAGACTTTGTTAGAAGACTTCTGTGATCTGTAGGCATGATCAGGAAATATTTGTACTCTTATTGACAGTTGCTACATTCAATTTTTAAAGGAAGTAATTAATCTTGAATCACATTAATTTACCACATTTAAAAGGCCATTAAGCAATAAGCATAAGACGACTGGTTCTTCAACATGTTCTTAAATAAGACATATTTAAAGTCTTTTAAAATACAGAACTTGAATTGAAAACAGCATCTGTAAATCTGAAAAGTACATGTTTTTATCTCTAGTTAGCTGTCCCCAGATACATACACCTCCTTTTCTAATAGTCTTCTGAACCACCTGGGTACATGTACTTATATCTGGCTCTATACCTACCTCTTCTCGCTGTCATTTCTGGTTTTTGTTTGTTTTTTTTTTTTAAATTAATGCTTATTTTAAATTATTTAGTAATCCACAAGATCAGGAACAAATTCTCAAAGGTAAATGCTAGCTTCATAACATAGTCTTTATTTCTGAGCTGTAGTGTTATTTTTTTGACAGGTTTAGAAATTTGGAGATACTAGGCTTGGATGTGTGTATGTATTACAAAAAATAATTTGTCTGTGTGCATTTTACAGGAGTGACAGTTAACAAGTGACATGTAACTGTTTCGCTGAGGAGGCAAACACTTCTGTAAATTTTTTGTAAATCAAATTTTGTTACTAGAGAAGCATTTCTGAGGAAATTGTCTTTGAAGACAACAGATGAAACCATAATCTGTAGAAAGAGTAAAACATGTACCACTTTTTCCAAAAGGAACGAGGTCACAGAGGCCTGGCTACAGAATATAATTTTGTACCTCTTCTCATCCTTCCTGCATTGAGTCATCCACCATAGGAAAGCATTCTTAGGGTTCGCTTAGTAAGGGCCATTAGTTTCAGTATGGCCCTAGCCTTCTTATGTGGTTATCCTATATCTACATCATGCTGGAAAACAGAGTGAGCATGACATGAGGGCAAAAGCAATAGGATTGTTTCAGTAATGACACTTTTTGGGGTTTTTTTTCTAGGCCATTCAAGATAGAAGGGCGAGTTGCTCCTCTTGTCCTGTCAGCAGCACTTGTACCTAGGGGTGAAGCATGTCATTTCATTCTTTCAGGATGCCAAAGGAAATTGCAGTACGTCCAGGTAGTTTTGGTATTTAGTGATTTAAGTACTATGACATACTGTAAGTGCATTCAAAATACTACTATTAGTCTGCTGGTACCGTTGTATCACTCAGTCCTTTTCTGGAAGAGTTCAGGATTCTGTTGAGAAGGTAGATGCTGGGCTCAGGTTTAAGCAAACCCACTAAAAAACCAACCAGAAATTATTACTTTTAAGAAAGATTAGCTATTTTAGTATGTTGAACATGTAGCTGCATGACCATTTGTACCATCAGTCCAAGAAAGGGGACAGTGAGAGTGGAAATAAGCAGGTGTGGGCAAGGCTGCTTCTTCTGGAAGTTACTCAAGCTGTAACTGTATAACTGAAGGATTGCAGTGTTCGAAGTTTTAAGGCTTTGGTGTATGTGTAAAGCATTATTAATGTTCTGAATTCATCAGGGTCTTACATGTTGAGTTTCCAAAATAGATGGGTATGTTCATATTTTTGTACAAGTGTATCATAATTATTTTTTTAATTGCAGTAGTAGTCTTTATGAGGTATCTTATTCAGGCATGAATTTTTATTTTGAAGTGTATCAAATACTGTGAGAGAGAAATATAGCTAAATGCTATATATTGAAGTAGAGGTGAAGCAATATAGCCAAGAACATAATACTGCAAATGAATGTAAGAAATAAATGGCCATTCTCAGGGTTGAAGTTGGAGTTCAGGCTTTGTAATGGACTAGCCTATAAGTGTTCCTATAAATCTCTGAGAAATCTCTCACATTTTTACACCATCTGGGGTGTGGGGAAGGGAAGAGTGGGATGGAGGTTCAATAATTAGGAAAGTGGTCAGGGCCGGGTTATATATTCTTGAATGTGAATAGTATTTTAGGCTTGGTGTGTTGTGTTGTTTTTTGTGGTATTTACTTACTTTTTATTTGCTAGTAATGGGACAGAAACCCTCTGTTTAGTTTCACTAGCTTCAAAGCACAGTTGTTGGATTTTGCCTGAAATCTCTGAGTATAATGAAGAAGTTGAAGATAAAGCATGTTATTCAGGTATTCAGAAACCTGATATCACAAATCAGTCAGATTCAAAATTAAATGATTGTATCTAAAGGTTCTTCAGAATTATTTTGCCTCAGGAAATGTTCCAACACAAGATACATCAAGTTAACAGCTCAAAATGATTCTGTTTATTGAGACCTCCTGGGATCAGTCTCTTTTTTTAAAGTGTATTCAGTTTGCCACAAGTATAGTATGAAATGCTTCTTTGTAAATTATGTCTTGGTTCAGGCATTTGTAACAGAATTTCTAAGTGTACTGTTCCTTTATTAATTCAAACTAGGCTACAGTGAGGCATCTGTGTTGAGTAACAACTTGCAATACTTTGACATAATTAGTCTAGTAAGCTGTCTTTCGTAAAGAAGTTACTTCTTTCCTCTAAAATAAAGCCAAATGTGAGTCTGATTTCTCTTTCCTTTGGTAGATGAGTAACTACAGCAGTGTCCAAAACGAGACCACCTGATCAATCATTCACTCATTCAGAGGACTTCCATGAGCCCTTAGTTGCTTCCCACTGGAGTGACATGCTCACCTGGCTGTATCAGGAAAGCTGGCCTCTGTAAAAACAGCTTTGTTGGTCTGGGAAAAAGAATGGAATGTGACTAGCCCACCTGGGGAGAGAAGGGAATTGTGGGCTGTAAGACCTCTCTGAAGTCCACGGTTCAAAATGTACAGGGTAAAGAGAGTTTTTTAGAGTGGAGATGGTAACCTAGTGCTTTTTTTTTTTTTTCTCCCCCTTACTTGCTGTATATTTAAAAGGTCTTTGGCCTTCATGTTTTGTGTAGAATGCAGTGCTGTCAGCATGTATCCTATGTGATATTTAATGGATTGGACCTCTTTAAGTAAGTGGTGGAATTCCTGAAATACAGTTATGGTTTCTCAAGGAGCTGATTTGATAGCAATTTGTCATTACTGAGAGTTGAAACAAAACTTTGTTTGGCTGAACGGTATTTCATGTCTGCAGTGCAGACTACTTTATTACTGCAGTTGCTAAATTTCACTTCATACTCGTAATTGCTGGAAATACACACCCCAAAGTTTGACCAGCAGTAATGTGGTAAGCAATGGTCACTTGTGTGCATTTCACATGGTGGTCTTAAGTTGCTGAAGCTACATGAAGTTTGAGAATCGCTGTCTTAGGCTTAATCATCCAAGTAATTTTGTGAATATAAGCATTGTGTCTGCCATTGCCACTTGTTACTCATCTTTTAGTCTTTTCTCTCTATTGCAGTGATTTGTAAGAATTATTTATAGGGTGTGGACATACAGGAACTTTTCTATTGGTGATCATTCTAAGTCTCAGCAGGCAATTAAGTTTCCTTGGCAGTCAAACTTCACACATCTGTTATTTAAACTCTTGACCTGAAACTTGCATTTTTACTTCCTGATTTGTGCTGTCAGTATTTTTGTCTGTTGGAAGTGTTGAAATCGGGAAAAGATAGGTAAAATCTACATGCAGTTTGAGCTTATGTGTAGATTTCACTTTCGATCTCTGAGAATAATTTCATAATGGAACTGGGGAACTGAAGCAGGAATTAAAATCTTGGGAAAATCTTCTGTCACTTCAAGAATAAAGTTTTTACTGGTTTGTCCTTGTAAGGTTAGTAAAATGCTGCTATAGAATTTTAATGAATTTGAATGATTGAAAGCCGAAAAATAGAAAGCAGCATCTAAACGCAGTGCTAAAACTGCTACGATTTTGCATTTAAATTTTGAGAGATCTAGTAACACTGTTTTTGTTCCTCTATTTTCATCAAATGCGGAACCTATATGGTCAAAGCTAATGCCTCAGTCTTGCAGATGGCATTAATAACAATGCTTCTTTTGTTAGTATTTACAGAATTGTAGCTTGAATTACTTCAGTGCTACCATCTGCTTTATGCTCTGCATCTTAGATGCAGATCTTTCATGTGAAAAGATGAAATACTGTTTCCTAAGGTACATGGGGTAAATGCTTCTGTAGAATGGACATTCTACAATGTCCACTCATGTCAGACCTGTGGGTTGATTTGCATGTTCGTATTAGTGTCTTTTACAAGTCTGGTTTAATACATATTCATAAGTCTTCTACATACAGGTTTGGGAATGTTATCTCCTTTCTAGAAATGGAAGAATATAAAAGATGGAGTGTTTAGGGTCAGGGCTGGGCTGACTGCCAGCCCAGTGACAGATGCTCCCTATTACCCTTTCTTTCTTCCCCCACAGGAGGGAAAGGGTGTAAGAGACAGACTTGTAGATTGGAAAAGAAAACTAAAACTAATGATAATACAGGTAAAATATTTAGAACTAGGTTCCAAACCAATACTGAACCCAATTCCCACCCCCCCACCTTGATGGCAGCTACGTCATTGTTGCCACTGATACTGCACTAGAAGGCCTCAGCAGCAAAGAACCAGGCTCAGGGGCTGGATACTGATACTGAATGCAGGAAGTCACGGATCTGGACTGAGGGCAGAACAGACTGAGTTGTCCTCTGATGACAACCATTGAAGAGAGAGAAGGAGCTGGCTCTGAGTTTTGTATCAAGTATGATGTATATGGAATGGAATACTTAGCTGGTGAGTTTGTCACCTGTCCTGTCCGCTCCTCCCTGTAGGTGCAGCTTTTACTCTGCACCCCACAGTGTGAGGCATGAGATTTAGCAGTGACCTTGATTTGCATACCAATCTCTGCTAATAAATCTAAACATTAAGTCTTATCACTGCTAGAAGCAGGTGGTGTCTGTAAAAACATGCTGTTAGTTTGGAAAGTGCAGTTGCTTAGAGGAGCTTTAGCTAAGCAGTAAAAATACTGAACAGAATTCTGTTCTGACCCTAACCAGGACATGGAATGAGTTGGGATGGAAGTGTCAGTGTTTCAATATTTTTAAAAGGTTAACATTTGAAATTACAATTTCAAATGGTTATTGATTAAAATGTTAGCTTGAGAAGACTGCTGTGGTAAAATAATCATAGGATCATCTAAATTGTAGCCTTAAGTAGTAGCCTGCCTTTGACCTTCAGAATGCTTTTGCATTTGATGGTCTGCAGCTTGCTTCACTGAACTACTGGTGATGTCATGGCTTGGCAAAATAGCAACATCTAGCTTTGAGTACTTCTCACAAGTGCAGAATAAATGTGCTTGCTACCGAAATAGTTATTCTTATATCTTCTGAGGAAAAGACAGGAGGATATTTTTGGGGATACTTCTGAATACCATATGTATATTAGTTTGAAACCATAGTACCATATGTAGTTAATATGCTTATCCATTTTAATGGATAAAATGTAATAAATAACTGGTTTGGTGAATTCCAGTCATTTTTATCAGGGTAAAATTTAGGCAATTTTATGTGTAGTATGATCTTTGTTCGCTTAGTTGTGCTTTAAAGCGTAAATTTCCATGGTGAAAGGAGCTTTTCTGTAAAATGTAAAATTGAACTAATCATTATTATCATTTATGCTTCTAAATATGTCAAGAGTGTGTGTCAGGAGGATGGGGTCAGGCTCTTCTCAGTGGAGCCCAGTGACAAGACAAGGGGCAATGGCTGTAAGCTGAAGCATAGGAGGTTCCGTGTGAATACAAGAAAATGGGTTTTTTCCCAGTGAGGGTGCTGAAGCACTGGACCACACTTCCCAGAGAGGTTGGGAAGTCTCCTTCTGTGGAGGTATTCCAAACCTGTCTGGATGTGCTTCTGTGTGACCTTGTCTAGGGAATCTTGCTGTGGCAGGGGGGTTGGACTAGATGATCTTTCAAGGTCCCTTCCAGCTCCTAACATTCTGTGATTGTGTGATTATAAATTGCATTCATAGAGTGGTATGTTTAGAGTGAATGTTTAATTGAAAAGTAGGAAATGATACATTTGAAAGATTGACACATCTGTGTGATGTTACGATTTGTCTTGTCAGAGCTTGTAAGGCTCTTAGTTACTTCTAGATTTCCTGAGCATTAACAGTATAATTTGTAAATTTGATTTGTTTGATATGTTATGTGGAATATTTAAAACCAATTTTAGCTATTCAGAATTTTTGGAGTGAAATAACTCTTGAAAATCTTCCAGCAGTCCTTTACTGAGAAGTCAAGAGCTGAGAACCCAGCATACTAACATTCTTATAAAAGAAGCAATCTGTAGATAATTCTGTCCAGTTCAGGCAATGCCTGGGGCCTGTCCTTCCCTTTCAGTCTCCACCACCACATACACTAAGTCAAACAGTACACGTAAAATGCACTTGTGTATATTGGACTTAAACTTGCCTGTTTCTAGAGAGATGGAATTCAGGCTAAAGAAAAGGGCTCTGGAGACAGGTTAAGAGGAAAAATGGAAGGTTTAAGTCTTCAGCATGTGCAATATGTACTTGATGACTAACATAATATTGTGGAACAGCAGCTTCAAAATGATGCTTCCACGACAAGAGTAAACTTTTAAGTCACTTCAGCAAAATGTGTAAAATAAAACATTTAAACTGTGCTGGTGTTTGTTTTCTGGTTTGGATGTTGGATTGTTTTTGGTTTCTTTTTTGTTTTTGGTGGTGGTGTTTGGGGGTGTGGCTGGTGAGGTTTTTTTTGTTTTTCTCTTAACCTCTGTCCTGTCTGAAACTATAAATTGGTGTATAAAGAAGACAATTGCAAGATATCACTGCTAATCTTGGATTATTAAAACTTCAAAATGGGAACTTCAGTTCTCTATGCAAAGAAAGAATCTAGCCTTATGTGTCATCCTGCTAGGAAGTTACATGCAGTGGTCTAATTTGGGCTAGTTTTATTGGTCACTTGGTGGGGCAAATAGAGCATGTCACTAAAGATTATGTCAATATTTTATGTTTTGGTAACCTTGACTGAGGGTCCAATTGAAGAAATTTGGAAAAGAGCAATGATGCTATTAGCATCTCTCAATTTTACTTCCTGTTTTTTCTTTCTGCAAAAATTAGTGCAATGCTTCAGGTTTAGAAAGTAAAGTTGATATTTGTCCCTAGTCAGAAAACAGTTTTGTACAGGTAATGTGTATTGTTGCATTTTTGATGATACAGCAGATTCTTAAAGCCTGCTTTAGGATGTTAGGAGTAGGAAAAGTCAGTAGCTTCACTTCTTTATTACCTTTAGTTGCTTACTTCAAAATGGGTTCATATTAATAAAAACTTCCTACAGGAAGTTATTCAGGCAAGAAGGAACAGTTTCATACAAAACTGGATAACTTCATAATGTATAAAGCAATAATAAACTGAATTACAGGGTTATATACTGACCTTGTATTTGAGCCATTTGAGGTAAATCATTTATGTCTGGAAGGATTTTTTAATATAGTGAAAGTATTTGTTAGTGTGAATTTATCTTGAATTATTTACATTTATCCACTCACTATGGTTTGTTGGGGTTTTTTTTGCTTTATGAAATGTAGTCTCTTGTGTATTGCAACGTAGCTAGTGTTTTAGATAACAGCTCCTATGAACATTTAAATGTTAAAATAGTGTGCACTGGACTTCATGTTACTAGAACTTGTTAAAATATTTGGAGGCTGTTGCTTTCGAAGTTATTTACTTGTAGTGTAAACCTGACTTTATGGGGAAAAAAGTCAGTGTACTATTTTAACGGATTGTGACTTGTTAATTTTGTTTTTATATACTATAGGATGTGTTTTGGAGTTGCAGACAAAGTATCTTTGCTGAAATGAAGAAGAAATTTTCACAGGTAGACAGATGAAATCAATTTTATGAAGTGATAACCAAGCTGCACAGTAACAGTATGATGCTGTAGCTTTTATTTCTTAAAATGAGCATGAACTATTGGTGGGTTTTGTGCATGTTCTTGAATACAAAAATATGTACATATTAAGTGTGGTCTTAACAGTAGAAGCTTCAACTTGTGTGTGTTTACATATGCTTTTACACTGATGTGTGGAGTTTTGACCCTCTGTGCTTTCCATTTTAAAAAAAATGGAAGTATAGCTGGCATAATGTTTCTGATTATGTAATGATTAAAATTAAGTTTTATGTTACTTTGTGGGCTTGGTTTGGTTACAGCCTGTCAAAATAGTTTAGAGGCCTATCACTGGCCAATATTGTCTTTTTATATAAGCTGTTTTAGTAGTAAAGTAGCCACAAACAAGATGTTTGCATTGTCTGATAGTTCATATGGTGTATGTGAATGCTTGCCATGAATAGAGTTGTACTGAGGTTATTTTTTCTTTCTCTATTTGCTGTGAACAATGTGAAGCAGTGGCAGCGTGAGTGTCTTAATACCTTTTGCTTTACTAACCCTGAGTTAAGCCAGTTCAGTCTGTCAGAATTACATCCAGGAACCCAACCAGCAAATCTTCTGTAATCTTCTATAATTTGTTTTCTTAATGTTGTTTCCATCCATCACGTACTGTGTCTAATTATTTTCAGTAGCAACTCAACTGAAGTCATAGCTGATTCACTATCAAAGGTAGTAGAGAAAGTGTGAGTAGGAGGACTTAAATTTATAGGTCTCTTCTACAGAGAGGAGGGGAATTAAGTAGAACAAGGAATTGAATCTCCAATGGAGAACTTCTGTTCCTGTCATGCATATATATACAGTAGCAGGTCAAATTGTTGGACCAGTCCAGAATTACTGTAGGAATCATTAAATCTGAGGTAACTTACAGTTTCCTAGATTAAGTTGTATCAATAATACCAAATTATTCTTAACCTCTCTGCGCTGATCTGTAGAGGAGAGTGGGCTTCCACCCAGAGCAAGCCTTTACTGTTGCTGGGGAATCTGGCTCATGAGTGTAGTTTGATCTTACTCTTTTGTCAGGTTTTAGCTGCTGCTCATCTCCTTCGGAAGAATCAAGGAGGTAGGCCACTGAAGGAGCTTCATCTTTTGTAACCACACAATGATAGAGACAAATTGTATGTTTGTTGTTTACCCCAAAAAACAAACAGAAAAACACAAACCAAAAAACCCTACCCCAACACAAAAAAGAATGGAGCTCTGCTGGAAAATTTAAAGGAGAGAACGAAGGAGAAGTAATCACTGATGAAATTCAGTTTTAGTCTACTCAAGTACAGCCTTGTGTGTCTCTGTGGATGAAAGTCAAGATATTATATGTCAAAATTACTTAGACTTCTAAATTACATTTTCTTCTTAGTGTGGTTAATATTTCAGGAATGCTTTTGTTTGTCTACTTGGAAAGTAGCTTATAAACCTAAAATTCTTAGGTATTAAGATTAAATGTATGACGATGAAGTGTTGCAAATTTGCTGGAAATTATGCCTAGAATCTTTTTGAGAATGCAGCTAATGAAGATTTCCACACGGGACATTGATAAACTTAGAGAAACTGGATTTCAAAGTCTTAAAAAAAATTAGTCCATAACAAGCCATGAAGTACAGAAGGGGGAGTGTGTGGTTTTATTTGTCAGAGAGGGCCAACTTTTTTTCATGGTGATAGAAATAGATTCTGCAGTCAGCTAACATTTTATTTTATTGTTGAAGACACTCAGATGGTGTTGAAATTTTGTAGAATGAAGGGATACAACATCAGCTAAGGTGTTTCTATTCCTTTTTAAAAGGGGTGGTGATGTTGGAACTCTCCCCTAAGGGAATGTACCACTTTGGTGGTTTTCTGTGTTGTGTGGTTGACTGTAGAAATACGAGGGATGCTGAAGTTGTTTAGATTTTATTGTAGATCTCTGTTCTCTAGGAGATGCTTATGAAGTGGCTGGCAGTTTTAGTGTGAACACAGTTCTTGATAGTGATGTTTCTATCCACTGAAAATCACGATAGTACTGCATGCCTTATTAGAGGATGTGCCTTTAGCCATGAACTGAGATTTGGATGCTCTGACATGTATTACTAAAGCTTTCTGTGTGTTACAAGTTGAAAAGGCTATGTCCTTGGGTCTAATTATTCCTGTTACTGACTTGATGCTTTCTTCTGTGGACTGTATTTAAATACTAATTGCTCTTTAGTGTTCTACAACTTTGGATAATTTAGAGACTTGATTGCAGTTTTATCTCTGCCTTCCAGGATTTTCAGTGTTGGGAAGTTTTGGAAAAATTCCATATTCTTGGCTTACCTGAGTCTGTAAAATTTTATCACTATTCCATTGCCACCTTCATTTGAAATTGTTACTTTCCTGATTTCAGACATATTGAAGTTTCTGTTTAAAATCTCTTTATTTGCCTGTACCCTTTTGGCACTGTTAATTTTCTTACTCTGTTCAGACAAAAGAATTTCTCCTCTGACTCAGGCAGCAGTGGATTTAGTACAAGAAAGTTAGTGGCTTGATTATGAAACTTTTTGTTTAATGGTCAGCTTCCAAGATTACTTGGAAGCTTGCAGATCATCTGGGTTGCATTCCTAAAAATCACAAAAGGTATACTTCTATCTCAGCAGGATTTATGATCATGCCAAAGAAAAATATGAGCTTGAAGTGATGATTTGAATATCTGTTCCTGATTTGAAGCAGTCTTGTATCTGCTTACTGACTAAATTCTTGAAAAACTTGAATAGTTTCTCTCTCCAGACAGTAATACACCCATACAAATTCCTTCTTGTTCTATAAAAATGGAGCTTGCTTTTACATGTGTTTTGCAAAACTGTAAGCTGCTTATTTTCTTGTGCCTGCTTTCAAAGATGAAGTCCAGTTTTAGGATCCTTAGGTTGTAAAAGCATACTGTGTTTTATTGGTGAAGTTTTATTTTGATTTTTTTTTTTCAATTAAACTCCAAAATGCTCTTAACTTGACCCATGAATTGTTGCCTGCTGACATTTCAGGTAGAAAGTGCTGCTGAGGAGCCCAGGGTGTTGTGTATAATACAAGATACCACAAATTCCAAGACAGTGAATGAACGTGTTACCTTGAACCTGCCAGCTTCCACACGACTTAAAAGGCTGTTTGAAGATGTAGCATCGAAAGTGGGCTACATGAATGGAACTTTTGATTTAATGTGGGGAAATGGAGATAATGTAACTGACACGGTATGGCAAAAGTGCTTTTTGTTTCCTTTGGGTAGCAAACATTTCAATCTTCATATTATAGAAAAGCGCTCCTTGTATTTCATAGTGCTCATTTAATTCCTTTGAAAATCAGTAGTAGATGCACCAGAACAGACTGACACCACTGGTTTTATTTGGCTAAATTTTATTTTGTATTACATCTATGGTTTAGTCTTAATGTGCTTTTAATTGATATATATATTGAGTCGTTAAACAAAAGAAACTAAAATGGTCATTCAGATGAAGTGTTGGGTTTTGTTATCAGTATGTATTTTTAATAATAATGCCTATAACAGTTAATCTCTGCTCTTTCCTGTGGTCTTGTTTGATAGATGTTTTCTTCTTAAGAGAAGCATGTTATGTAGTGACTTTTCATACTGCTTGATACCTATTTTACTTTATTAGATGGAAAAAAATATGATTAATATTGCTTCTGTGCTTTATTGTAAGTCAGTGGTCCTTTTAGTTAATATGATCTCTGTAGATGCACCTAGAGAACTTTGTAGGATTCCTTAAGAAATTTATGTTCATTTTTCAGGTCATGTTTATGCTTGCTGAAGTTCTTTCTTTTTCCTTTAAAAAACCAAAGTGAATGCAAGCTATATAGAACACTATAGTTTGTTTGCAAGAAATTTGTAGACCAGCATCTTGACTCCTGAATAGAGTAACCAAATTGTAAGGATTAAACTGTACTCTCATACTCAATTTACACTGTCTCTTAAATGTTCCCAAATTCTTGCAGTATGAATAATGAGTATATTTATACTGGATAATTATTTATTTTCATTTCATCTAAATGTGTCAAAAGCAACTTCAAGCAGTGTACTTGGGTGGAATCTGCTAGTTATGTATAGATCTTTGTTAGGGTTTGGGTTCTGTGTTTTTCGTTTTTAAAAAGTATGTTTTGTTTTATTTGTTTGGGGTTTTTTTTTTAGCAGACTCCAATAGATCAGAACAGTGATAAAACAATTCTTGATGCTGGTTTTGAGCCGGGGAAGAAGAACTTTCTGCATTTGACAGACAAAGATGGGGAGCAGCCTCATGTAATGCCAGTAAGTAAAATCTTCATCCAGCTATGTGAGCTAGAGTGTTGAGGGCAGAGCAATGCATATTCTATGTGTTGCTCTTCTGATCTTGAGATCAGTGAATGAAATAGAATTTGGCTGTATATTTCATACAATAAGCTTCATCAGGAACCTTTTCAACAGACTTTTAGACTATTTTACCCTCCTAGGTTTCTCCTGAGTAGGACTGATTCCATTAGTAATGATTTCCTGTCACTTTTTATTCATGCTTGTCAAATATTTATGTAATGCTTTGCTGGGAGTAATTTTCTAAGGTTATATAATTAATATTTGACATGTTTAGAGATAAGTCTTAACAATACAGGTTTAATGTTATACCTAATCTTTTTTTCTCTGGGTATTTGAAAGCAATATTAGGCCACTGGTAGTAGAATTTTCAGAAATGGCAGTCATATATCAACAGCAGTTTACCCACTTGTAAACATACCTTTAAGAAAAAAAGAGTTGTCAGTGTTGCTAGAAGCACCTGTCTGCTATAACAAAATCTTTTAAATTTCCTATTTCTCAAATGTGATCCACTGAAAGATAAACACAGCTGCAGTTTGTTTAAATCAGGGATAGACTAGTGATATATAAAGATTTGTTACTTGCCACTCTTGTCAGCATAATGCTGGCCCACTTAGCCTTTGCTGTGGACTTAATTATCTGAAAGGGGGGGGCGAATCCACACACTTAAATAATTGTGCACCAGGTCAGAATCTAGAGTGATTCTGAGCAAATACCGAATTGCAGGTTTTATATCTGAAAAAAACCCCTCATTTTGTATTGCAGTGCAGGTGACGTAGGAGAAGTTAAATTGCAAACTCACTCATATGCATTATGGTATTGCATTTGATTATATAGTATTATGCAGGGCATTTGCTTCCACTAATATGAAGAGTGATGTCTCAAGGAGTTGAGAATTTGGAGTGTAAAATTAAAGATACACAAGCACCTGTATATCTGCAATTTTGTACATTTTTTGTGATACTCTTAACAAAATTGATTTCTTTAGCTACAAGAGAGAAGTCAGACTTGTAGGTGCCTTCAGTAAAAATTTGTTGTCTAATTTATGCATTATAAAATTCAGTGTATTTGTTTTCAGGAGGAGCCAGGTGTAACAGATGACAATGCACAAGCCAGATTTATAGGACCTCTTCCAAGAGAAGGCTCTGTTGGCTGTACCAATGACTATGTCAGTCAGAGCTATTCTTATTCTTCAGTCCTGAGCAAATCAGAGACAGGTAACAGCGTTCTCCCTTGTAAAGGCTATGCTAATTTGTAATTATTTTAGCATGTTTTCAAATAGCAGCACTTCAAGGTTTTTGAAATAAATAGTGATTTCTTTTTTTAAAAAAACACATCACTACTATATTTTCCATCATGTTTTCTACAATATTCTTGTGTCACTTTGGGAACAGGAGAGCTGTATCCCATCCTTTTCTTATTTTGGACAGTGCAGTTCAGGGCCTTGTTTTTCAATAGTAATCTGCTGCCTTGTCCCTAGTTGAGTAGTCAGGATTTTATTGCCAAAGAGTATTCACCTCAAGCTGTGTGTTTACTCACAGCTGAATGAGGAGTTGGTACTCAGTTATAAGAGTGGCTGTTGCCAAATCTCTGCACTCCAAGTGTTAACTAAAGTCTTCCTACTGTAGGCAATGGTTGCAGTTTCTCTGCCTGCACTGTGATTCCCCAAGAGGTTCTTCCTCCACTGCCTGGCTCCCCACCAGCAAGCGGAGACTTCTCTGGAAGGGAAGCACAGCTCTGCCTCGCAGGCAAGTGCCAGGGCAGATCCTGGGAGGCTGGCTGGGTTCTTGTGCTGCGGGACAGGAGACAGCAAGTTATAGCTCAGGAATGAGACACTCTTGATACAAAATTTGTTGAGCAGGCGCAAAGATGGCATTCATATTACACCAGTTCATATGTGCTCAAATCTTTTTTGAGATAACGAAGTTTTTATTTAATGTTAAACTATGAAAAGATGGTCTGTGTGGAGTCAAGTCAAGTAAAATATGCCTGTTCTACCTCAGTTTCTTTTCATGCTTTTTTTTTTTCATGGAGTAGCCTTTTCATTACTAGTATAGAACTGAGTTGTGGGGTTTTTTTAATTCTTATCAAAGCATATTTGATTTCCTTATTGCAGTATGCTTCAGTACATGCTTAGTATGGGACAAGGTTTTAGAAGATACATGTGTGTGGGCACTTGAGATTTTTTTTTTAGTTCTGAAATTTTACAAACCAGTGGAGATAGATATTATATATACACATTATAATGATTAATTTTTTACTTGACATTAGGCAATAAATAAGCTAGTACCACAAATTCTGTTTTCTTCTGTACAGTATTTAAATCTACTATTAAACTATTTCCAGTTACCTATGTTCCCCATTGGTGCAGTATTAAAACATTATATATTGATTATTATTGTGAAACATAATTCATAATCGCTAAAATAGCTTTGTGACATTCAGGGAAATTATTTCTGTTGTGTTAAGCTATTACTCTTGGAAATGAGCAGTTGTAATCTCTAAATTTTTATTGTGTAAATAATAAATGACAATAGGTGGATGGAGTTCTTAAACACTACTGTGGAATTGTTTTCTTGTCATGTGTTAACTCTTAAAGTGATTTCCCATCTTTTTGGAAAATAACACATTTTCCATATGATTCTTCTTGTATTTCTAGGTTATGTGGGGCTAGTAAATCAAGCAATGACTTGCTACTTGAACAGCCTTCTACAAACACTTTTCATGACTCCTGAATTTAGAAATGCATTATATAAGTGAGTATATATAATCAAAAACTATTCTTAAATTTGTGCTGGTATATATTGGTAGGAGATCCATTTGAATTTCTCCTTTCAAAATTTCCTTATTTGGAAAGATAAGTCAAGATGGACAGACTATTATAAATTATCTGCTTAAAAGCTTCATAGTTTTAATAAAATACTAAGATATGTTATTGGTTGTGGCATGGACCAGCTTTTTAAAGAATTTGCTTTATCTTGAAATCATCAAACTTGAAATTAAGTTTGATACTGAGTGCAGTTCGTGTCTGTACTTGTGCAGTGGATGGCTTCAAATATTTTATTTGTTAGGTTTGTACATTTAAAGAGTAGTATTGTAATTTACTGCAGAAATGGAAAGCAATTTCTTTTGACTTTTCTTAAACAGCTTCAGTTAACTTCTGTAATCTGGCAGACCTTGAAATGTACATCTTGAAATGTAGTAAGTGCTGATTTTAATGCCTTTTTAAGTAATGTTTTCAATACATTTTTGATTGTCAAATATCTTCTGTTGTGAATAGATGGGAATTTGAAGAGTCTGAAGAGGATCCTGTGACAAGTATTCCCTACCAGCTTCAGAGACTGTTTGTTTTACTGCAAACCAGCAAAAAAAGAGCAATTGAAACAACAGATGTTACTCGAAGTTTTGGATGGGACAGTAGTGAGGGTAATATGCAGCTATTAAGCTTGTATGCTTTGCTTCAGCAGCTGCCTGTTAGGGGTCTAAACTGCTGTGGATGGGGAAAAACACCAGAATAATTAAAAATAATAATTAAACTTCATTTTACTTCAATGGGAACAAAATAGCCTAAATGGATACTTTGTGGTATGTGTATGATTTTTTTAAAGACATTTTGAGGTTTAGGTTGTTAAAAGTAAAAATAATTGGTTTTGTAATTATCACTGCAGTTGTTAGTTGTTCCTAAAGAAGTAGCTCCTCATGAAAAACTTGCATCTCTTTTAAATCACAAATGACAAATGCAACTGTTCCACTTCAGTAAATAATATGGATACTTCCATCAAATCAAACACTTTTTTTGTCTTTGACACTTGTATAGTGTAGTTGTGCCCCATAACCTGCTGATTTTTCCATGGATTAACGTGTTGATGACGTGAAAATTGAGTTTTAGAGAATCGGCACAAAGTGGAAAATAAGTCAAACTAGTTATTTTATAACAGCACATATTAGCATTTCTGTATCTTTTACATTCTTGCTTGTACATGCAATTCTTGCTTATGCATAAACATCGTGAGCAAGCTTGCTGCTTGTTTTTCTAACTTAACTTGAGACAAAGCTGCTTGTGCATTTGAACACTGGCCCAGTATTGAATAATGTAGTAAATAATAGGTACAGACTTAAATTGGTAGATTTTTAGGAAGTCGTCTTGGGCTACAATTACTATTGGGGCTTAATATCTTTTGTTTTAATTAAGATTAATTTCCATTTCTAACAGCGTGGCAGCAACATGATGTGCAGGAGCTTTGCAGAGTCATGTTTGATGCTTTGGAACAGAAATGGAAGCAAACGGAACAGGTAAGCCTATAAAAACTTTCATTCAGCAGTGTGGTATTGTTGTGGGGTTTTGTTGGTGTCTTTTAAGGACGATTGTGAAAAAATGTGAACTGAATTTTAAATACCAGGTTATTGAAAGTCTGCAATGCTTGCCAGTTTTATTGTTTGATGCAGTAGTTAAGCTACCATAATGTGTAACTTTCAAGAGTGTGTTGCTTATGTTTTGCTCGTCCAGTTAGAAGTTGAATGTTCTGAACTCTGGTTACTTAGTCTTTATTTGAAACATAGAAAGTGGTTGTGTAACTCCTGTGGTAGTTTCGTCACTCTCAGTATATATTAGGGTGTGTTGTGAAGCTCAAGGCCACCCTTCTAATGTAAGGAAAAGTTAGCAATATATTCACAACATGTGCTACATTTTGATAAGAAGTCAACTTGTAGGCCAATTTTCATTGTGTAGATTGGCAAATACTTGATTTCTTTCTGCACCTACCTCTGGAGATGCAGAGGAGTGCATTATCAATCTGTTAACAGTGGCTGCAAGTTCAGGCTTCTTTTAAAAAGTAACAATTTTGCTGGTTTTATAGTCACTCTTAAGAAGCAAACGTAAAATACACTGTGAAGCTGATGTAACATAGTTTAAGAAGCTCAGGTGCCTTGGGCAGCAGTGAGGCAGGGGAAAACAAGAAATCGAGAGACGGATGTCTTGCTGGAGAATTTGAAAGGTAGCCATGCAATTAAGACAATTAAAAGGCATTTTCTTGTAAAACTAAAAGGAAGTTCTGTTTAGTTTGTTTAAAGCTCTGTTGAATATCTGTTTGTTTCAGGCCAATCTTATAAATCAGCTGTATCAAGGCAAACTGAAAGACTATGTAAGATGTCTAGAATGTGGCTATGAAGGCTGGAGAATCGACACTTACCTGGACATTCCGTTGGTCATCCGGCCATATGGCTCCACCCAGGCGTTTGCTAGCGTGGTGTGTACTATTATGCTGACTAATAGTGCATCCATACACACATAGAATACATAATGCGACAGTGGTATAATTTGTTACATGGTAAGTATCATCCTAGATACTCCATCTTGGGGTGTTCGTCTTTGTGCAGTCAACCAGCTAGCAAGTTCTAGAAGATATCTTTTTTTTTGGCTTTTTGGTTTATTTTTTGGTTTGGTTTGGTTTTTTTTGCCCTTCAATGAGTCCTACTGGTGCATGTATATGGGGAGGGAAATTGCAACTTCATTGCCCTAGGGCTGCAGTAATAAATTATTTTCTTCCTGATAAAATCTTTAACACTTACTTGAGATATTTCTATGAGATCACTAAGTTTTATTTGAGTTGTTTTCTTTATTGGCACATCTGCTAAATTTTCATAGCATTGTTGAATATATTAGTGAAAGAACAGAACTTGGACTTAAAATTTTTAGTTTAATTGCCATGTTGTTGCTGTGCTTTTTTAAAGTTCACTTCTCAAATACCACATGCTTTTAACAAGCAATTTAATGATAAGTCCTGTCATTCATCAGTGTTCTTGATCACTTTTACTCCAGCATTACTGATGTTGGCAAGCATGTATATTGCTTAGTAAATCTGTGGAAGTTTTTTGTTTTGGGGGTTTTTTTCTACCCCCTGAAAAGAAATGATGACAAACTGAAATTCCACTGTTGTGACTTAAAATACCTGTACCTATGGATGACATTGTGAGAAGGAATAAGAATAAAGCAAACAAGTCTTTTCAGTAAAGGTTCTTTCGAACAAACACTTGTGTAATTGGCTTACCAGGGTTGTTTATTATACGTAAAAGATTTTTCCTTTTCTATTTAGTATACTGGCAATATTATTTAAGTGCTAGTAGTCCATCATTTTTAACAATAACTCTGTTAAGAATTGTTAGAATTAGGTTAAACTGTAGTGTAGGTTCGAAGTACTTCATACTTTAAAACTTTGAATACCAATCTTGCAGTAGTAAAGATGAGGGATATTGATTTCACAAAGAGGATTCAAATTAGTAATGTCCTTTGAATTCTCTTTAAGACTGCATTAAAATTTCATAGAACTGGCCAGCTAAATCAAGCTGTATACAGATTCATATTTTGTGTAAACCTTTTAAAACTATTTTCTGGAAGTTTTTCCTAAACCGTATTTTTTGGTTTTATTTTTTCATTCAATAATGAGATTTTTCTGATTAATTAATGAAAACTATTCAGTTCCTGTAGTTAGTCTGCATTTAACAATGCATTGTATGTGGGTCCCAAATTGAATATTTTTTCTTTAGTAGAGAAGTCTAATGTGGAATGCTGAAAAAAAGCTTTGTATATTTGTAAAAACATAGAAAGCTTGAACAATTAAGAATTTAAATTTCAGATTTCTCGTAGTGGTATTTAATATTTCTCCTGTAAATCAGCTTTTACTGGGTTTACTACATTGAGGAAAACAGGCTTTTTTGTTAACACAGTTCCATGGTTGCAATTTGTATTGGTGCTTCAATTTTTGAGCTTTTAAAATTAATTTTCTGATTTTATTCAGTTGATTCTCCTCCCTGCATTTGTTTTATCTACATCAGATGTAATTTTTAGTTTTGTAATCTTCAACAGTGGGGAGATATGGAGGATACTTGCTTTTGGAGAAGGGAAAAATCGCCTGTTTCTAAATGGAATTCTCTGAAGGTAGTATCCTCCATTGATCCATAGATGAAGGTGATTTCATAGGTGTAGGTAAAAGGGTGTAAGTGAGAGATCAAAAACTTCACACATGCGCTAATAGGGCTTATAGAAGGGAATGTAAAACTTTTTAGACCTTGCTAGTCAGCTCCTGAGGGAACTTGCAGCAGGCGACACAACCCAAGATAGGGGATCTAAGGAGGATACTACCTTCAAAGAACTCTAGTTAGAGGTAAGTGATTTTCCATTACTTTCTAATAAGAGAGAATGGATGTACGACCTTTAAGATTAATCTATAGAATGCCACAAGTGTATTATCCCACTGTTCGGCATTGTGTACTACCAAAAAAATGTAGAAACCTGAAATGTTGCATTTATCTATAATAAATATGTATTCAATATGTGGGAACATTGAAGAATCTGGGAAGGATAATTCTGTTTTCTTTATTTCCTAATACGAACTCATTCTGCAATTCTTCAGTGTGGTTTAAGGTTTGCATTTTGAAAATTCTTTTTTGATTCCTCACTCCATCTCTCAAGTTCTCTTACAGTAAGACTATGTAGCTACAAACTCATTAGGGCAAGTCTGGGGCACTGAGATCTTGTTAGTGTGCATCTCAAGGTAGTTTCTGAATAAATACTACCTGCATTGTTCTTGTCATGGTTTAGAGATGCCTGAATTACTCTTCTTCAGGTCAGCACAAACAGACATAAAAATAGATCACTTATTTCAAGCGGGTAAATGGGAGCAATAGTTCACATACTTATTTTTGTAGGTGCTGGTATATTTTGTGTAGATATCTGAATTTAACAGCATAAGACATAAGCTAGAAGGTTGGTTTTTTTACTGCAAAACAAAAATTTTGCAAGATGAACAGCTGAAAGAAGAGTGAATGCAATGGGGAACCAGCTGGCATGCTGAAATGGTCACTAGAAAACAGTGGAAATTGCTAGATACACCAGAAGACTGGTAATAATACAAGTGTTGTGGAGATGTAGCAATTATAGTTCTGCTTTGTGAAGTGGTTTGGTTTTTTTTTTCCACAAACACTGCTGAAGGCAATTAGAATATGGATGATGTGATACTTATATATATAAGCTAGATTGGTAACATCAAGGTCTTGTATTTTTAGTTGAGCATGTTCTTGGGACATGGGAAAACAAGATGAGCTCTTAAAATCTGAGAAGGTAGACAGTTTCTAGTTTTTTCAAAGAACAGTTTTGCTTAATTGCTTTTTATTGTGTAACTTTTCATAAAGATTCTAATGCTCTTCTTCACTATATTTACAAATGCAAAATACCTGTGGAACTATTGACTGTAGCATAACGCATTTTTGTGGAGAAGTGTCTGAAGTGCCTATCTTTGGCCAGATAACAGTTCTATCTGTTGGTTATGGTATTTTAGTATATTCAGTGTTATAAGTATCCTAATCAGAATATTAAAAACTGGATATACTCACAATTTGACTGGACAAGGTCATTAGCAATGTGCTTAAAGTTGGGCCTGCTTTGAGCAGGGGGTTAGGATCAGATGATCTCCAGAACTAGAAGTGTCTTTAGGCCTGTATTCTTCTGATTCTGTGAACTATAAAAAAAAAGTTAGCCTTTTTCATACTAATCTATTGGTTCATCATTTATGGTACATTTTTGTGCATTGGGAAAGTTGGAAATGCTTAATAGATCTAAGGCTACATAATAGTTACCTCTTTGAAGATGACTTCAAAGGTAACAGTTGCACAAAAATGGGGGGGTGTCGTGATAGGTTGTGCAGTGTAGAAGCTTTGTCACTGGTTTTGCTGAGTAAACTTTTAGAGTAGAAAATGGTGAACTGCGTTAGAATAGGAATTGAATTAAGATCGATCCTAATCAGCAGAACTAATTTTTATGTAAAGATTATATAGGAGAAAACTGAAGGAGGCACAAATGAATAAATCTGAGGAACACCAATGTTCCTTATATGAGAATTCAAAAATACATGGATATTCCTCTTGAAATGCAGAAGACTCATTTCCAAGTCTTGGGATGAGGGTTAAAGCAGGGATATAAAATAAGCTTCTTTTCATGCTGTTAACTGAATGGTCATGACTAAATGTGATGTGAGAAATAACGGGTAAATGTCATTTCATATTGTATGTTTATTTAAACAAAGACAATTTGGATTCATCATATGGTTATTACTAATTGTGGTTTGACTGTTTAATGTTGGGCTGGGTGGAAAGGTTGGTTTCTCTTCATATTTTCCTGACTCTATCAGTTTGTCAGTCAAATTTTGATTGTAGATTTAGTTGAAGTAATTTCTGTGTTTGCAATCTCATTGTAAATTTATCATTCTGTTTTTTAAACCTCCATAGTAAACATTCACTAAAAGTCAGGTAACATCTTTTTATTATTAGGAAGAAGCACTGCATGCTTTCATTCAGCCTGAGATTCTTGATGGCCCCAATCAGTATTTTTGTGAACGATGTAAGAAGAAATGTGATGCGAGGAAGGTAACAGCTCCAAATCATTTGCAGAAATGACTTCTGGTAAATACCAGTTCTGACAATGGTAACAATCTTGTCTTTACATCCTTTAGGGTCTGAGATTTTTGCATTTTCCGTATCTGCTGACGTTACAGCTGAAGAGATTTGACTTCGATTATACCACTATGCACAGAATTAAACTCAATGATCGTATGACTTTTCCTGAGGAGTTAGATATGAGTGTTTTCATTGATGTTGAAGATGAGGTAAAGTCTTTGGTTTCAGAAAAAAGTCTTTTAACTTTCCTGGTGTTTCTCATTAAGAAAAGTTTTCGGTCTAATAAACCTGTTTTAGCAGCATTATTCATCTACATAAAAAGTAGCCATGGCAGTGTTTTAATTTGAAGTTTTAAAATCTGTCCATGTGGATTTGTGTTATACTGAAGAGGAAGCATGTTTCCTAATCGCTATAGGTTTCCATGATTTCATGTTTCTGATTTTATTATATCTTCTCATGAGTAATTTAAAAACAGAAGTCTCGGGGCTTCTACATACACAGCAAATACAGAATGAAACATATTCCTTAATCTTGTATCTGAATCTGTTTTAGTCACAAGACTTAAGTTTTTGAAATATGGAAGTTAGTTCAGAAGACATTAATGATGAACTCCTTCCCTGTGACTCACCATGTTGTATATGCTGAAGAAATGAGATTTTCAAAATTTTATTTTTCACTTCCATCTGCTTCTGGCTTTTAACTCCTTTTCTGATTTTTGGCAAAAATTCATGTTGTGCAATTAAATTGACTAAGAAGTATTTAATGTCTGCCTTCTGCATTGAATTTATTCCACTAATTCTATTCCTGAAAACATTAACAACTGTCAGAAAATAATTATCCACAGGCAAGAGGATCAGGTAAGAAATGGGTATAGTGACTTGTACTAAATTAAATGCATTTGTAGTGTTGTTGACATCTTGTTTTTAAGCTAATAGTACGCTTACTGTAATATCTTGATTTTGTCCATTGAGTTAAAAAGGAAAATAAACTCTGACTGTAGGTGAAAATATTTTCAGCCAAATCAGTTCTGATTAACAGGGCCACATTAAAATAGAATATTAGACCTGATACTAGACTTCCATTTACTTAATTGAATTAACTAGTAAATAGAATAGTCTGGTAACAGATACAATCTTATCAAGTGTGAAATCATGTTATTAACATTCAGTTGCACATAAGACCAGAAAATACTGATCTAAGAGGTGGACTGACGATAGTTAACAACAGAAATAGGTCCATTTGCAATGCAGAGTTGCAGAGGTCTCTAGGTTTTTGAGGAGCTTTTATTTTGCAGATTGGAATTTTTTCATTTCACAAACATTGTTATTTCTTGTTCTGTGTAATTTTAAATTTTGTATAATATTAGTGTGTGTGTCTTATTTTTAAGAAGTCTCCTCAGACTGAGAGTTGCACTGATAGTGGAGCTGAAAATGAAGGCAGTTGTCACAGTGATCAGATGAGCAATGATTTTTCTAATGATGATGGAGTTGATGAAGGGATTTGCCTTGAAAGCAATAGTGCAGCAGAAAGGATTTCTAAAACTGGCAGTGAAAAGGTATGTTTAAAGAAAAATTTTGTAATGGGACTGATTGGGATGGAGTTAATTTTCTTCACAGCAGTTCATATGGTGGTCTGTTTTGATTTTGACTAAAAACTATTGATAAAAGACCAGTATGTTAACTCTTGCTGAAGTGTTCTGCAGCACCAAAGCTTGCTTTGTTTCTCTTTCTGCCCCTGGAATGAGGAGAGCTGGGGTGGGCAGGAGGCTGGAATGGGGACGTAACTGGGATGGGTGGTCTGAATTGACCAGAGGAATATTCCAGGCCATAATCCCTGCTGTGTAATGTCATCTTAGCAGTAAAACCTGAAGGCTTTCCAAAGTAGCCTTTTTTTATATATAATTCACTTATTTAACTGTCAGTATCTCCAACCACAAGTTTTCTTACTTTTGCTCTTCTGATTCTCTACATCATCCCACTTGAGGGGAAGAGCAAGTGACTAGCTGGGCGGGTGGTTAGTTACTGGCCAGGGTCAACCTGCCACAACTGTAGATGGTAAAAACATAATTAATTCTGATATTGGGACTGGGTTGAGGAGGTGAGATTCTGTTTTTTATTCAAATTCCAAGAGTTGACACTACAGTAAAAGAAAGCTTGCAACTGATTCAGAGGTCACTTGAGAATAAAGGTATTCCCATCTTGTCAAACTGAGAATTCCCGGATAACTTGTCTTGGCAGCAGACCCTCAAATTCAAGGGTGTTTTGTCATACGACCAGTGTTTTTTCTTTGAGGCCAACTGTCAGAGGCCTACCATCTTTGGCTGCAAAAGTGTCTTGCAGACATTAGTAAGAGAAGATTGGAAGGTTTTTGATCAGTGTCTACCCTCCATTTCTTGTCCTTATAAAAGCAGTTGTATAGATGAGGCTTATGTATGTCCTTAGTACCCTTTACTTAGATCCTTTTATCTACGAAGGGAAAGGTAAGCAAACTCAGACTGTTCTGAGAGAAGTTAATGTAGCGCACTCATAAGCATTGGCTGTTGTATTGCTGGTTTGCAATATATATTGAGTGCAGAGAAGGATAATAGGAAATAAACCTTAACTTTGTAGCTACAGGCAAGTTGGTCATGACTTTTTTCATGTGTGGAGATATGTTTGATATCTACCTAGCAAACAATTCAGGAATTCAGAGTTTGTACAGAAAAGAGGTAACAGAATAATGCATTAAGCCAGTTAAAAATGTTTCAGTGATGTTTTTTTTCTTTCTCTGTTGTATTCTCTCTCCCTTTTCCCACAAGTGAAAGGGGAAATTTCTTTTTGCTTCCATTATCGCATACTCTTGTGTAATGCCTAGCATATCAGAGCTCTGATTTTGATCAGTGTGTATTGCAGCAATGCTTTTATTACACAGACATGTTTTGTAACACAACTGTTTATATGTTTGGGTTTGTGTGTAGTTGTTTTAAAACTTTTTAAAAAGATCGCTAGGTTACCTTTACTTAATATATACCGCACCTCTTTCTTCTCTCCTCAGAGTTCTTTACTGTACGAGCTCTTTTCAGTTATGGTCCATTCTGGAAGTGCTGCTGGTGGCCATTATTATGCCTGTATAAAATCTTTTAGTGATGACCAGTGGTACAGCTTTAATGATCAGCATGTTAGTAAGGTAAAAATAGTATTTATAGTTATCTTGTGTACTCGTAGATGAACCAATAACTTTCTTGTTTGTGTCTGATATTTTCACTTTTATATTATGAAGCTTACTTTGTGTTCAGGTGTTTCAAGCATTTACTTTGTTTCACCTTTTTCATCCTAACGTCCTGTGATATGCAGATGTTTGACTCACCAGCTTAACTGGTTTCCAGTTCTCTTTTCATGTGTGGGGGTTTGTGCATTAGAGGGGGGGAGGGTTTCTTCTTGACGGTGAATGGTTCATAAACAAGTTTTTATTCACTTACAGACCAGGCTGGATTTAGAATTTTGCCTTCTGTACCTGTAAGAATGCCTCTTGCTTAGAGAATTGTATCGTGCTATTAAACCTGTTTTGCTGCCGCATTGTGTTTATCCATAAATATTCCTGCAATCAAGAACCTGGATATTGTTTTTCTAAGAAGTTTCCACTTGTCATGTTAACAGGCAAGAGCCCGACCCAGCAGTTTGCCTGCCCCAGTGTTTCAGACCTTTACTGAAACTTCTTAGACAGAACTGCCTAATGGTGCCCAATATGGACTTCCCCTCCCTGAAACAATTTGAGCAAGTTAAAAGTAATGATCAGCTTGATTTATTGTAGTGACAGATACCAGCTTCAGAATTGCTGATGATAAGTTGAATAACTGCAAGGAATTTGAGCTCAAGCAAATACTTAGGCTCCTGGGAAAGCATCCAACAAGGTTGGAAAAATAAGAAGCTTTAAAACAACACTAAAATATAATGGAGAAATACTAGCAAAGATGTTAGGCTGTATATTGAATGTGCAGTTCTTACAAAGAAAACTGGTGATGGAGGAGAAGGAGCTGCCTGTCAGTCGTCCTCTGTGACAGCTAAATCCTAAGATCTTTGGTCTGTCCCCCACCAACCAAGGAAGTATTCCTTGCATGGGTTTTTGTATCCTGATTCTAACTGTACCTTTTAGGTGACATTTAGCACGATCTGGGCGGAGAGTTGAGTAACATAGTCATAAATGTACTGAGGGGTGTCAACTTTAATATTAAAGATCAACATTAATTAGGCAAAGGTCTCCATTTGCTCACTATAGCCTTTGGAATCTGTTTTGAAGCTGTGTATTTTTTTATTTTGGCCTTGCTTCATTAGTTTTAGCCAAAACAGGGCCATCATATCTTCACAAGACTCTCTCCTTCAGCCACCTGGCATTTGCGGATTCCTTTCGGAGAGATAACCCAACTATTTCTTGGTGATAAGTATCTCAGCCTTGCTCACAGAGCACACTAACTCAGCCTGTGCTTCTTTCACACAAAAAAACTAGGCCTTAATGCCACGCTCCTCTAAAAAATAAATTTTTTAAAAGTGTACATTTACTGTAAAATGAAGAGGTAGATCACTTTGAAAGATACCTTTGTGTGTGTGTGGTCAGCAAATAAGCAGAAATATTTTTTTAAATTAGAGTCATTAATGTTGTATGTTAATTATGTAATGCCATTTTTCCTAATGAGAATAAATACATCTTGATTAGTGCAAGTTTCTCAAATAATCATTATATTGGTTTTCTGTTAGATAACTCAGGAAGATATTAAGAAAACATATGGTGGATCTTCTGGAAGCAGAGGCTATTATTCCAGTGCTTTTGCTAGGTTAGTAATATTGGAATATTACTTTTCTTTCTGTTTTTCTTTACTGTTTTTGTAGTGTAGATAAATGAATAGCCAAGATGCATGTGCTTGATGTGTTAGTTTAAAATTAGTAGTAGATACTTTACATGGTTGTAGGAACTACATTGACTGATGTTTCAGATCGTTAAAATAGTTATTTTTGAAAATCCTTTCCAAGCAGTGTTGCTGAAGTATATATGACATAGCTCCTTACTGAAAAAAAAAGCCAAAATAATTTTTGAAGTCAATATTGTTCTCCTGATAAATTCATACAACTATTCTATTCTCCACCAGCTCCACAAATGCATATATGCTGATATATAGACTGAAGGATCCAACGAGAAATGCAAGTAAGTGTTTTGCAGCTCTAACTAGTAAGATTCTTCTGTAGAACACAGAGATGTTTTATATGTGATAAGTACTAATTTTTGTGAGGATGGAGGTAGTGGTATTTTTCGGGTAAGCTAAAGTAACTGCCATATAGGAAGTTTTACAGTTTTTCGTTACTTTTTTTTTTACAGTAATGATCCTTTATGGATAATTAGGAAGTCATCACAAAATAAATTCTCTAATTTTTTTTTTGTATTTTGGATATTTCGGAAATAAAACTTGGATATACTGGGTGACACTGAATAAACTATAATGCTATATAATGTCATGATTGATAGTGGAATAAAAAAATTTCTAAGAAATGAGTATATAAGAAGTACATAATGGCAAAGTTCTACACTTTATAACCAGCACTTATTGGTTGTGTTTCAGTTAAGAGGTGAGACAGTATACTGTAAGTTATATAGTCAGAAACAACAAATTGGATCTCACGGTCATTTATTCCCCTCATCTCTGACTTAGTTCACCAAAGCTTAGAGGATGCCTGGCCCCATGTAATAGGTGACAGGTTGGTTCATCTTTGAAATATGATAGAGTGGAAAACTGAGATTCTATATGGATTCAAAACAGGAATGTCTGGCTGGAGGCCTCATTCAAGTATTGGTTAGTTTCATAGGATCTTAAACTGTTTGCATTATTAACTGTAAACTTCCAGGATTTCTTATTGCATGTATTTTTTTTTAAATAATACTGGATTACTTGCTTGAAAACACTTAATGTTTCTCATGTAAAATCTGAACACACCTAAACAATGCGGTAGTAAATTAAAGTTTGGTGGAAGATTGTGGGTTTGGTTCTGATTTGTTGTTTTTAAATAAAATCTAAATAGAAGGGAACATGTTAGTTTGCTCTTCTCCCCTTCCTGTTAATCGCTTCTTAGCAGCACTGCTGTAGAAAGGAAACCAGAGGAGCAGTGGCTAGCCACACTTGCACTCATCAGCAGTGTGGCTGGAAGAATCAAGTATTTTGTTAATATTATGTATAACCAATTGAATTGAGCCAAAGATTAATTTGCAGTACCAAAGCTATATATTTTTTTTCTTCAAGGAAAAATTCAGTAGTCTGCCCTTAAAGAGTAATTTTTTCAGTTTGTAGCCTGTCAGTTTGTTAATCTGATATATAATGTAGACTGCTCTAAGTTTTTGGGGTATATATAATTCAACTGCCAGAACTTTAATGCCCTGAAGTGCACCAAAAAAACTATGCAGGCAAGTGACTAATTTTTCCTAATAGCTTGAGCAGATAAGAAGCCACAAACTTGCAAAGACAGGTTAAAATCCTCTAATAAATCTGTGTTCTTTCTTATTGTCTTTTTTTTTTTTTTTTAAACCCATCTTTAAATCTGAAAATCTCTTGCCTAATTCTCTGTAATAGGAGCAGCACTAGCTTTGGAAGACAGCTGTATTGACAGAAGTTTATCATTTTCTTTAAAAAATATATATATAAAAAGAATTAAATGTTCTGGGTTTGCTTCTTTTCATAAAATAAGGTTCTCTGAAGTACAGTGATCTATATTAAGTGCAATATTTATTTTATCATGATACAGACAAAATTTTGTGAATTATCAGCTTATTCACTTTTTAGAACAGAATTTACCTTTACTGTAAAACCAGGCTTCAGTGCAGTCATCAGACTTAGTATATTTCGTTATAACAGCAGAGCTTCCCTTACCATTACTGGAACATTAGTCTTGTGATAATAGTATTTGCTTGTGTTGCTGATGTATAAGTAAGAGGAGTGAAAGGCTGACTTCATTATTCAGTTAAACCATGAAAAGGAGAACACAGAAGTTGGGGTAGAAAAGAGAGAGGGAAGAAGGCAAGAAAAATAACTATGAAGTATACCCACAACTCCTAAGATGTTGCCCACCGTGGAAATTTTTTTTTAAATATTGCTTTGTTTTTACTGGCAGAGTTTCTTGAGGCAAATGAGTATCCAGAGCATATTAAACAACTGGTACAGAAAGAGAGAGAACTGGAAGAACTAGAAAAGAGGCAACGGGAAATTGAACGCAACACTTGCAAGGTCAGAATTTTTGCTGCTATTTTGTGGTAAATGTATTTGTATTGATAACTCTTTAAAATTTTTTGTACACCTATTGGAAACCTAGGAAGCCTCAATGGAACCATCTTAGATGTATTCACTAGAGATTTTTGCTGAGTTCATGTCTTCCATATGAATTTGAACTGATACTAAAACCAAACCAAATCTATAGTTAATGTGTCATCACTTGATTTTGGCAAAATGAATTAAAAGTGTATGAAATGCAGAATGATAAGTGTTTCCTATTGTTAAATCTCTTCATGTTGTGGCCCTTTGCTTTGTGAACTGATATTTCATAAACTTAATTTAAAATAATTATTTGACAGAAAGAGCAGAATCTTCTTTCAACCATTGATTGAATAGTAATGAACAAAATATGATATCAGTGACTTAAAAGTGTGACAGTCAGCTGGTCTACCTTGGAATCAAGGGATTCTTATATTAGGATGGCCTTTATGGTTGTGAAATACATAACTTTGTATGTGAAAAAGGAATTTGTCTGTGTTTCTGTTTGGAGGATTTGCACGCTGCCTACAGTTTAAAGATATTCTGATGATAGACGTTGTACCCTAATTTGCAAAAAAGATGCAGATACACATATATACACTAGTGCTATCTACTGTGCTTATGTTTTCTTTCTACATTTGCGTAACCAGCTGAAACTGTCCCATAGCTGGAGTAGAGCTAAAGATGTAATTTATATTAGTTGTTTGAATATAGAAGTGTAAATTTAAATGTCCTCTAACATGAAAGGTATTTGCAAATACTTCCATGATCATTTTTCTTTGTTTTTCATAGATTAAGTTGTTCTGCATGCATCCTACAAAACAAATAATGATGGAGAACAAATTAGAGGTTCATAAGGACAAGACCCTGAAGGAGGCTGTGGAAATAGCTTACAAGGTATGCTATGCATAACAGAGTAGTTTGACTGGAATGATATAGCCTGCCCCTTTAAAAGGCAGTATGATTTTATGTATCCTTAGCTTCGGTTGAAAGAATTCTGAATGCTTTATTTGTATTGCGGTAAAAATATTTTATTAGACTTGTAAGAACAGATTTCTTTCAAGAAACTTTTTGCATAGCTGTATATAATAACCTCAGTGGGCACCAAGCATCCTTTGATCTTTGCCTTCCATGAACAGATAGAAGTTGGACATCTATTTTTGCTTCCCTGCTTGTACTGTGATTTTTGCTGTATGCATCTTTGGCTGGGATGGTACCAGGAAGGCAGTTATAGATTTGACGTGTGTTAACAACATCTTGAGGTACATGTAAGATAATTAGTGGATATGACTTCCTTAGACCGCTGAGATGCCCTTTGATGCAACTGACAGGCAGTGTATTCCTGTGAGCNTGTGTGTGTTTAATATATATGATGTATGCATGGGTTTTTTGCTAAAACCAAATTGAAATTTGTGAATTCAAAGGGTTGCCGGATGCATACTGAGCTATTTCTTACTTACAAGGGAAAAACTAAACTCAAAAATAAACCAGTATTGAATATTAGGGTTTTTTCTTTTTTTCTGTGTGCATGATTTAGCTAATGGATTTAGAAGAAGCTGTTCCTTTGGATTGCTGTCGTCTTGTCAAATACGATGAGTTTCATGACTACTTGGAACGGTCTTATGAAGGAGAAGAGGATACACCAATGGGTTTGTTACTCGGAGGTGTCAAATCAACATACATGTTTGACTTACTGTTGGAAACAAGAAGACCAGACCAAATTTTCCAGTGCTATAAACCTGGTGGTAAGACAACATGTGTTTACATGTGGACAAGGATAGACTAAAACCATGTTTTGTGTGACAGTGTGAAAATAAAACTTGTAAAACATAAAACTTCATTATGATGCATGAAAGAGCAACTGTTGTACTGTATTTTACTAAGTCAGTACTCAGAAGTGCGTACTGTGGGGTGTTGCCAACTTGTTTTTTGAATTGAATTGTTCTAAGATATACTGAAACTTGTCAAGCTGTGGCACGTTTTTCCCTCTTTGGCATTAAAATTGATCTGAAAATGAAATTCTGATATTGGACTGCTTTTCAAATTAATTTCTATTTGTATGTAATGCAGTCCTTTAATCAGTACATCAGACAAGCATATGTGTGTTTTCTTTGCCTGTTGAATTCTGTCATGTGTATATGGGTTTGTTTTCTTTTTCCTCTTCCCTACAGAGGTCATGGTAAAGGTTCATGTAGTTGACCTAAAGACTGAATCTGTTGCTCCTCCAATAAGTGTACGAGCTTATTTGAATCAGACAGTTTCAGAATTTAAACAGCTAATTTCAAAGGTAATCTACAGTCATTAAAGAATTATTTAAGGAGCTTTCATTTATGCTCACTGAAAATGTTATAACGTTAACATAAGATTTAAAATGAGAGCCTGCACGTTTTTCAGTTCATACTGTGTGTCATGACCAGTAGGGTTAAGTTAGGTGTTACAGCAGAACTTATTTAACTGCTCACTGCTGCTGAAAGCAGCAATCTACTCTGGCTCTTGCACGAGGTTTGCCACTGTCTGACCATATTTCTTACTGGCTTGCTAGGTAGTAAGTTTTTTGGAGAATCCGAAGAGTCGGGTTCATGTTCTTTCGGGTTAGTTACATGAACCCACCCCAGTGAGTATCCAGTCAGTGGCAGAACTAGTGAACTGTTACCATATAACTGAACTAACATGTAGCTTCCCCCATTAGCTTCAGTAATTGAAAAGTAACACTGAAAGCTGTTCACATTCTCCCTACAAACTCCTCTTTTCATCCCAGTAGCTGCTTGTTATGAAGATGCAGATTGATTTTTTTTTTTNCGTGCTACCGGGACCTGTCTTCATGTACCCGTAGACATACTTCTCCAGCTTTGCCTTTTTTTTTTAATGAAGGCTTCTCTTGATTTTGAAAGTGTGTGTGTGTATGTATG